>CM077294.1:6970903-7055903 GCA_039654925.1 Anguilla pacifica
TTCTTAAGCCAACATGGATTAACATGGACATCGTGTCCAAGCTGAACATTGAAGCCAAAATCCGAAAGGTACACCCACTGTTATACAAAAAGAAAGACTTTACCTTGCTTTTTAAATGTGGCTTGTAAATATTTTTGCTGAACTACAATAGTGAATTACCAAATACAGCTAATTGAATAAATTAATTTCAAGTTTTGATCTTCAATCATAATTGTCCATTCTCACTAATATGATCACAATTACTGAATATACCCACAATAGCTAATAACTGTTTTATAGCTAATCTATAACTACATCTATGTTTGTTTCTGTTATTTTTCTGGGCAACATAGATGGTATTCGTGAAGGTCTTAACCGCCTGTGAACCTCTTTCGCTGTCTGATAGCTTGTGTTTAAATTTAAGAAACGCGTGTTGATTTCATTCTTTAATAAACAGGAAAATAAATAAATGGACAGAATTGTTTGTATTATCTGAAATCTGACACATTTTCTTTTTCTACCGAAGGATTGCGGTGTTTTGCATGGCTGTGTGGAGTACGTAGCAACAACTGTACTCTGCTGGAGTAAGAGCAAATATGAAGAGCAGGTAAGAGATTATTCTTAGAGAGGGAGGTATTACAGCGACGAGCATTAATATTAATGCACATTAGTTTAGTAAATCAACCACACGGCTTCGTTAACCCTCATTTAAGATTAAGATTAAGAGTTGAGCTGCACAGTCTGGCTTGAGGGGTGAAACTTTAAACAACCCACTGCCCATTTCACAGTGTAGACATGATTTTACAACACCATCACAACACAACCTTTGTCAACTCCACTAGTCCCTGGTTTGCCAAACTCACCGATGATTCTATTTTACAGAAGGAGATACTTCAGCATTTCCTGATCCTCAGAGAAAAGGGCCAAGTCCCCACCTACATCACCTCTGAGGACATGAAAGACTGGGTCATCTCGGATGGACAGAACATCCTGAGGGAGAGGTGCGTGAAGCCGCCGTGTCCCAGTATTACTGACAGTCAAAGTTTTATGAGCGCTGTGAAGTGCTGTGGTCTGAGATCAGTGTAAATCATGAAGGTCAACAGTCAACAGTTTGTCATTCTTGATAATTAGTGGATAAGCATAATTCATAATGGTGTAAATGTGAAGTAGAGTAACACTGTTGTGTTTTTTTGTGTGCAGATTTCAGACGGACAGCTCTGAGCAGCGAGATCGCCTCATTCACCTGGTAGGGACGGCTCACGGCCACAATACTGCCTTTAGTTACTCATTCAGAATCAGCAGCCCCAGTATCTACTGCTGGCCTCTGGCTCAGGCAGCTCTGCTGCACAGAAACCCCCTAGTGATGTCAGCAGAGTAACGTCCAGAGAGGAGAAGGATGCTATGAAGCAGGAACACTTTTATTAGCAAACTGTGTGAGGTACAATGAGTGGCTACTGCCAAGCGGCTAATTGCATTCTGCTCAATCCCTATATTTGTAATTACAAGGTTGCCACACCATTGCATACTGTTAGTAATGTCTGTCAGTAGATGTAATGGGTCTGTCAGTACATGTAATGGGTCTGTCGGTGTGTAATGGGTCTGTCAGTAGATGTAATGTGTCTGTCAGCAGTAATGGGCCTGTTAGTAATGGGTCTGTCAGTGTGTAATGGGTCGGTCAGTAGATGTAATGGTGTGTCAGTAATGTTCTCCTTGTGCTGTGCTCAGGTCTGGGAGGTGAATATGAGGTTAAAGCTGCAGGACATCTGCAGAGATGTAGGGATGAGTCCCAGCAGCTCAGAAGCCCCTCTGATGAGCGCCCAGGATACCCAGCGTGCCGCTCTCGCTGACCTGTACGTCTCTCTCTCTCTCTCTCTCTCTCTCTCTCTCTCTCTCTCTCTCTCTCTCTCTCTCTCTCTCTCTCTCTCTCTCTCTCTCTCTCTCTCTCTCTCTCTCTCTCTCTCTCTCTCTCTCTCTCTCTCTCATCACAGTGCGCCTGTCTCTTTAGAGGCTGGAAGAGCTTCAGACACTAATGAAGCTTTTTCTCTCTGCAGGGAGTCTGCAGCTCTGGAGAAAGCAGCGGCTGCAGAGAGCTACTCCAGGTGGTACTTTGATGCCCGCTTTGTGGCGCGTCAGGCACTGCGAGAGCTGGCACAGGCGCTGGCACACCCGCTCGCCCGCACCCCCCACACCCTGTCAGCGGTGGTGGGGGACGCCGTCACCGGCCTGCTCGGCGCCGCCATGGAGCCAGCCAATCGCAGAGCGTCGAGCAGGGCCTTCAGCGAGGTGGCGGTGGGCGTGGCTGTATGCGTCCATGACGACCTGCGCACTGCAGGATGGGCGGAGGAGCGGGCTTTCGGGGCGCAGTGCTGGAGGTGGGCCAGGCCCAGCATGGTGGGGGTGCTCCACAGAGACCTGCTGGAGCAGACCGGCTCCCCTGGGGCCCTGCAGGCTGCCCTGAGGGGGAACAGCGCCGCGGTCACCTCCGCCATCGCCACCGCCATCGCCAAGGCCCTCCTCGCGGCTGCTGATACCGCGCTGAGCGCCGGCCCTGCCACGCCTGAGGAAGAGGAGGAAGAGAACGTCCCTGCAGCAGAAGATCCTGTGAACACTGCAGTGGAACCAGAGACGCCAGAGGCCCAAGACAAGACATCAGTGGTTGATAGTGAGGCATCCACAACTTCAGAGGAGGAAATGGACTCCTGCGTGACATCACTGGCGGACAGTGACTCACCAATGACATCTGTGGTGGAAAAAGAGGAAATGGACTCCTGCATGACATCACTGGCGGACAGTGACTCACCAATGATATCTGCGGTGGAAAGTGAAGCAATGGACTCCTGCGTGACATCAATGGAAGAAATTGACTCACCAATGACATCAGTGGTTAACAGTGATGCAGTCATGACATCACTTGAGGAAGTAGACTCCTGCATGACATCTCAGGAGGATATGGACTCACCACTGGCACCACAGATGGCAAGTGAGGCACCAATGACATCAGTGGTTAATAGTGATGCAGTCATGACATCACTTGAGGAAGTAGACTCCTGCATGACATCTCAGGAGGATATGGACTCACCACTGGCACCACAGATGGCAAGTGAGGTACCATTGACATCCGTGGTTAATAGTGATGCAGTCATGACATCACTTGAGGAAGTAGACTCCTGCATGACATCTCAGGAGGATATGGACTCACCACTGGCACCACAGATGGCAAGTGAGGCACCAATGACATCAGTGGTTAATAGTGATGCAGTCATGACATCACTTGAGGAAGTAGACTCCTGCATGACATCTCAGGAGGATATGGACTCACCACTGACACCACAGGTGGAAAGTGAGGCACCAGTGACATCAACGGTGCTAACTGATGTGGTCATGGCAACGCTGGGGGGGATCCCCACGACTGAGGAACCTCTGCTGGAGGAGGGAGGAAAGCCAGATGGAGTAAGTACTGTATGAAAAGCTCCTCCCACTGATTCAGCACCTTGCAGAGCTTGTCTGCCAATCGGGACATCAGGGCTTGATGGCTTGATTGGCTGTGATTGGTTATTTCCAATTGTGGAACATGGACAAATTTCCTGATAAGAAGTTTTTTTTTAAAAGAGGAAAGTGTGCACAAAGTGTGATCGTACAGTAGAGATGTTCCAGACAGTGCTTAATGAGATGTGTGTGTGATTGCAGTTTGACATGGAGATCCCTGTTCCACTGGACACTTCCGTGGGTGATGCACTCCTGGACCTCCCTCACAGTGAGTCACAGATAGCATACGCTGGGTGGACACTGTTGAAAATGCTCCTTTCCTTTTGCACCCGGTGGCTAAATAATCACAGTTAAAGAGCAGCTCCCGGCACAGAGATGTCTACACAGAGAGGCTGTGCTGAAAGGAGTCTCTCTCTTGTCTTTTTCAGAGGAGAAGAAGGAGAAGAAAGGAGTCAGGCGCTTCTTCGGCCGAGTGTGGAAGGCCCTGAAACGCAGCTGCTGCTGCTGCTGCGTTTCCACGGAGATCGACTGAAATTTCCAATGTTTAAATGTCTGTATGTATGTCTGTCTGTGTGTCTGTCTTTTGTGTCTGTCTCGTCTCCCTTCCCTGCCTGCCTGCCTGTCTGTCTCTTTCCGTCTGTCTCTGCATTTTAGATTTGACCTTCACCAAGAAGAATTACCAATTAATACAGCGCACAAAAACAGCACCAGTACCTGGGATTCTGTGCCACAGCCGCCAAAAGCACCACTTCACTTCCTGGTTATCTCTGCTGTCCCAGGATTCAGTGCAGCTGAGGATGAGGATGCACAGGAAAGTAATAATGGCAATTCCACACTCTTTTCACCCAGAAATGTTTCTTTTCCCTGTTACCTACTTACAGGGCTCTGCAGTGGAAAAGGAAATCTTATTTTCTGATCCAGTTTGTTTGTCTTTTCACACAGCTCCTCGAGCTCTTCTGGTTGGCACCGTGCAGGTAAGAGACTGCATGAGTAGCCAGTAGCTTCGAATAAGAAACACATGTCAGAATCACACGCAGGAGAGCACATCTGTGTGTCTCACAGCTGGGGTAATTAAGACGGTAATAAAGCCGTAATAAAGGGGTAATAATGGCATTATAACCATTTGCACATGCTTCATGGTTGCTATATCTGTTGGCTTATTAATAATTCCTAAATAATTACAATGTGTCCATTTTGTGTTTATCAGGAACCATCCAGAGAGACTCATTTCAGGGGGAGCCTAAACAGGTGTGAGGATGAGTTGGCGGACTTTGCGCCCTGATCCCCCGGATATGCTGGATTTATTAGGCACAGTGTGAGCAGTGTGCGCTGCTGTTGCTGTGTGCTGAAGTGGTTAAGGATGAGAAGCTGTTGTCGTGGCTCCCAGGCTAGGAAGGGCCCTTCCTGGCCGACGCTGGGGCTGGTGGACAAGCCTGCAGCAGGGAAGCTAACACATGTGTAGCGTGGATGCTAGCACATGCAGCAGGGATGCTAACACATGTACCCCTGCACAGAGACACACATCCCCACTTTGCAGGGATGATTTGCCAGAAAACTGGACAAAATAAAGCGCTGTATGATTCTTCTTGGAATTTTGTCTCGCTTTTGGCTTTTTCTCATTTAACAGAAATAACTGGTGCATTTATATGGTAACCAAAATATGTTAAATGTCATATTACATGAAACTTACATTTCAACATCATTTTATTTTAATATGCGAAGCACCTCATGGTCCTGACTTGAAACTCACTCAGTCACTCCCTCACGTTAAGCAAGCTGAAAGTTCTCCACAAGAGGGAGTTATTAGCCCTCATGGTGCTTCATATCAATGTGTGTCCTGGTTATGAAATGACTGTTTGCGGAGGTGATTTAAGAAGAAAAAAAATACATGTTCTTGATACTTTGGGGTTTAAATGTGAACAGCTCTGCCACTGATTAGTTTGCAGCTCGAAGCTGAAACTCTCCTTGCTGTCTTGCCTCTTCAGCAGAGTTACACTAAACTGAAAGTTGCAGACAGTTCCGCCATTTTCCCATACGGAACGTCAATGATTCTCTGATAAAATGACGGGCAAATTTAAGCTTTTCGAAATCTGTAAAACGAGAGAGGACATTTGATTCCAGCTGATTCACTCTTGCCCCGAATCGTTCTCGCTCTTCTGTTTCTAAAACAGCCTCTCATTCAGGCCAAGTTTTTCGCCAGTGAGTGTTTTTCGCCCTTTATGACAAGCTTATCTCGTTTTTACTAGCCAATAAGTTGCCTGAAACTAGACCAGGCCAGACGACCGTACTGCGGGAGGTCTGATCGAATGGATGGCGAAGGCGTGTTCTAATGACGCTCGTTATAGCCTGCGTCCAATTAAGTTTAGTAGCCTACTTTCGTAAAAATCTGCAACCGTTAGCGAATTTATTCCAATCTAAATTGTTTAACGTAATTAGAACACGCTCTCGGTGAGGCTTCGATTTCTTTTCTTTTTTAAAAAAAAGACGGAATCTATAGCAACCAAATGCAATTTATTACCGCACTTTTGACCAGTGGGCCATAGGTTGATAACCACTAATCTACAGTAGGCTATCTATCGGTATTTATTTAAGTTGCAAATATACAAGAACTTGTACATTTTGTAGCCTACACGTAGGGTACTGTACTGATGATGGAGAGCTGGCTGATTTTAGCGTTAGGGCTGGTCAATTTAATTTGTTGTATTTTGAAACTTTTGGCAAGCATTTCACTTAAAATGTGGTAGTTGTTTTTTTGTGATTCATTATTGTATATTGTGTTTAGTAAAGACGTAAAAGGTGTTGTATCAAAAGTGCTGAACTGCTCATACAAGAAATGTATTTGAAGTTTCCAACACTTCCACTAGTGACCACAAGAGGACACTATTTGCATTGCTGGACTTCAACAGGCAAAAGCTTTTGATGAATTATTTTGGTACCCTTGTCTAATCACATTTTTGGTAGCTAATAAGTCATATTAACCATTCAGTACAATAATGTCCAAGTAAATTATTAAAACAAAAGGCAGGATTCTCTTGGTCTATGAAAAACGAGTAATGAAGGAAGACAGCCTTTTCTGCCAAAAAAGAGCAATGCATTTTCATAGTTCTTAATTGGCATGTGCTCATATCATTTTAACATCAGCAAAATCACACAGAGGCAGAATGAAAACTACCCACACATAAGCTCCAATTTTCTTCCGCCATCTTCAGGCCGCTTAATGAAAACCTGTTGATCAGCTGACTGAAAAGGTATGTAAGCTAATCGGACGGGTTTTATAACAGTTCGGTGATTTGTTCATGTTGCTGTGACAGTGTTTGAATCCTATCGCGCAATTCACAGAGTGTTGGGACTCTGCCTGGAGTGCATTGGATGCACTGGTGAACCCCTGCCTACGCAAGCTGGGTACATGCACAGGTGTTCCGGTGAAACGACACCACAAACTCTCCACTCCAGACTTTTCTCTACCCTGACGCCATACATCTCCTGAACACCACCCTACCTGCCTCCTATGCAGCACCATGATTCTGCTACAGTAGCACATTACATTACTCTTATTTGGCAGACGTACAATAAGTGCATACCAAAGGTCATTGGAACAACTACAGATCACAGGTCCGACAAGGTAGGCTACAATACTCATTATGTAACAGTTATCCATAGCCATGAACACATTAAGTCCAGTTCACATAGTCAGCACAGGCCAGGTCAGAAAGTTATGGTAAGTCAAATTAGGAGGCATTACGGCAAGCTACAATATCAAAATAATGATACCGTTGCAATTAAAGTGCTAGATGAAGGCTCCAGCAGGTCATGTGACGCCGACCTTGTACAGCCCTCTCCTTGTGACACCTTAGGCCATTGTCAGTTTTCGGAAGCAATTTCCTGTGCATGTATGTTTGTATGTGTAAATGGGGCTAATAAACTGACCTGAGCTGATACCGCGTTAGTGCTCACCATTAGCATGGCTCTGGCTCCACTGGCACAGAGGCTCAGCAGGCTTTCCAGGGGGCCTGAGCCAATAGGCACGGGCTGTCTCTATGACGTCATAAGGGTGAAGACTCCAGCGGGTCATGTGACACCCACCTTGCGCAGCCCTCCCCCTTGTGACTCCTCGTGCCGCCGTCAGGCGGATCAGCTGCTGGAGCCTTCGTGGGCTCTGCTCCATGTAACATGACGCCCACGCTATTTCACGTGTTTGATGGACTCTGTTCAAGAATCACGCGTGAAAACCGACGCTATGGAATATAGAGCGTAGTAGGCCAAAAGGACATTTATTTCCACAGTGAAGAAATCGAGGAATAATCAAAATCCTGGCGCTTTTAATGAAACTTTTGGCACTGTTTTACTGCCAAGGAGGTGCATCGATCTGCACATTTATACAGAGCGCCTGGACATTGATTTTTATATCATATCCTTTCTGGGGATACATTTCTTCTTACGGTCCTACTCCAAGAGCACCTGTAATTGTTTTGGATTACCTGAAAAAAACTTTCCAAGCATTCTTTTCTCCGGAAGGCAAAGTGTGCTCGGTTGCAGTGTTCTATGAATTCGTGGCGAAGGGTACACCTGTGATATAAACCTGCCGTTAGGTTACGGTGTCCAATCAGAAGCTCGGGAAACAATGGCGGTACGTGACAGATCCCGCCCGCCGCTCGCCAGCAGGGGCTTCTATTTTAGGTGCTGAAACTGTACACCTCTGTTGGGGGGGGGGGGGGGGGTCAGTACCTCAGAGCCTAAGGCCAGAGAAACTGCTATATTTATAAGGACTAATCGGGAGGGGGGTGCGACCGACCTCACTCCGCCACAGACGAAGGCAGGCACTGAAGGACACGGTCACCCATCACAGACTCTGCCGGACTGCAGGACAGGATCGCCGCGACCGCCTCCACAGGTAGGAGCGCACACCTGCACTCACACAGAGCCAGGCCTCTACAGCTTCTCAGGCCTCATGATCTTCCTTCCTGGTCCCGGAGAGTCACAGGGTTTTTTGTTGTTGTTACTCGTCACTTGACTGATTCATTAAATTTGTCTGTTACGCAGTTAGCTCACCTCACCTTGTTTCTCGGGTCTGAATTGGTCGCTGATATGAAGGCAAAAAACAAACGCCAACAGATCCTGTGGCTCGCCAGGACCTGGAAGGAAGATCACTGCTCTACAGCTCGCTAGAGAAGGCACAATGAGATTTTATGGCTCCTTTTATTAAGAAAGTGGTGATGTTCTGTGTGGAAACTACAAGTGAAGAATGAAAAACTACAAGTAAAAGCTGTATTTTGATCTATGCCTAAGATGCTTCTTTGAGAAGCAAGCTCAACAGCTTTGAGCAATATTGAGTACCTTGATTAGCGTGTGCGACTTAAAAATTATTGTTTTTGTTTTAAATCTGATGTCATGCTCCATTGAAAGTCAGTGAGTAGCCGCAAAAAAAGAGAGGGTATTGACAGTTATAACAGCCAAGTTTAGGTGACATATTGAGATGCCCAGTAAACAATAGCCAAAGATGAACAAACCAAAAAAGTCAAAATGAGGATAGGATATAAATGAAACCATACAATTCAGTCTTACTAAACAAATGCAGATTTAATCATAAAACCTTCAGAATTTGCAGGAGCTTCACATATACATTTCAACAGATAAATATACATGCTGGGATCAAACAAAGCATTTCTTCCAGGTCAACCATCCCTGGTACTCAGAGTTGGACCATATATAATTTTCCACTGTGGCATGGATCGTGATGTAATTCTACAGTATTATAACAAGTCAGCTGTGGAGGCTGCCGATCATGTGACCTTTGTGCTTCCAAAACCCCTGTCACGACTGCGCGGTGTATTTTGGGATAGGAAGTACTGTGCCCTTCTGATCAGCTCTACTTCAGGACAGTTGCCTTTAGTTAAGAATTTCTCCTATGTTCCCATTGGTCCTCTAACTAGCTCTTGACTGCGATTTCCTTTTATGCGGCGAAGGGATATGGAGCAACAATATTAAACTGGGGAATAGACGAAGCATGCTAGCACTGAGCAAGGGCTATGATAGCATAGCATCTCGTAGCTGAACTCTGTACGTTACACATCCCTCTGTGTGGACTGCAGTGTTCCTTCCGGTTTATTCAGGTTTATAGTTTTCATTCATGTAACATTTTATGTTTTCTGGTAATCTGTAATCACTGTGATCTAAGAAGATTCTTAAAAGAAAATTTTCATTTTATTGCATTGGTGTGTATTCTAACATTTTTGACTAACAGATCATTATATTAAGACTCTGCTGTTTATTGTAAGGTGCATAATTTTCCATATACTGTATATTTTAAAAATCTTGGTCTGTAAATTTGAAAGCTGTAATATTTAATAATTAAATTGTTTTTTTTGCAGATGTCAGTGTGGCAAGTGGCCCCGCCCTCGCCATGGACGACTTTGACTACAGCGTTCAGATCTCGGAGCGCGACTGGGACCTCTTCTTCCAGGAGTGCGAGGAGTGCGACCTGCTGCCCCCCGCCGTGGCGGGACCGGACGACTCGGGCACCAGCGACGCTGACGACGGCGCGTCCTCCCGCTCGCGCCCCGTTGAGGAGGGGGGCTCCCCCGAACACGACTGGTCCATCGACGAGCCCCCGGAACGCACGGGCCTGCCTGTGGAATGCTACCTCAGCGCGTGTCGCCATCCTGGTCCCGAGGACCTTCTTTCCTGCAGTGAGGAGGACACCCACTTGGAGTCCATAAACGTGTTCTTTGAGAGGCTCAGAAGCATCGAAGGGGGAGGGGGTGGGAGCTTTCTTGCAGAAGCTAAGCCTAAAGAGACATGGCAGGAGGTCTGTGACCTTGAGGAACCTGCCAAGGAGCTTGGCAATCAGCCACAGCTCTCTCAGGCAAAGTCCCAGAGTGACAGCTCAGCTCTTAGCTTTAGCCCAACAGCTAAAGAGGACAAAGTCGGCGGCGCCATTTCAACCGGAAGAGGAGAAAAGGATCTCGACAGAGCTGGAAAGTCCATAGAACTTGAATCAGAGGAAGATGACGTGTTCGGACTGGCTGAGCCCGCTGTAGAACTATGTATCAGGGAGGAGGACTGGGCTGTGAATGAGGAGTGGGTGCAGGAAAAGGAAGGTGACCTCACAAAAGACGAATTACTGAAGGCCGCACCATCATGCTCAACAACCAGCAAGGATGAGTGTGGACTCAGCAGAAAGCCTACTGTGGAAGAATCACAGCCTTCAGGACTCAAAGACATGAATGGCACAGAGCCCAGGACTGGTGCGGGCACAATGACAAGTCAAAGTCAGGCATTTCTGAAGGAGGCCACTTCACAGTATAGTCACCAAGTGGAATTACAAACTGATCCAGAGGCAGTGCTCTGCGTGGACACAGCTGCTGGAGCTGAGAACCACACAGTAAAATCAGAAAATGAACAAAAAGAACACATGTTTGTCTCTGTGGAAGTTGGCCGGGACAGCGCTAGCTCCCCTGGGGTAAAGAAAAAGAGGAAACGAGCAAGGAGCGGTGGTGCCCCTCTTGTGGCGGGACAGGCCTTTGAGGGCCTCAGAGGAAGAACTGAGAGCGAGAAGCAAGTGGAAATGTTTGAACAGGAAGCTGCAGGGCAGGGAGAGGTTGTGTCATGGCATGACAGTAGAGCTTGTGTGGACAAGGCCGGGAGTAAGCGTAAGAGCGTTTCTGCGCACCAAATGACTCAAAGTTTCGGGACAGTTCCCAGAAGTAGTGAGCTTCTGTCAGAGGGGCGCAGTGTTAAAGAATCTGGTGCGAACTCGCACACAGCTGAACACAATCATGACTTGAAAGAGTCAGTCACAAGGCCCAAAGAGTATAGCAAAGAGAACATTCCAAACTCGACGAACCAGCAACAGTATGTACCGGGGCATGATATTCAGAATCATTCACAGCACACTTGCATGCCTGCAAGCAATACAGAAATACACAACCTGACAGCATGTGAACAACCTGATAATAGTCCTGAGAGTTTGCAGTCAGGTGGTGTCAAGATCGAACGTGATCCAGTATCACCACAGTGCTCTGGGTTATCTGGACCTGAATCCAGAAATGGTTCTGAACAATTTCCTCTCACGGAGCCTGATAGATTTAATATCACAGAGGAAAGTTCCCCAGATCAGAAGATGCTGCAAAATAAACCAACTTTGCAGATGAATTCACCAGAGGATGGCAAAGCAGTTTGTAAACTCAGCAATGTCTTGTTGGAGACATCCAGCTCAGCAGAAGCACCACAGTGTAATCAACCATTTGTCAGAGGTATGAGTGGTTCACAAGATTCTAGGAATCAAAACATTCCAGAACACGAACAGGAAGTAACACATGGACAAAATTTACCAACATTCTCACAAGAGAAAAATATGAATATCATCAGAAGTCCAGAGATTTCACCGCCCAAAGAGTTCATACAGATGCCCAATACTGCAAATCTACCTGTGCCTACAGGGATATCACCGTCTTTAAACAACACTGGTGGTCATGGGCCCAGTTGGTGTGATGAATTATACCCAGTGGATGTACAGTGTCCAAACTCAGATGAAGAAGAAAGCCCCCCAGAATATCAGGAAGTAGAAGAGTTTAATAATGTGCCAATAAATGTTTCTAATGAAACAACCAGTCAGCGTCAAGATAAAACAGAGATTGGAAACATCGGCCCCAAAACCAGCTGTGCTGCATCAGAAAATCATAAGCCCTCAGTGGTTATCAGTGATAAAGCACTACAGTTTCAAACACCAATACTGACAGATACACAAATACCGGTACATTCAGACCTTTTACCAGCACCAGCCCCCCCAGGCACTTATAATGCTGCCAATGGTCTGGGCATAAATTTAACAAAAAGCTCTGTTGCAAGTGATGGTAGTGGAAGCTCAGTTAAGTCTATTGCTCTGCCTGATTCTAACAGTGACAAAGCCAGTAAAGCAGATGATTGGCTACAAGAAAAGGGCGAAAATTTGCCACCGACCAGCACTGTGGAGTGTGTAAAGAGTCCACAGCAGGCCTCGATAGACATTTCAGCAGTGAATGAAGTGGAGACAGTGTTGGGGCCTGAACTACAGAACAAGCAATCCGTAGATAAGCCAGTGCTTCACACCCTTGAAGCCAAAGTCAACAACAGTGCAGAATGTGAGCCATCTCTTCCCCTGGATTCAACAGCTAGTGCCAAACCACTGGCGACCAACGAGCCGAACAAACCACTGGACACCAAACGCCCAGTTCACTCTATGTCCGCCTTTTGGAAGGAAATGGAAAAGCTGACCATTAATGACATATTATATCTGAGGTCACCCAGCGATGCCCCCAGGGTCTTGTCACGGGACAGTGCCCCGACAGACACATCAGATGCAGGAGACTCTGGCAACTCCTCCCATCTGGAGGACTCCAGGCTTGACCGCTCATGTGTGGACATGTCTACCATTCCAGAATTTGAGGAAGAATGCTCGCTGTCCCACAGTGCCAGTGTGAAATCCAGTCTGGACCCCAAGGAAGCCAAAAAACCAGGTCAAAGGTCACTTGGGTCGTGCAACTCCAGAGGGGTATTGTGGGAAAGCGAGTTACACCCCGCTGGCCCAGGAACGGACAATGGCACACATGAGACGCCGACGCTGTACCCTGGAGACACCATCACCCCACCTTTCCTTTCAGACAAGGCCCATCAGGGCTTAAGGAGGATGTGCAAGAATGTAAGTGTGCAAAATCTACGAGCTCTGGAGGCTGAACCACGTGTCACAAGCACTTCCCTGGTCACTACTACTACTGAGGAGGAAGTTCTCCGGGAGTCCAGTGGCACCTTTCAAAGGCCTAAAGAAAAGTGCACTTCAGTGCCTCTGGAAAGCAGAAGTGCTACGAAAAGCTCAGTAGAATCTTCTCTCCCAGGGGATGAGGCTACAACAGGGGGTTATGGGATGTCTTTCCGTGAAATCTTTGGATATTTCTTTGGTGCTAGTGAGGCTGGGGTTGGCCAGGCGGACACATCGCACACGGAGGTACCCGCAGGTGACGGAGGTTCGGTCGCCGAGATGTACGACTACTTCTTCTCCGAGTTCGAGACGGGAAATTTTTTCTTTCCGTTAATCCAGGGGACGGGTGGCGAGCAGAACGAGTCGGTTGCCATGATATCCTACTCGAGCTCCTCCAACAGAAACCTCCAGTTCCCCGAGGCTTACGACTACTTCTTCCCCGACAGTTCGTCCAGTGATTCTGACGACAAAGAAGACAGCGACGACGATCAGGGACCCATCAGAGTGGTCACGCGCTTCGACAAGGGTGCCAGTGAGCCCCCCGCGGACACTGCAGAGGCTCCAGACATGTACGAACACTTCTTCACGGGCAGTGACTGGGGAGGGGGTCTTTTCTGGAGAAACCCCCTCTCTCTGAGACGAATGCGCTTCACGGGCATGACCGGCTCAAATGAAGGGCCCGCTTCCCGTGTGCTGGTGACCGCGGTTCAGACGGGGAGGTCTGTCATCAGCACCATCTTCACGGACAGTGCTGGGGATTTCCACGGAGCAGTCAGTCCTCAGAGACCTCTATACTGCCTAGAAGAGCAGATCTTTAGAGAGCTGGAAGAGCAGCAAAGAAGATATGCCGATCTTCAGACGGCTGTTGCTGCTCCAAGTAAGACTTTGTGCAATTATATATGCACATAGTGGATTCATAAGCATATTTTCTTAATCACACTGAATTTAACAGCCCAGTCTATAGCTGTGTTATTCAGTGGGATGATCGCGTGTGTAGTGGGATACCTGTTATCATATTATGAGGGATTTTATTTCTTAACTGTTCTGTATATCCCTCCATGCGTGTTTTACAAGCTGGCCAGTGAATTACAGTTCTGCCAGTGAATGAAACCTGACTTTGCACACGTAGTGGTCGTTCAGCCACCCTTGAACCAGCAGAATGGCTGTTCGTGACCTCTCAATCATGCCAAGCAGCAGCCCGTTTCACACCGGCGTTGTGCCAAGAATGACTGACATATCTGCCTTTGAAGGGGAGGTATAAATAGACAGGCTCCATGTGGCGAAGGAAACGGTCCTTTAACTCTTTAAGATACAAGATAAATATGTTCAGACGTGTTCCTAACGGAACATTCCAATACTGATGTAATAGTCACTGCTGGTAACTGGAAGTGATGGAGTTCTTAGAATTTTGAAAAAACATTCCAGAAAAACCTTCAAAGGGTTAAACCTCCCAGATGCTGGACCCAAGGGCACAGGGCACATTTCTGGATACATTTCTTAATTTTTTTTATTTTGTTGCTTTGGTTTGCATTATGTTAATTATAATTTTTTTTTAAACAAGCCTTTGCCTAATTTTACCTGAGTATACTGTCCATGCGCAGTAAATCTCTCAGCGAGACAGACACTGTGGGAGAAGTGGGACCTTGAATGATTTCTTCCACACCACTACTGCTCAACTGGTTTAAACAACCAATAATAAAACCATCACTCTTCAGTGTAATACCCCCTTCGTTTAGATCATTCAGTGGACTGAAAAAAACCCAGGTCCCTGAGTATTGTAGCAATTATTCAATGGCATTACTGAATTTACATATAGCACATACGGTCACAGAGGATATCCCGTCAGTATATTCAGTCCCTTACACGGAATAGTATGAAAATGATCCGCTTCCTATATGAATATAAACAAGTTCTATTTGCATGTATACGTACTGTAATGAGTGAGCCTGTCTGAGTTTATCCCTTTTTGCTTTCTCCCCCAGTGACTGCAGATGCCCCTCTCCTGCCTCTTAGACAGTCGGACATGTGTTTGATCTGCATTTCTTTTGCCTCTTGGGTGCTGAAGACAGCCAACCCACACGATTCCGACACCTGGAAAGCAGGTACGTGCCTTAAATCAGCTTCAGATACTGTGCGTGGGACAGTTCTAACGTAAATATGCAATTTGACTGTTTTTTTTTTATTGACCCGTCATAAGACAAAATTTCTCCATAAATAAAGTAAATGTTAAATTTCTCTCCGCTGGTGCATGTCCTGAGTTTTTCACACTTTTTTTTGGAAGATTGCCTTGCAGATAAATGTAATAACTTAGCCACTGAGGGTCTTTAATGAGTAATCTTACACTCCTTTGAAGCCCTTTGGTCTTTATGAGTTTACCTGTCTTTTCTAGTAGAAACATGACTAGACATTTGTGCCAGTGGACACATCTACACGAACAGTACATGATAAGTTGCATAATACTTGTTCCTGTAATTAGTTCATTTTCTCTGGAACACCTTGCAGCTCTGTTGGCAAACATTAGCGCGCTCTCTGCCATCCGATACCTGCGGAGGTACGTCAGGGAGGCAGGGAAGGAAGCGTGATGCCGATTACCTGCGGTTCCTCCGGGGTGCGTGACGTGGACCAGCAAGCCTGTCTGCACTGCTCAGCTCTGCTTCCTCCCCGAGCGCAACCCGAAAACAAATCACCTCCATCTGTTCACCTGCGCAGACGTCCTGCCAGCAGCCGATGCCCCTTTCCTAACGAGAAAGGAAAATGGCTGTTGTGCATTGTGTTTGTTTTGTTTTTTTTTGTTTTTTTTTTGTTTGTTTTTTTGTGATAGTTCAGAACGGCTCACCCTGCATTTTGCGAGGTAGCTTCCATGACAAAAGTAATGCTTTTGTGAGTGAAGTTAGACTAAAGAAAGAACATTTTATGTTTTACAACATTTTTGACAAATGTTATTTGATCCTTTTGTGTTCGTTTCATACGAGCCCTCTGTCGCCCCCTGTATGGCTGAAACTTACATGACCAAAATCAACAATTTGTTCTAAAACATTGTATCATGTTCAAATGTTGCACAAAAAGAAAGGTGCTGGTTATTTATATTTTTATATTTAAAAATAACACCTGTGTGTGTCGAAAATGTCGCATTTGAGAAGACATAGGAAAGTATTAAGAAAGAGCAATAATGTTAGTGTTGAGTATGTGGTAACTTGTGAAGCTTTTCAAAAGAAAAGCATTTGTGCAGTAGAAATGAAAAAAGTTGACAGTTGAGGCAAATTTGCAGCAGAATTCTAATGGTAATGTAGCACGTAGCTACTGTACCAAGCAAGAGGGGGCTGCAAATGATTTGTGTTTCAGAAAAAAAGACGTTAGGATACAGTTGAATAAATGAGGGATATTGAAGAGATGCAGTTGGGTGTAATTTTACACAGATATTTTTAGTAGGTCAAACAGTATGAATGGATATGCAGTATTATTTCATTAAAATAATGAATGAGCACTGAATTTAAATTATTTGTAAATACCCCTTATGTTTTTTAGTTGTAAATAATTATATTATAAATGATATGTAAATTATTTATGAATGCAAGGCAGCATTTGCAGGAAACTGACTGCCTTTTTTGAGTGAGTAATAATTTCATAGATTTGCCTGTGTGGAGTACTGTGTTATAGGAGTTTGTGGCTTTGGTATGTGCACAATGAAACCAATTAGACATCATTGCATTGGTGGTTTTATTTGTAATATTGTACATATGAGTAATAAAATCAAATGATGTATATTATTAAAAGAGAGTTGAACCCTCTTATTTTTCCATGCTATCATATTTTTTCTTGTTGACAATGTAACCTTTTTGCATACAAAATTATTCAGAACAAAATGAAGGAATGCACATTTTTCTCTCCAAATTCCTGTTCAGTATACTGAATCCACTGAACTGCATTTTTCTTCCCTCTTGTAGTCCTGATGGGCTAGTGCGGATGGCGTAGACATGTCTCATTAGCTGCATAGCAAAGTAATTAAGATTAATGTGAATTCTCGCTGAAGTTTATTTGTGTGTGTACTGAGCAGCAGTGCTGGGGGGGGGGGGGGGTGACTGCTCATTACAGAACAAACCCCCCCCCGGCTGACATTTATAAATGACTCACGTTACATCAAAATTAATTTCCATTATTTTCCCATTTATAGAATGTGTAAATCTTTTTCTTGTGGCTTAATGAGCAGTTTAATTGAAAAACAAAATAGGGGCGTGTCAAGGCACTGTTCTAAAGCTGCACATGCAGTGTGTTACTTTGACTACAGAGGATAATTACATTGTAAACTGTCTGATAAGATATCTCGTTTTTTTTAGTTCATCATGCGATTTTAAACATAGTGCGGCAAAATAAAAACTTCGTTTCAATATACATGTCATTGCAAGCGTTTGCAAACAAGAAAAACACTGCAAATCTCAAGACAAAGAAAATGAACAGCATTTTTTTTTACTGATAACACGCTAATCTTACTCTCCAGTAGAGTAACTGATGGGGGAACTGGCAAAATAACATTTAAAAACGGCTTTACGTGATATTTCACAATAATCTCAACCGTCATTCGGTTTTGCTGAACTCTCAGAATGACCGAGATTCGCCTCCAGTAGAGAGCGCTATAAGACCACTTGAGAATTCTGATATTTTCAGACAGAACAATTGAAAATTGAAATGGGTATTTCAGCCGTTTAAGGAAGAAAGAGGCGTGTAGATTTAAAGAATTTAATACCTCTCGAATTAGCTTGGACACCTGTAGCGAAGATGTAGCCTTACAAAGATGCCGAAAAGTGTGAATCTTTTAGCCTTGAAGCTAAAACTATTGAGAATAGATCTTCTCTGAATGTAGTTACTGATAGTAATGCTGAACATCATTTGTCTCATGACAAACGTGTTTGAAATCTCTGCTTACCTTAACTTCCGTCTCACTGGGTCTCAAACTGGGTTGCTGTGTCTACTGGTTTTTGATGTTCTCCAGCACTTAAGTGGTTAATGTAAGTAACTGATTGGCTAAAGAGTCGCACACCTTGATTCTAAGGCCCAATTTGGCTTTTGATTGACAGGAAATCAGACAAACCAGCATAGAGTAAAGCCCTCCAGGACTGGAGTTTGTACAGAGCAAAATATAAGTGGGCAAGGAGAGCCAAATCTGTTTTGGATTACGTGCCAACTTCTGCTCTTAATCATTTAATTATGTACATTATGTACTAATTGATGTTTTAACTACATGTCTTGATGAGTTTCTGAATGATAGCTGAAGGCTGTTCCTGCATCCCAGTGGTTCTCAAACTCGGTCCTGGGGGACCACAGTGTATGCTGGATTTCATTCCAACCTCAGCTGCAATCCCAGAATTTTAACAAGTTAATTTTTTCTTAATTAGGTGCTTTCCATGTTTTAGAGCTGGGCTCCCCAGTCTTATCCAGGAAAGGCCAGTGTGGGTGCACACACCTGATTCTACTAATCAACCACTTCAGTCTTTGCTAAGCACCTTGATTAGTAGAATCAGGTGTGTGCACCCACACCGACCCTTTCTATACTTGTAATGTATTATGTAGGAGCTCACTGAATTTCAAAAGTTGTGATTTTTTTGTTGTATATGTAATTAGGACTGGCAATAACCAGTCCTAATTACCACACACAGCTATAATAATTTGACTTGTAAGTTACAGATATCCATTAAAATGTCTAAAAGGTTTTCGGTTTCATTTTTTAAATAAATACATAACAATAGAAAATACCCTAGAATGAGAATTATGACATTTTTCAAAGGAATGGTAGAATAATGATCACAAGACACTAAATACAAAAATCAAACTTATTTTGTTTTAATTGCTTTGTACTTCACCATATTATAACATTATGTAAACATTCAAACATAGCTCTTCGGAAGCAGTATTAAATAGTACAAAATTATAGGTTAGACTCAAATATCAATAATACAATAGAACATTTTCGAGCACTTTCAAGAATTTACACATTATGTACATATTATACAACATGGCGCTATGCTACATGTAAATGGCAGTGGGGATGAAGTCTTACAAAACCCTTAAAACATCAATCCCTAAATCCCTGAATCGCTGTTAGAAAGTCTTTACAATTCAATGCTTTTTTTTTACAGACACTCAGATACGCAGTGCAATTCAGAGATATCGTACTAATAAAATCGTACTAATTAAAAAAAAATAATTAAATAAATAACGTTCCCAAATTTCAGGTAACGTACGATTCCACCAGGTCACTCCAGTACAGCAGTGACACCCTACTGTAATAAACAGGGCCCTCCTAGTGCAATACTGATTAAACTGGACAGAAATGACTGACAGGATAAATGCCCTGTTACGATATGCATATTTAACCATTTTTTGGCACTTACTCTCTATGGTTTATTCTGAATGGGGTTTTATTTGTTGTTGGTGGCAGAAGATGAAGCACAGGTCGAGAGCGAAAGAGCTCCAGACCCCAGTGCATAGTAACAGGCCAGAAACGACGCCTCTACTCGTGCACCTCCGGTCGCATGTCATATTTTTATCGTATTTTATCACCACCTCGGCTGTGTAGTCACCGATTGCACGCCGTTCATGCCCAGGCCTCCCGTGCCCCACTGGGACCGAATTATCCCCTTTTCCCTGTCAAACTCCCAAACGTTGTCGTAGTCCATTTCCTGGTCGTCCGGTTCCGCGGCCTCCAAATAAGCGTTGTCTTCTGTGGGGGGGGGGGGGGGGGGGGGAGGGGAAGAGGAAGAGGAAAAAGAGCCTGTGAGCGTTTGCTGGCAGGACTTATCTTCCGCACCGATCTCACTCTTTTCTTAAAATGGCACCTGTGACAAGCCCCTATGCCCCGCTCCAGCTCAACCCTGTCTGCTGTAAGACGAGCACAGGCTTAAGGACCGGGGTGCAAGGCGGAACCGAAAATGTGGCAGCCCGCACGCTTCAAGAGGAGGCTCAGGTTCAGGTTCAGGATCAGGGTCAGTGATGTAACGGCTGAATCCACACTTCTGTGAGGTCATCAGCTTCTGCCATGACACCCATTGCAGTAATACAAAAAAAAAGGACCATGGTATGCTCATTTTTCCCCTTTAAATTAGTAATTTAATTGAAGGTAGAATTTATATATATAAATGCTGTACATTCGGCTCTAGATTAGCCTTCAATTTGAGAAAATATCAAAGCCCATTTCCCCTCCTGAATTAATTGCAACTGATGTAGGCTTTATATAATATAGGCCTTGGAAATTGACATGAAAAAAAAACACAGAGGACATGACAGTCTCCGCAGTGGTAGTTATAGCCCTGACTAAAACTAGCCTTTCGAATGGAAGATGGCGCTGCTTTGTGAGCAAAATCATTAGACTCAGCTCTAACGAGCAACAAGCATATGTCGTTACTATCATACACAAATGACAATGTCACAATGCCGAGACAGTTGTGGGTCATTTGCATTTTTTTTAAAATGAGCTCCATTTTGGCTCAACCGGTCAGACTGCAAAAGCGAACGCTGAATATCTTGCCATGGCGGAGGCAGGTAATGACAGAGTATCGCCTGACTTTGGCATGCCCGGTATTCTCACCTTGCGCGTAATTGTACGCTATCTGATGGCTCTGCGATGAGTAGATCACCTGTAAAGAGTGAGAAGAAGAAAACTTTCATTCATTTACACAGGGATGAATATAGCCTTGCCTCTCCTCTGTCACTAGATATGTCAGTGAGAATGTGGATAATAGCACCTCGGAAGCCGGTCTTGGACCTGATTCAACCTGGAGCTTTAAAGCCATTTTAGCTTTTCTCCCGAGATTAGACAGGGACCATAATTCCCATTTTTATTTGTACCGTGAATGTGGAATTTGCTTGTGAATTAAATTATTTCATTTACTTCATCATATCACTAGTGTTCTAGAACTCCACTGCTGTCAATTACCAGCAATGATTGTTACATCAGCATTAGAATGTTGAAGTTAAGAGCATTCTAATCACATATTGTGGTCTCACACTTCAATGGGTTAAGGGCTCCTACAGGCTGTGCTTAACCTGTACATGTCTGTATATTACTTTACACAATCAGGGAACAGCGGAGAAGGTAGGAGGTGAGACTCAGTTTGGGAGGCGCTGGTGGGCGTGGTTCACTCACCGGTCTGGCGCCGGTGGGCGAGAGCGTCGAGGGTGGAGACAGCAGCTTCAGTCTGGAAACGGCCTTGGCTCTCTGCTCCGACGTCCACTCGGAGCTGTCCACGTCCCGCTCCGATTCCGGAAGGTTCTGTCTCCTCCTGCCCAGAGGGGGGGTGCGCAGTCTGAAGGTGGGGGGCAGTACCTGGCCACTCGGATTCTGCATCGACATCTGCCGGCCAGGAAGTGGACACAGTCAGATAAACGTGACAAAAAAAAAAAAAAAAAAAAAAAAAAAAAAACATATCACACTTTCCACTGATATTCTCACTAGTGGGATTAACCACAGCTCCTAGTTACAGGTACTGCATATGCAGTTGTTTTTACGTATGGTAAATCATTTTAATTCCATATATGAACATATTTTAATGTATTATAATAGATATCTATATTATAAGAAGATGTGGGACACAGAAAATGTGTTTACTGGGGGTTCAGAAATTTTTGGGACCGAAAATTTGCGGTCCTGCAAACTGCCCAGTCACTCTACTCGCTCTGGGCTGGATCCTGCTTTCGTTTGCCTCGTTAATTATGCAGCTGAATGAATCAATAAGTCATCCGGAGGCCGGGCCGCTTCCGAGCGTGGAGCGCGCGGCCTCCTCACGCGCCGGGACCCGGCCAGGCCCAGACGGGCGGGGTAAGGCGAGACGCGGGAACCCGATCACCTGACCCACTTACCGCCGGCCTGACGTAGTTGTCCTCCTGCAGGTAGAGGCCCGGGGTGCTGGGGTCGTCGTAGAGGGGGGACAGCGGGCGCCGGGGGGCGCACATGTCGGAGTACCGCTGGGGGCCGGAGAGGTGGTACCTCCCCCCCGACTGGGGCGTGCTCCAGCTGTTGGACTGCGGACACAGAGACCAGAGGGCATGAGCCAAGCGACGGTGTAATACCACAATAACACTATTACACGCACATGCATACATGAAACAAAATGGCATTATTCTCATGTGTCACACTGCCCACTGAATCTGTATTACAGATTATAATCATATGCATTGGTTCCAGTAGGTTTATTGGAATGATTTTTTCCCCCCAAAATTCTAAGTCAGTGTTCTAGAACTCCACTGCATTCGTTTACCAGCAGTGATTGTTACATCAGCATTAGAATGTTCAGTTAAGAACACTCCAGTCACGTATTTGTGATCTCACACGTTAAAGGGTTAAGAGCTCTTTGTATAGAAATGTATAGTTTTTTTTATCCCCCACCATCACTTCAGCAAGCCATAAGAGAGAAGATCTGCTCAGTACCTTTACTAGGAAGTATCTGTCCGCGTGCACGGCTGGGTAGGGCATGTTGTAGACGGGGGAGGCGGGGACGTCGGCGGGGGTGACGGCGTAGGAGAAGCGCTGGAACGGGGCGTGGAAGTCGGGGGCGGGCCTCACGCGGTGGGAGAAGCTGTTGCTCCTGACGCCGTGCCGAGGCGACATCTGGGTGTCCGTGGAGCCGGGCCTGCTGGGAAGGTACTGCGCGCACAACACACGCAGAGGAGACACAAACACGGAGGTCAGGGGTGAGAGGTCATAGGTCAGCGCCGCCGCTTCTAAACAACCCCCCACCCCTACCCCCGGGGCAAGCACTGCTCTTGCGTTGCACGCGGTACGCCTAATACCGTTTCCCTCTGGATATTCGGATCGTAATTTACATCTCGGCACTTTTTATCCAGGCTGACGCACACTGATGACTCAGTGGTTTTTTTTTGCATACGATCCCTTTGTACAGCCGGGTATTTCAGCCCAAGGCACCTTGGGTAAAAAGCACCTCGCTCTGAGCTCTTGCTCAAGGGCACAACGGAAGCGCCTCAGCTGGAAACCGAACCCTCTGAACCTTCAGAGTCACAAGCCCAATTCCCACCAATATAATGCGCCGCACAAGCGCTGTGAGACGCAAGCGGCGTATCGGATGACATCACACGGCTGATTTATTGACCTCCGCGCGCTCGCTGGCGGCTCGTCTGCTCTGGGTTTATCACTTTATTAAGGCATCCCCTCTGCCTTTTTTTTACGCGATTGAAATGCACACTAGCAGGAGTGTAACTGGAACCAGAGAATGTTCCGGATCAAGCGTCTCGTGTTTTTCCGTGTGAGCGCCCTGTCCTTTCCATTGTAAGCCCACAAACCGTCCACGAGAGAAGCCGGCCCAAAACTCGTCACCAAACAAACCGTGAAAATGACCAGTGCACTAATTAAGCAGGTGCTTTTCGGTACAGCTTATTACTACATGGTTGTAATCGTTTGAATGGAAGAACAATTATACAGTCTTTTTTGTAGAGAAGTTAATAAAAAAAAAGATTTTTTAAAAATTATGTTTAATGGTTTCCTTAAATTTGTATCCCCGCTGTGGGTTTGGCTCTATTCAAAAATAAGTTTCAAATCCAATTGTTTTTTTGTTTTGTTTGTTTTAAACCATTTTCTGAATTGTTACTGCATATACATGCCATAGTAACAGGTAACAGGTGAATGCCTTGGTCATCATGAACATTTTTGAAATTACAAATGCTTTTCCATTTTAAACACTTGATCCGAGGAACACGCAGTTATAGATGGTTATCAGATAGATTAAATGCATGCACGTGTGCAGTTACGTACTTCTAGGCTACTGCAACCCTTTCACAGTTCAACTGTCTTGTGAAAAACTGCACTACCAAAGAAAAAAATATTTGCTAATTATATTTACCTTGAAGGAAGTAGGAGATACAGCCTTTCGAACAATATTGATTCAACTGAATGTACTGCATTTATCAGACAGAGGGGCTCTGTGTTGCTTAAAATATCTCCCGTGCCTCATCTGTACATTTCTTCTAAGGAACACAGTGTCAAGGACCATTAGTAATAATCTAAAAAATGTAGTAACCTCGTCCCTCTGTGTCCTCAATCACGTGTTGTCGTAAAGTAAAGTATGGGGCGACATAGCTCAGGAGGTAAGAGCGGTTGTCTGGCAGTCGGAGGGTCGCCGGTTCGACCCCCGCCCTGGGCGTGTCGAAGCGTCCCTGAGCAAGACACCTAACCCCTAACTGCTCTGGTGAATGAGAGGCATCAGTTGTAAAGCGCTTTGGATAAAAGCGCTATATAAATGCAGTCCGTTTACCGTTTGCCATAGTGAAGCACGTCAATTCAACCGCGGACGCTAAGCGGACGGACCGCCGTACGGGGGACAGCCGTACTCACACACAGGGGCTCCATGTACCCGGCAGACAAGGGGCTCTCCAAATGGTTCTGGAACGTCAGCTCAAAGGAGCCCCGCCCCGTTTGGGAGAGCCGGTGCGATTCGGCCAGGGCCTGGACGCCGGTCCCGCTGCACCTGTCGAACTGACCTGAGGCCTGTAGGGAAACACCGAGCGGTAAGCTTAGCACACAACGCACCTTACAGTAAATGATTTTTTCAAAAATGAGTTGCGTTTCAGGTTGGGAGATAAAACGGTGACTGTGGAAAAAACGGCACGAAATTACATGACTCGTTCACCGCTGCCTTGCGGTAGGATAGGCTTCTGGGCGGGGCTTACCGTTCTCTTGGTTGGATTGTCGATGATGTCATAGACCGGCGGTGGGGGGATGTGTACGGGGACGTACGAGGCTTTGAAGTGATGAATCCAGTCATGGAACTCTTTCTTGTCCAGACAGGACACAATGATGGGGTTAATCAGCTTCCCTGAAACCAGACAGGGAATGGGTCATTTACAGAAACCTGCTGATGCTGTACCTCATGTACGATTGAACACAGTCTCTTTACAGTAAATTACAACTTAGATAAATTACATTTTTACCAGAATACAAATCTCAGGAGCTATGAATATGTTACATTTGCCATTAAAAAAAAAACTAATTGTTACCTTCAATCATAAAAGTGTTTGGCCTCACATCTTGGCACGGTGTGGTGACTGTGAGCATGTTGAGAGGCAGCTTCCCCTGCAATCACACCATTAATGAAGCAAAACAAAACAAAAACAGAAACACAGGAACAGCCTGTCAAAACAACCACGTCAGACAGGCGAAAAAAGAGAAAAATGACTCGCCTGGTTCATCTGTAATATCTGTTATAGTACGAGAAACGTTATGAAACACAGAAAAGGATTTTTTTTGAAGCTCACCTTGTAGAAGAGGCCGTTTCGCTCCTCAGACAGAATGATGAGGGTGGCGGGGTACATCACCAGCAGTCGGTCATACTGCTCCTGTAGAGACAGAGTGCTCAACGTCAACATTAATATTAAAGTTCACCAAAGGTCAAAGGTCAACAGTTGCATGGTCAAGATCATGGTGCCCATCAGGGACGCAGCTATGAATTCTCAAGCCTGGGACAAATATATATAAGGACCCCCCCCTCCTCAATATACTTATTTTGTAACGAATTAAAAAATAGTTACACCCCATATCCCGGGCCCCCTCTCAGGCCCGGGACAAAGTGTCCCAGTTGTCCCCAAATATCTGGTGCCCTGTTGCCCATCTGCGGCCCTGTTGCCCTGTTGCTCATTGCTAGATAAGTCCACACCTCCACCACAATCTACACCGTGTCGTGTTTCACCGAGATGCGCATGGTTCTCACGAAAAAACCTGTCCCGGAGACAGGAAGGTGAGGCTTTCCTGACCGCCCCCCCCCCCCCCGGAAACGGGTGAAGCCTCGCCCTCAGGCTGGCCCGAAGCGGTTATGTAACCCCGCTGCCGCAATCCAAACGCCGGAGGTGGTCGGCGGAGGAGGAGGAGGAGGAGGAAGAGGAGGAGCGCTCCATTCATCGCCGGGTACGCACGGAGACCGAGCTCCCTCACCTCACCGCGCTCCAGAGCGCTCTTCCTCCTGGGAGGATGGGTGCGTCTGTGAGCCAGGTGACATTCCACCTGCCAGGTGAGTCACGGGGAGAGTAACTGGTTTACACTCCCTTTATCGGAGAGCGTTCGTTCTCACACTCTCTGCACAAAGGGGCTGCTTAAGGCTTCCTCACGCCCAAAAAAAATTAAATAAATAAGATAAAATAATAGGGCGCCGGGAACTGGTGTCGTTTTGATCGGCCGATTTGTATATTTCTCTGGCAGAGGCGCAGCCTTGGCGTCTGACACGGGACTCAGGCCAAGCCTGCAGTTACTGTGCTATCCATGCCAAGCCTGGAAACGTTAGGGGCAGGGCTGGGGGCCTAGTGTTAAGGTGAGGGTTAAGGTGACGGTTAGGGGTCAGGGTTAAGGTTAGGGGCTAGTGTTAATGTCAGTGTTGGGGTTAATGTGAGGTTAGGGGCTAGTGTTAAGGTCAGTGTTAGGGTTAGGGTTAGGGGCTGGTGTTAAGGTGAGGGTTAGGGGTTATGGTGAGAGTTAGGGGTTAGGGTTAAGGTGAGGGTTAAGGTTAGGGGTTAGTGTTAAGGTCAGTGTTAGGGTTAACGTGAGGTTAAGGGTCAGTGTTAAGGTCAGTGTTAGGGTTAGGGGCTGGTGTTAAGGTCAGTGTTAGGGTTAATGTGAGGTTAAGGGCCAGTGTTAAGGTCAGTGTTGGGGTTAATGTGAGGTTAAGGGCCAGTGTTAAGGTCAGTGTTAGGGTTAGGGGCTGGTGTTAAGGTCAGTGTTAGGGTTAAGGTGAGCATTAGAGTTCAGGTTAGGGTTGGGGTTAGGCCTGAAAGGGCTGGCAGGAACTGGAGCCCAGTGATCTGTGATCCACCGCTGAAGCACCAGCCCTCCCGGCCTGTTCCCCTCTGCAGCAGCAGCAGCAGCAGCAGCAGCACACTCCGCCCTCATCCAGTACCCTCACACACAGCGCTGGGTCCTCATTGCGCAACAGCGGGAATGTCTGTGCGCTACGTATTTCGGGGGGAGGGAGGGGGTGGAGGGGGCGGATTTTCTGATAACAGCCACTGCGTAGCTGTGCGTAACTTTTTACTTCAGACACTCATTGGTCGATGTGTCATAACACGTGTGTGTCACGGTAATTAGGGTAATATTCCACATTAACCTCTGGTCACACCATTCACGTATAAACAGGAAATATATACAAATTTGTCTAATTCACATCTCTATGCCATTTTAACAACTGACTTTATTATCCAACATAATTAACCATTCTTTCAGTTTAGCTGAATCTGTATTCCTCTGACGGTAGATTCCAATTCACACAAAGTGTGATATTGGTACGGTGTTAAATCCTATCTAGTCTGTAGGTAATCAGAGCACTCATTTAGTCAGGAAAATGGCGAGCATTGTTGGGCTGAATGGCCTGTTCTCTTTATGCAATGTTATGATAGCTTCAATGTCCTCCTAAAACCCAGCATATAATTTTTTTATCCCATGTAGGGGGACAAGGGACAATCAATAAAAATAAAAATGAAAGAACATTTTTGAGAATATGTTCACTGCAACAGTTAAATTCAAATGCCTGAGCTGTTCTCTGCCTGGCCTCAGGAGTTCTAACGTCAGCCTGTGGGGAAATGACAGGAGGTTTATGGGAAACGCGGTTCCTACCTGACAGGGCACGTGCTGCAGCTGCACTTTGGTGACGTAGACGATGGGGCCCAGGGACTCCCGCTGCGAGCCCTCCCAGTCGTAAATGGGCTCGTTCTTCACCGAATTCCTCAGCTCCTCCCGGCCCGCGATCCTGTCCCGAACGCTCTGGAGGTTATCCAAACAGGAAGACACTCAAGTTAGCGAGGTCTGAGCCACGGAATAGCACAGACAGAGACTCGCGTACACAGAACACGGAACGTGGGCAAAAGGCGCGCGTGATAAGCACCGACAGGGCAGACTCTGAGTGTCACCAGCCAGACTTCTCTTATCTCGAGCGTTATGAAACGAGCGTATGAATCACACATAGACAGACCAATAGTCAAATAAATATATTCAGCGTTACGTGCCTGAATACTGACACCGGGTGCCTTTTTTAAAAATTTTTTTACGTATTACTCGTCATGTCATGAACCATACAGAGCCATTCAGACGCCCACAGTCCCATCCCCCGTTATCAGATGCAGCTGATGTTTATCTCGGGCAGTGTCGGTTATAGTTGGCTGGTTTGTTTTGTGTGATCAGACACAGGTGATGTTAATCTCGGGCAGCGTCGGTTATAGTTGGCTGGTTTGTTTTGTGTGATCAGACACTTGTTACGGCACTTCCCGGTGAGAGCCACAGAAGAGTCGGCTCGCCGACACGTCAAAATGCACTCACTCATCCGTTTATGGTGGCTGCTCTCCGGTCACCACCTCGGCTGCTCCTCGGGGAAAATCCCAGAGAGCGAAACGGCGGGAACCGGAGTTACTCATCTCTCGCTTGGCACATACTTTCTCTCTCTCTGTCCTTCTCTCTCCCCCCTCTCACTCCCACTTTCGTCCTCCCTCTCCAACCTCTCTCCTTCCCTCTCTCTCCCTCTCCCTCCTCTCCTTCCCTCTTTCTCTGTCTCTCTGACCTTCTCTCTCTCCCCTCTCACTCCCACTTTCGTCCTCCCTCTCCCTCTCTCTATCCCTCTCCCCCCCTCTCCCCCTCTCTCCTTCCCTCTCTCTCTCTCTCTCTCTGTCCCTCTGTCTCCCTGTCAATTTCAATTTCAGTTTCAAAGTGCTTTATTGGCATGACAAATATAGGCACTTGTGTTGCCAAAGCAGTGGTTATAACATACAACTATATACAATTAATCTGTTATATAAAAAATATAAAAATATATACAAAAATATCAGTAAGTGATGTTAGGTGTGTGTGTGTGTGTGTGTGTCTGACTATCTGTGTGTTGTGTGCATGAGTGAATATTATGTGTCTGCTTGTACGCGTGTATGCTGTGTGTAAATGTGTGCATGAGGTGGTCACACATTGTCCCTCAGAGTATGGTAAGAGAACACAAATTGTGCTGCTAGTATGCAGCAACCAAGTCTCCCTGTCTCTCCCTCCCTCCTTCTCTCTCACTGTGTCTCTGTCTCTCTCTCTCTGTCCCTCTGTCTCATTCTCTCTCTTTCCCCTCTCTCCCACCTGTCTGTCTCCCTTTGTCTCTCTCCCTCTCTCAGTCTCTCCATCTCTCTCTTTCTCTCTCTCTCACTGCCCTTTGTTGTTCTAACTCTTGTTCTGAATCTTAATTCCCACTTTTTTTCCTCATTTTGTCCTCGCACGTTTGAGGGACAGCGTGGGGAACTCAAAGGCGGCGGGGGGGGGGGGGGGTGAACGGAAGGAGGCGTAACCCGTACCTTGACCCTGGCGTAGGTCTTGGCTTCGGAGGTGGCCACGGTTCCCCCGCTGCCCCCCACGTGCTCTCTCAGGTGGGCCATCCAGGTGTCCAGCTCCCCTTGGCTGGAGCAGAAGACCACGATGGGGTTAAGGCCGATGCCTGCGGAGGCCAACAGGACAGAATCAGAGTTCGGCCCAGAGAATAAGCAAACCGACCTGCTTCCTCAGAATGAGAGACAGGCGAGCCGCTAATATCATTTTTAAAATACAAAATGATGACTTAGAAGTTGGCTGTCAATAATTACATAATCAAGAATGACAAGGATGGAGGTTTAATAAGTAAACTAGCTAAATAGCATACCGTATGTTTAAAGAGGGGCTCCACAAAATCAGCCCTCACAAAAAAATGTGCTTATCTATTTGGACAGAGCTGGAATCTCCCTGTTATCACTCATACATTCCTAAGATAAAGGAATTTTCCAGACTTCCCATTTTCTGGAAGGCCTGTGCGCATAATTGTGAACTCATGATTTTGAAGCATTTTAACATAAGCAGATATGCACCCGACCCCACACACACTCACACACATGCATACACACATACACACAATCGTTCTCTCTCTCTCTCTCTCTCTCACACACACACACTCACAGACACTCACACACACACACATTCACACACATGCATACACACATACACACAATCATTCTCTCTCTCTCTCTCTCACACGCACACACATACACACATGCATACACACATGCACACAATCATTCTCTCTCTCTCTCTCTCTCTCTCTCTCTCTCTCTCTCTCTCTCTCTCTCTCTCACACATGCACACACATACACACATGCATACACACATGCACACAATCATTCTCTCTCTCTCTCTCTCTCTCTCTCTCTCTCTCACACACACACACACACACACACACACCTCAGGGTATTTAGTAAGTCATTATTTTATTGTGTACAAAGCTGAGTTTTTATGTGAATGTCATTAAAATTCCACCAATGGGGTGTCATAACTGACTAACAGTTTGTATCACCATACAGACGGCCAAACAGATTAAACAGCTATCAACAGAGAACCCGCATTTAAAGTGTTCTTAAAGTTGCTGCTTTCGTGCGATCAAAAACACGCATTAAAAGTTAAGGCCCAGTTCTACCTATGTTTTTTATTTTTTCATCTAATGGCCCTATTAGTTTGTTCTTCTGGGCAGACCTGTTCAAGACTGTGAATGACTGTTGGCTCACAGCTGTCAGAGAAAACAATGAGAAAAATCTCATTTGCTGGCTTTACTATGACATACAGGCATTTGAGAAACTCTCCAAACATAATTATCTAGTCGCCAAAAAGTCCACTGTTACTAATGAAATAAGCAATTGGCATTCTATGGTGCTTACATACCACTCATTTGTAGGCGTTTTGAACCGAGACCAATTATAAATACACAGGTGCCCATGGCGAAACCATAGAATGATTACGAAAAAAAAAAAAAAAACAGATGACTGAAACAAGCTGAAGCACGCATAAACGCCATAAGAACAGCTTCACGGCTCAGGAATGCGAGATAGTGTGGCTGTAACCATGGCAGCCATGGTGTGGCCGTAACCACGGCAGCGATGGGAACGGGGCCCTTCCTGATCGACAGCTGAGTTCAGCGGCACCTGTTAACCAACAACGGGGGCATTGTGTCGCATCCCCGGACAATGCGCCGACTGATCGCAATTAGGGGTTTCTGTAGACAGGCTGTAGCAGGAAACGCGTGGTGTTATAGTGCCTTTGAACCCGTGAAACGTGTTATGTCAGCCCAGATTTACTTTTCTGAATAAGAGCATTAAAGCCAAGATAGCCCTTGGACCATAACTCAAAAAAAAAAAAGATTAGATATGTCAGCATAACAAAATATTTTTACTTTTTGTCTTTGCGGTTCTTTACTGTTGATCTAACATTTTGGGATTTCGGGAAATGTCAACTTCCAACTAGAGTGAATGTTCTGGGGAAAAATGCCAGTGTGGACAACTGGACGGATAAGTGGATGTGATAAGCTTTAAACTGAAGGTAATGATATGCATATTTGGAAAACTGAGCAGTATTTCGTAGAAAAATGCACACGAACTTTTTTTTACAATTAAAAAACACAAAATTGGCGCCTATTTATATTTTTAATTCGCGGTTATTTTCATTTTGCGGTTGCGTGCTACGGCAGAGGCTAAGAAACCGGGGCGTAACCAGAACATTTCAGGCCAGAATTCCAATCGCAGCGCTACTTTATCCTTGAGCGAGGCGCACTTCAATGGCTGCACAAACACACTAATCAAATACGAGCTCTGCGGGTCATTCGACTGCACGGGAACACCAGCGGTAGCAAATACACAAAAGAAGCGAAGAGTTCCTAAAGGAAAGGCGTTCGGCTCGAAGGACTGAGATGCGGCCGAAAAACGATTTTAATGTGAAGCCCGTCCCTGCTCACCATTTATCTGGAATGCAAACGGGTTTGGCTCGTTGCTTCCACTGCCGTTCTGCATTTGGCAGATAGTGAGCTCCTTCAGCGGAAGAGTTCCCTGTATGAACACAAAAAAAAGAGTCGCTTCAGACAGAATCACATCCCATTCCAATATTACCCTTACAGGAATTAAGCACATAAAAGTCTGCCTTAAGTACACTGAACTAAATCCCCAGTAGTGTACTTAAAAGTGCACTTTCACTTTTCTTTCCAGAACAAACGATCACAGATTTAGATCACAGTTTAAACTACTTTTAAAGTCCACCTATTTAGGATACAAAGTAGTTAACCAGTGGTATACTTATTGTATTGTTCCAGGAAATACTTTAAGTATACTTAAAATGGGCCAATTTCGTTTTCTAAAGTACTTTAAAAAAAAACACCTGTAAAAATAAACTTGATAAACTCATGTATTCTTGAAAAAAAAACAAAACATTTTAATGCACTACTTGATTGTAATCATCAGTTTACATCACCAATGTGAAAATATCATGCAATGCCGTGACAGCAATCCTGGCATAACTGACCAACACACTGAAGCCACTGCTAAAGAGGCTTTTAAATCTAATTGAATTCAATTATTTTTCATTTTCATCTAAACAAGGTCATTGGCCCTCATTCACAAAGCTCTTCTTAAATTATTCTTACATTTGTTCTTAAAAATGTTCCTACAAAAAAAACAATATGAGATTCATGACACGTGCAGTTTTTGTGCATATCCCAGGTTTATGAGGTGATGAATGCTGGCTGTTTGTAAAATTTTATGTGCAATCCTGTTCATGTGATTTGCATAAAGAAAAAGCCATGAACAAATACAGATCAGAAAAAAAAAATTAAGAATGTTTCCGAGAACATTTTTCATTCTTACACGCAGTTTACGCTCAAATGTGATCGTACGCATTTTTCGTGAATGAGGCCCATTGAGAGCAGACATTTCTTCTTTGCAGAAGAATACAAGGGGTGTGGATTGACATTCTGCAGTCTATTGTTATTTGGTTTACGTAATCAGAGCATGAACACGGAGACAGAGACACAAAAGGAGCAAAATACCTGGAGCAACTGCTCAGCCACACCCCTCCCAGAAGTGAACATGGACCCACGCACAATCACTTACAACCGTGGTGACCAACCCGGTTCCTGGAGATCTACCGTCCTGGTGAGGTTTTCAATTCAACCGTAATTTGGCACACCTGATTCTACCCAATTAGCAGCTCGAGGAGATCTCTAGCTGTTGAGTGAGGTGTGGCTTTGTTAGAGTTGGAGTTGGAAAATCTACAGGACGGTAGACCTCCAGGAACAGGGTTGGTTACCATGGAGTTACAAGCAGGGCCGGCCCGACCCATCAAATGGGACCCTCCCACGATTGGTTTGGGGCCCCCTCCCTCCAAGATAATTTTTATTTTTATTATTTTTTTCCATTTTGTGTTCCCTAAGACAATGGCTTTTTCATTCATCTAAATATATTTCTATTGGTGCCAGATCTTGCTGGCTGGGGCTTGGGGGGTGGTTTTCGACCGAAACAGAGGGACCCATATAGACTTTTTGTTTAGGACCCCCAAAAACCTTGGGACGGCCCTGGTTACAAGACAGAGTTGACCGCAGATGATGTTCCCCAAGCCTAAAGAACCATTATAGTGCAACACTCCATTGCTTATTTAACCACTGAGAACTAGTCCTTACTGCTGTCTGCATACACAAATGTGCCAAGGAAAATGGGTAGTTACGTGTTTTGCTTTGCTTCCTTTTTTATATAACACTGGCATAGGTTGTCCATTAAATTCCTTTCTAGTTTGATCGCTTTGCAAAGGATAGTATTCCCTCATCTGGCAGCGAGTACGTGAAGAAACACAACTGAATTAAATATTCTCTTCTAGTAAAATATATATGAAAATAGCTTTTCAAAATGTCTGCACTAGTGCCAGTAAACCAGAAAACTGGAGCAAATTCCACAACCCGTTCCAGGAGCAGAGGTGAGTAGAACTTGAGTAGAAGCTCACCTGGTAGGTGAGCCCGGTGGTGTTGTTGGAGACGAAATGAAGGTGTGTCTGGAAGAGATCCAGGTAGCAGTCGTGGATCTCCTGTGGGCAGAAGAGTTAAGCGTTTTTATTAACCAATGACAAACGTAACATTTGCGGTTCACGTTTATTTATCTTAGTCAGGTATTGATGACTGGCGTTGCCACTCTGCTTTCCCAGAACCAACGGTGTCTGTTACAAAACTGTGGTTTGCCCCCGGTGACTTCATCCAGGATTGTTTTCTTCTCTCTTCTCGGTGAGGCCCGCGATGCGAGCGCTCATTGGAGGAATGCGATTCCCATGCTCCAGAGCCTCGGTGTATTGCCATATCAGAGGCCCGATCTGAAGTGCCTTTTTTTTTTCCAGGGTGACTGTGAAGCAGGGAGATGTTTCACAACCCTGCGTGTTCAGACACGGACTGCGGTCCCCCCCACCCCACCCCCACCCTGGACTCTTCAGTTTAATCCCATTACGTCAGTCTCCAGCGAGAGAATTCACACGATTGCAATAACAGTCACACTCTGTACTTGACGTCTGTGTTTATTTTTATTTATTTATTTTTATTTTGTTTGCCTTGGCCAATAATAACTTATTACCTTCCCGTCGACCGTAATTTCTAAATCAAGTGAGAAATCTTAGGCCTAGAAGCCTGGGTTACCAATATCATACTATCGTCACACCCTTAAATAATGGGTCAATTCATCTGCCTCTGAGAAATCAATAGTGAAGATTAATTTAAGGTTAGTGTGGTAATTTTGTTGCCTTGACATCTTAGTCTTGGAGCAGTCAGTGGCAATATTTAATAGAACAAGGTCTGCCTGTTTGAATGGTTGGCCACATGCTCTGCACTTTGTCACTGGCCTTTGAAATATGGTATTTAGATTTGTGTTGAGGATTTTTTTGTTTAGGATTTTGGTTTCTTGTTATCAATGTGTTTGTCCCGCATTTTGAACGTTGTTCTGGTTTTGTTGTTCTGGTGGTATTTAAAAATACATTTTGAAGAAATACTAAAAAAAAAAAGAAAAAAAAGCGCTCATGTCGCAAGATCACGGAGAAAAATTTCCATTCGTTGACAAAGACGTTGCGCAGAATGGTGGTGCTCAAAGAACAGAGTTGCCTACACTTGATCCATGACACGGTGTTCGGTCATCACTGCGCACGTGCAGTACGTTGGTCTACGGGTCAGCCTCACCTGGCAGTGGAGAAACCGGAAGCGCACTTTGGAGCTGTGGATCAGCCTCCCGTAGTTCTTCACGTTGATGCTGCTCTTCTTCCACCCGCCAGAGGCGTCGTAGGCGAACTGCGGAGGGTCCCATTTGATGTTCTGTATCGTCTCAATGTCCTTCTTTGACATCTCCTGCAGCCAAGAGCATTTGGGTCATAAAACTATGATTATTATTATTATTATCGTCATCAGCAGCGGCATTACATTAAACATTAGCAGCACAAGCAGCAGCAGCAGTAGTAGTAGTATTACTAGCAATAGTAGTTTTTTAAATCATTTTCATATTTGTTGAATAAATGCAAATTCAGGGGTACAAAATGTAAGTATGTGTACATATAACACATGTAACAAACAAAGGAACGCGTGCAGTGTGTTTCATAATGCGCTGAAGTGTTAGTTTGTGGGGTGCAGGGGCCCTCACCGCCTCGGGCGTAACGGTGGACATGATGTTGATGATGCTGTTAGACTTCTCCGGTCCTTCATCTGAGTCCTTCTTCCAAAATTTCCGACTGTAAGCCCACAGGAGAGACGATCGGCCATTAGCACATGTCATCACTCTTACTCAAAAGGACAGCGTTATCATCGTCATCATTCGCTACGTTCATACAAAATCCCTTTCCGTTTCCTGAGAACATTGGAACAAGTGCCGTTTCGCCAGTGCGGGAAGCCCCGTGGGTTTTCTCGCATCGCGCTTAAATGAGACGTGTATATTGCATGGGTGTTTTTTTTTCACTGACTGCTTTGCATTACAAATGGGGACCTGCTGCAGCCATTTTAAATGATTGCTTTTGATTAAGCTGCATTCACCATACAAAAGCATTGGACTCTTTGTGATAGCAGAGAATACGTGCTGAATTCAGAATTTTGCATTGCACACCATTTTTCCGCACTGCTGGTGCTTGTTACAAGAGAGTAACTGAACGCCGATTCTAGTTTTCCCTCAATTACTTGCCATTCAAATCAGTGGGACAATACAGCTCTTGATTCTGACAGAGGACGTGGGCAATTGGTTCTGGCATCAATGAATTCCTTTGTCACATTTGACCTCCATGTATACTATTCACATAAAGAAACTATCATCAAACCCACCCAGATCACTCGATCAAAAAGGCCGACAGCGTTCAACCGCCAGCTTCTGTCTGTCATCCCGTGCTGACTGCCACTCGGCAAATTGCATTTAACTGCCACAAACCACACGGGTTCATTCACGCAGAGAATGTAAAGAATTTTTCAAACAAGCGATGAAAATACAACGATAAATAATCGCAAACAAATAAAACTGGTGAACCTAAAAATCTACACGTAGAAAATTTAGAGCAGACACGTGCTAGAATTCTATAGAGAATCCGGAGAGTTCGTAACAGTTAGTGACAAATAAGAATGACAAACTTATGGCTGGCATCACTGATGAGCAGTGGCCATCTCAGGAATGGCCGATATGAAGCGGACAGGTAGATTAATTGTAACTGGTCTCCATGGAATGACCAATGGCCAATTTTGCTGGTCCACTGAGATGGAAACTTTCTGGGCTTGCTGTGAGCAGGGTGAATTTAAATGGGATAAGACGATTCTGAGAGTGCTAGCTTCATTGCGACAGTGAAGCGCCCGTCTCAAGTAATACGACAGAGGAGACGCCGAAGTAACCTGAGGTGATGACACACTAAACTCTCGTGCGCAATATTCCGCGACAACCTCAGAAGCATTTCGGAGACCTGGAGCTCGCGCGGATAAGCATAAACCACATAAACAATCTGAGGAACGAGGGTCGTCGGTTTGTTTGCATGTACCCGTAGCGCTGGCTTCACTGACACCAACGCTTAATTCGTTAACATTTTCTTTCTCCTTCAATGAAATCAATAGATCAAAATTTGAAAGAAAAAAAGAAAACACGAATAAAAATAGCAAGGAACCACGAATAACTGCACTTTTTGAGTAGGCTACTGAGTAGAAGTAAGGAACTAATCATTCAAGACTTATAAGCCTACTTAAGAGCAACTCAGCCCAGCCCCACTAAAATAGTTCACACAGCCAGCAAACCACAGCTGTGTGTTCAGATCAGATTTAAACAGAACATGCCTCTGATTGTATTCCGAAACAATATGCCAGTGTACGTGTAATCCAGACCATAGCTTCTAACAATATCAATGTAAGCTTAAAATTTACAAACTCGGTTACATTGGTTGAATGACGTGCCGCAAAACCATTTCTGAATAAACAAGAGCAGGGCAAACACATGCGATGACAGAAGTCGATAAGAACGCAAAAGAGAGGAGAAAAGTGGTTACTGTAAAGCACACGGGTTCCTACCTGCTCCTTCGTTTAAAACTTCTCCTGAAATTGTGTTGAGGGACACATGACGCGGTGTTCCCCATGATGTCCCGATGTCCGTGTACGCGTCTCTTCTGATTCGGAATAAACTGTATCCTCCGTGCGATTGTTTTTTTTTTCTTCTTCTTCTTTAATCACTGTAATCCAGGCAACGGTGCGTTCACAGACAGGCTGAAGTAGATTCTGGCAGGACAGAACGGTGAGAGAGTTTGTATAGCTGGCAGCGCGTGACACGGCGATGTGAGGGCGTGTACGCTGCTGTGAGGTGTGTGTGTGTGTGTGTGTGGGGTGGGGGGGTGGTAGGGAGGGAGCCGGGGGGAGGAGAGACAGTGAGCGGCCACGACAATCGAAGTTCACACTGGGATGGGATCCCTCTGCTTAATCAACTACGCAGACAAAGGGGGATACTTTAGACATGCGTTTTCACACTTTCTCGCTGGCAAATGGGGCTCATGCAAATTTTTTAAAAGCTCCCATAAAAGACAGTGGATGTAGGCTTAAGACAGGGGTGTCAATGACCGGGGATTAGCACTGGCATGCCTCAACATGCCTCAAAAGTTTGTTGAAGAACCTACTAAACATGTTCTAGAGTTTTTTTATTTTTCTCCTTATATTTTTTCGAACGGTTTTATTTGATATTTTAATAAAACGAAGAACATACGCAGCTCGCCAGGCAATGTCAAGATATGTAATATATTGTATTCAGATATATTCAGAAATTAGTTTAGCATTCGCGGATTGTCAGTTTATAGCTTTTTCTAAATCCTATCCTAAGGCAAGTCATGTCAGTTATCTCTCGACTTGGAGTAATGAAGCATTGATGTGTAGCCCTGTACTCGGACTTGACACAGTAGCCTTGTCAAGAGGGTCGACTTCACTTTATTCAGTTACACTGCACAAAAATACGCATGCGCTTTGAATATAAGTTTACGTGGTTCTCTTTGTCTTAACACTCTTGTGAAAGAAGGTTTAAAAAACAGCAGTAGTACATTCTCAGTTGAACTTGACAGAAGTGACAGGAATCTTTCACCTTTGTGTCAGTTTAACTCATTGAGAGCTTTCAGAAGTTTGTTCAAATATATATATTTTTAAATGGAATGAAACAGGCAAAGAAAGCCAGGCTCAGTCTCGGAATGACATTTTTCTAGACTAATAATTTTTTGTTTATAAAAATGTCACAAAAACAGAAATTAACACGGGGCTTGAAGCAGTTGAGTCTGCGTGAAGGCACCTGTCTCAAGCACAGAGTGGATCAGAAGGCCTGAGGGCTAGGCCTTGGTTTGGGTAGGGTTTGGGTGGGGTTACGAGGCCCTTGCGACGGGGAGACTGCAGCGGTAGACAGGGGCTCCATCAGGGATGTTGGGCCCTGTGAAAAGATCTCACACGGGGCCCCACAAATCAAATCCCAGGCCACCCCATCCCATCCCTTCAGAAGCACAGCACAATTTTTTGTCAGGCCAGGGCCCTTGGAATTGCCCTATCCTCCCCCACCCAAAATGGCACCCCTGGTGGTAGGACTCTGGTCTGGTCTGGCCCCTGCCGGGGGTGGGATAGGCTGGGCTCCTCTGGTTATCATTCCCAAAAGTTTCAGGCCTGTCCTGCACCGGGGGTCCCACAGGCTACTGGTGATCATCAGCGGGATCCACTGAAAGCTGCTGTTTGGGGGGGGGGGTTAGGATGATTCCAGGGGCCCGAACTAACAGGGGCCCTCAAAAAATCATGCTGTAATTGTGTCGAGGTGGGGTGGGCCTAGGGTGGTGGGTCCCAATGTGAGATCTTTTCATGGGGTCCCTGGTGGCACCCCTGGCTCTACCGCTCCTCCGATCAGTGCTACAGTTGCTCTTTACACCCCCCCCCCCCACCCTTGCTCTTAGAGTAGCACAGCGGCACAGCAGCAGTTTGAAAGGCAGGGCAGGAAACTGGGGGGGGTGGGGGGTGGGGGGGGTTGTGTTTAAAAAAAATCATCAGATATACAGAAAATTATTGCAATCTTCCATTTCACTGAATTTACTGAATGTGCAGTTTGCACGGTGGATCTCATGTCTACAATTGCATAAGACTGGTGCAGATGACACATTGAATGACACATACAAGGAAGACAAAAATATCCTCTTTGTATTTTTTGTTTTATTTAAATTTTTTTTTGCTGTTGTTGGAGGAGACAGGTTGAGATTTGTTTGTGTTCAGCCTTAAGGGTTAACAGTGAGGCTTTATTAACACTCTTACTTTGAATGTTAGGTATATGAATCAACCTGCATAACGTTTGCCAAAACAGTGACCCCCTCCATCTAAACAGGCACACACACCACTGCTTGGGGTGGGGTTTGTGTTGCATTTAGGTTTGTTTTTAATTGTTAACGGGCATCAGTTACAACATTTTTTTTACTCACTGCTTCCATGTCTTGCTTGCTGTGGTTATTTCTGAGCCCTATTTATTTAAATCTGAACAGCAGCACCTGTCTATCTGCAGAGAAATTCGCAAATATGTCCTCCCGTTGTCTCAGTTTCTGAACAGAAAGGGAGTATTCACATTTACGAAACATACATGTGACACGCATTTGGCACCGTTTCAATATCCTTGCTTTAATTTGTTTATCTAAGACATCGGGAATTTGTATGTTGCCAGTCGTCTCCCCTTGTCAGTTGATTCTTCCTGCCAAACCAGAATATATCATTTGCACATTTAACATGACACCGAGTTCCCGTTTTTCCAGGCCATGAAACATAATTTTTTTTTCTTTGACGTATTTTATACCCTTTTCAGTACAGTAGCCACAATCATCTTGTGACATATTGTATTGTGTGGATCAAGAGGAGAATAATGCCTGGCTTTCATCTAGTACCTAGGTTTTCACTGAGTATCTTATACTGCCACATTCATTGGGTTAGTTAATAGTTGGGGTTTGTTAGCAATTAGTTGGGATTGAGAAAGGGGAATTGGGGTTTTTGGGATGATGATTTTGAAGATTTTATTTTTTTTCAAATCTTTAAGTCAGTGTTCTAGAACTCCATTGCTTTCACTTGCCAGTAGCGATTGTTACACCAGCATGAGAGTGTTCAGTTAAGAACATTCTAATCACACATTTGAGATCTTACGCTTTAAAGGGTCAATAAAAGTCCTGGTGCTGTCTGTTTGCTCTACTCTCTAAATGACGGTAAAATTAGCCTGGATCAATGTGTGTGAAAAAAAAAACTAAGATTTGATATTGACAGTGAAAAACGGATGTGTTTTTCCTCCTCTTCCGATCCAGCTGGTGGAGTGAAAATTAGGAGGAGGGGGGAGGGAAGGGGGGAGGGACGGGAAGGGGGGGGGGGGTGTGATTCACCGTTTTCTCACAACGGACCGTGCCCTCAGCTCACGCTCCAGGAAGTGACGAGCCCGTACTAAAGCAGAGGGGACCCCGGCAGAGCCTGGGAAAGGTCAGCCGGCAGTCGTCTGCTCTCCTGTTTTTTTCGGCCAATCACAGGAGCAGCAGCAGCAGCAGCTGCCAGCGGTTTCTGCCCCTGTGACCAGGTGAGGAGACACAGGTGTAGAATGCAGAGGGCATTTACCACTCAAACCTGCGCTACCTGTGAGCTACAGTACCCGGGGGAGCTAAAAGGTAACTCAATTTTGATTAGGAAAGCAGCTCAAGTAAAGGGCACGGTAACAGGCCCCAAGTATACTACAAAATGCAAATAAAATAACTGGAGTACAGTAGATTATTTCAGATAAGCGGTTCACACTTTAATTGAATATTAAACTTAATATGTTTATTTGAAACTCTTGACCATCCCAGTGCTTCGTATTTGTTCTGGTTATGTGTGTCCTCATTCCAGTGACCAACAAAAATGCATTTAAGCAAAGTGATCAATCCAGTTCTGTCACAGTGAAATACGACTGCTTTTTTATGGCGTCTGTGTCATTGCACAATAAACCGTGTGTGACATCCGCGTGAAACATCAGGTTTGTCCCCTGCACGCCTACAACTGGGGAAATGCGGTGTTATTCTATTACTCAGCTCACATTAAAAATCCTGCTTGGGGGGACGGAAGGAAGTCTGACTATTACACTTCCTAAACTCCTCAGAAATCCCCTTTGTTCATTTCTCATGTCTGATCCCCCTTTTCCCGGAATTGTTATGTTAGCGAGCCGCTTCCCTGTGAGTATGGAAGTGCGGTCCGAGGGGTCTTCACATTCCTGAGCGTGTGCCAAGTGCAGGAAAAAAAAAAAAACTTTAGCAGTGACCACTAGAGAGAGTATCTCAGATATTCAGGCAGGAAGTACCCTCCCATTTTACTTTTTTTTTTTTTTTTTCTTGGACAGAGGGGTGAAATCCTGGTGAAATAAATCCCCGCTCACCTCAGAGGGGGGGGGTGGGGGGGGTGTTTATCAGAGGACACGTGAAGGAGGCTCTGAAGTCTGACAGCTAAAAGGCGAGTGCTGGTGGTGCTGGAGTTCACACCGGGAAAAACAACAGTGACACCCCAACTTGGGAAGAAGCCTTTGATGGGGGGGAATAAACAGGAACAGCAAAACCCTTTTAAGTCAGGTCAGAAACTTTCAGGAAAAAAAGATATATTTTTTTTACTTTGCATCCATATCATACTGTAAATATGTTGTATTACAAACATTCCTGGCACACCAAACGGAAACACTTGAGGGTGTTTTATAAGGACTGTAGCAAGTCTCACTGAGCAGCTTTCCTGGTTTTGATTAAAGGGAAAGATAAAAGATTCCAAAGTGATGGCATTGGGGGTGTGACCCAACACGCATGGATATGAGTCACTTTCTCAAGTATCGGCCGGGCAGTGGGGAAAAAAATGATAATTTTATTCAAGCATATGCATAATATTAACACATCAAAGACTGCCGACAAATCATTTTTTTTCCACTCTCACTATTACGTGTTATTACTTAACGAGCTCCACCCTCCACTGCCGTTTTAAATGCCCGCAAGCCAGGGACTATCGCCCATCCACAATGCACGTCTCGGAGTGGCACAGGAACGCCAGTGCCAGCCGGGACGGGCGCATCGCTCGCCAGCGGCGGTGCCCGCTCACGCACCCCCGCGGCCCGGGACAAAGCCGCAGTGTTCCACCGACTGGAGCGGGACAGCGAGTCGAGCGCCACTCGTAACGCGGGCTTCCCAGCATGCTCCTGGTGCCTCCCTCTCCTGACCTGTGGGGGGGACAATGAATGTTCCCAGTTTGAGCACCCCTGCAAATTCATCTCGTCTGGCCTGGTCCTCTTCCCATTGCCTCAGCTTCGCATCGCACCCATTTTAGGACATGGCAGCACAATCATGGCTGTGGCATGATCAGCATGTATTAGGCACTTACGCAGAACATACAGGCTCTCCGCTCCACTCTCCTATGCGCAGGAGGTTTTATACCAGTGCTGGGATCTCCTTTTTTTTTTTTTTTTTTTTTTACACCTCCTCATTCTGAGATTTTATACCAACACTGTTAGCCGCTTTTAGGCTCTGAACTTTTCTCCACAATGCTGATGTTGTTTCACAGAACGTATCACATCCCAAACTGCCTGTTCACGAAGTAATATTAAAGGAAAACATTCACAGCTCAGAACAGTTTGGGCATGGGATCGTATTCAACACTCGAAATGCAATGTTGACGCCAGTGGACAGCCAGACAGACGGATGGACAGTCTTGTGCCAGCCAATGACTTACAACGGTAAGAAAGTACAGATCCTTCAATGTGTGCATATGTGTGTGTGTGTGTGTGTGTGTGTGTGTGCGCGCGCATGTAAACAACCACGGGTGCGCATGCTTTGAGAGGTCAGTGAGGGCAAAGTAAGAGTGTTCAGCTGCTCAGCCAGATAAGAGACTGAAAGCACAAGGTCGCTGAAGGTCGCCGTTCTAGACGCACAACCAAGAAAACAACATTATTTACGTCAGCTCAAAAAACGAAGCAAAGCAATTCTCCGTAAAAACTTTATTTCAGCCATTATACAGGAGTGTATTGCTTTTTCCCCGGTTTGACATGTAAAATTCAGCTAGTTTACACATGAACACAGCAAGTAATGCTTACGTACTACAAACGAGACATCACAGGAAACAAGAGTAACGGACAAAAAAAAATCACACGAACATCAAGCAAATGTCTCATGAGATAAACCTACGCAGTAAATCCAACACAGATATTCTTTTTTTTTTCTACACAACGTAAGCCATGATTAGTGATCCCTGACAAAACCACAAGACGCTATCGACACATGTCACTCTCAGAACGCCCGGCAAGCCACCGCCTGTTCATCCTCGGCACCAACTGCCGTCTCGACGAACGCCGGGCCGCGGAAAACGACCGACCTCCTTTCAAAGGAGGAAACGCTGACTTCTCAGAAGTTTACAGTCATTTTAAGTTGCACGTCTGCTTGAACCCAACGCCACGAGCCGCGAGTACAACCTAAAGCAGGGGCGTCAAAGCTCCACTCATGCAGGACTGGCAGTACCTGCTGCTTTTCAGTGTGTCTCAGTGTGCACGATTCATTCACTGATTGGCTACAGAGTCCGCACACCTTGCCCCCAAGGCCTTGATTGGCTGCTGATTGAAGGGAAACCACAAATACCCTTAGGCACCGCGGCCCTCCGGGACCGGAGTTTGACACCCCCGTCCTACAGGACCCATCCGCTGTCCCACAGGGGAGACGGGCCCGTTTCCCCCCCCCCCCCCCCCCTTTGGTGTGGGGCATTCGCTCGCACTCTTAAAATGCACCGGAATTCTCATTACATTCTGGGACGTCCTACTGTTTGCATTCAAAAATCATTACGTCACAGGTCGGAGTTCACCAACCGCATAAACCGACAGTGTTCTATTCCATCCATCCATCCATTATTATCTACACCCGCTTATGCCTGGGCAGGTTCGCGGGGGGTGCTGGAGCCTATCCCAGCGTGCATTGGGCGAGAGGCAGGAATACACCCTGGACAGGCTACCAATCCATCGCAGGGCGCACACACCATTCACTCACACACTCATACCCATGGGCAATTTAGAGTCTCCGATTAGCCTAACCTGCATGTCTTTGGACTGCGGGAGGAAACTGGAGTAAACGTCCTATTTCCAAAGGCAGTTTTGCCAAATGCTCCGTGGATGGGAGTCACATGACTGGCTTTGTGAGTAGATTCGGTTTGAAACAGCTCTGTTAACTGTGCCGTCACGCACCCGATTTATTTTGAAGCGTCAGTATAATTTGAAATGTGCCATAAGGTCTTGCCTGAATTGCCCGTTGTTTTAAGCTGCGTGCTCAGAAAGCACCGCGGAGCCAGGCCTTTCCACGACACCAGACAGGCTGCTGTCAGACGTTTCATAAACCGACGATTCTCTGGAACGGAAGTGACAAGGATCTTTTTAAAAAAAAAAAAAAAAAAAATTTTTTTTTTAGAAGATCTTAGTCAGATTACGCAGCGGATACCTCAGTTTCCAGAGCACCAGAAACTGCAGCGTCGACGCTTCATGATGCAACTATCCCCTGGAACCAGGGTGACGAGGATATAGTTGGTTTTTTCCCCCACTAAAGTTAATACAGGGTTCCCAAGAATTTCATTTGCCTAGACATGCCATCGCACCACTGCTCTTTAACGGACCCCTCCCTCCATCGGCAACACGAGGGCTGTGATTGGTTCTGCCTTGCAGGAGGGCGTGGCTATAACGTATGCTGTTTGCAGTTCTTTTTTGCCTATTAGGCATTTCTCAACCTGTGGTCGCGACATTCAACTCATTACTGTCAACACAACACCCATTCCAATATATTACAGATGTGTGCAAACATCACATTTAATATTTACATTTCTCAAACATTTACAACATAAATACGGACACTATTTAGAACGGTTTCCTTTGACCAAAGTGGCTCCCTGAACCACATTCCCTGTCCATCTCTGATATGCAGATAACACAGCAGGCTGGAAATGTTTAACCACACTGTGGAGAACCGACTCATTCCGAGCGTTCTCTAATTCTAGCAGTTTTTTTAAAGAGCAATTCGTGCTCAGCTCAAGGGTCTGACCCCTGAACTCTACTGCCATCTACTGTTGTACAGCAGTATTGCACTCTAATATTTTGCTAGGACAGTGTTTTCGAAAACATGCAATGCAGAACCAGTGGAAAGCTGCATTCCTATGCAAAATAATAATTTTGTTTTATATTATGTTACTATAATATTTTGGGGTGGGGGAGGGGATTTGTATGGTCAAAACTGTGTGCTGAAAACACAGCCAAGTTACATTATTTCTGTTTCAAGCTGGGGGTGGGGGGGGGGCGACACAGAGCAGCTGCGTCCCTCGGACGGCCCCCCCTCCTGGAGGTAGGCCAGGCTGGCCCCGGGCCCCCGCAGTCACAGACTGGTGGAGGAGACGGACAGGGCGGGGGAGGAGGGGTAGGAGGGGCCAGGGGCGGGGCTGGGCGGGGCTCTCTGTCACAGGCTGGTGGAGGAGACGGACAGGGTGGGGGAGGAGGGGCCGGGGGCGTGGCGGGGCTGGGCGGGGCTCTCTGTCACAGGCTGGTGGAGGAGACGGACAGGGCGGGGGAGGAGGGCGGGGGGAAGTTAAGCAGCTCCAGCACGGCCACGCCCACGCTGCTGCGGCGGGTGAACATGCAGGAGGCCGCCGCCCACTTGTTGCTGCGCGGGCTGTACTTCTCCATGGAGTTGAGGCTGGAGCTGCCGTCGTTCCCGCCCACCGCGTACAGCCAGCCGTCCATCGCCACCAGGTCGTGCGTGCTCCTGTGGGACGGGGGCGGGGCGGGGGCAGGGTGGGGAGGGGAGGGGAGGGGAGGGGAAGGGAGGGGTGGGGGCGGGGCGGGGGGCGGAGTAGGGGTGGGGAGGGGAGGGGAGGGGAAGGGAGGTGAGGGGAGGGGAAGGGAGGGGTGGGGGCGGGGCGGGGGGCGGAGTAGGGGTGGGGAAGGGAGGGAAGGAGGGGAGGTGAGGGGAAGGGAGGGGCGGGCCGGGGCGGGGAGGGGCGGGCAGGGGAGGGGAAGGGAGGGGCGGGACAATATGAAATGGGACGAATCAGGATGGGACAGCAACAGAGGTGCACGCAGCAGAGGAAGGGTGGACACACAGACACCAAGCTTCCACAGGACACTGTTGAAGCTGTTACGAAGCTCTCACAAAACACATCAAAGTGCAGGAAGATTCCTCCATGCATAGGCTTTCCATATTGTACTGGAACAAATTCTCCTTGAAAACGTCTCCAAAAGGGGCCATTAATATCAGTGAATATTAATAATGCACGGCTGTTTCTTTTTTCATTCTGGGCCTTTAGTTAGGACTGAAGGAGCCTAGTTACTCTACGTTAAAGGGGCAGTTCACCCAAAAATGAAATTAAAGTATGGTTCCACTTACCCAGAGTACTATCTATCCATCCAGACAGTTTCGCGAAGCTTAGACAAGTGTGATTTTCACAGAAGGCGACTGTTTGTTGTACTTTCAATATAGCAACTTGTTAACAACTTACATTATTACAGCACATAACTTCGAAATTCATAGTTGAGATAGTAACAGATGTAATTTATGTCATAGAACAAAACATCTGTTAATATCTCAACCATGGCTTTCTAAGCTGTGTGCTTCAATGAAGTTGCTAACAAGCTGCTATATTGAAACTACAACCACCACCACTCATTCACCGCTGGATGAACATACAGCACTCTGGGTGGAAAGAGGAAACACACTTCATTTTCAATTTTGGGTGTACTGCCCCTTTAAGAGAACAGCCAACCAAACTGGTTCTAGAGAAAACAGCTTAATTTTAATTACAGAATCAGGTACGCGGATGATATACGGTAAATCCATCAAACCATATGACACATGGAGGCTTAGGGCCAAACTTAAGAGCTGAGTGACACAGAATTGCAGCAACAAAAGATGTTTCTGGAAATGGATTGCAGGTTTTTAAACTGCGCAACATGATATACGTAACTCTGACGGTATTCCAAAACCCCATACTATCTGATTTGAGATTCTGTTCCCATGCAGAGACGACAAACTTTAACCCCTTAGGTGTAAAATCACAAATATGTGATTAGAATGTTCTTAACCAAACAATCTAAAGCTGATGTCACAGTCACTACTGGTTACTGAAAGCAACAGAGTTCTAGAACCCTGGCTTAGAATTTTGAAAAAACATTCCAGAAAACCCACTCTGCAAGGGGCTAATTGCCAGCTCAGTGAGTGACTGGTCAAACGATGCGATTGGCTGTAGAAATGAGTGACAGCCCCTGGGTCTGTCTGAAGTGGGAAAGCACGCTGCTCGTACCTGCGGATGTTCATGGCTGCCACGCCCTCCCACGCGTTGGTCTTCGGGTTGTACCTCTCCACCGAGTTGAGGCAGCTGGTCCCGTCGTTGCCGCCGGCGACGTAGAGCATCCCCTCCAGCACGGCCACGCCCGCGCTGCTCCGCCGACTCAGCATGCTGGCGATGGAGCTCCAGCTGTTAGTCTGGGGCAGCCGGCAGGACAGCGGCATGGTGCCGTTACTCATCATCATCATCAGCAGCAGCATCATCACCATCAAAACCATCACCAAAATCATCACAATCATCATCATCATCATCAAAATCATCACAATCATCATAATCATCACCATCACAATCATCAGTGATGATGATGATGATGATGATGATGACGAAGATGATGCTGACGATGATAATTATGATGATGAAGCCATCATCATAATTATCAGCATCATCTTCGTCATCATCATAACCATCATAATCATCACTGTTGCTTCACAGAGATCAGGTGCAAAAAACACCACCCATACTTACATCCGTCTTACAAAAACTTTTTTCTGGTAATAGAGCACCTTACAGGTATGTGGTAAACGCATGACTTTATTTCTCAGAAACTCTTCACGGCACGGAAACGGCACCTGGGGGAGGTTTTTTACCTGCGGGTCGTATTTCTCCACCGTAGCTAAGTGTGATGAGCTGTCATATCCGCCAACTGCATAGAGACAGCCATCTGCGGGGACAAAAAGGATTCCACACTCACTACCTCTGTGTGTAGGCTCCTGTGGAATACCGAGCATTCTCTACATAAAGCTGAGAGCATAGAGATTAGGTTTTAATAGCTACTGTGGGGCAGAGTGTAGTCAATACTGAAGTGGTCTTATGATACGGGTATGGGCTGTTCTGATTGGACGGCGGACTCAGGTGACCCTGTGAGCTCACACTGACCCAGCGTGGCCACACGCACGTATCTCCTCCGGGTGCTCATGGCCGAAACGGAGGTCCAGGAGCCGGTCAGGGGGTCGAATCTCTCCGCGCTGGGGGGGAGGGGGGGGAGACAGAGGGAACGTGAGCGGGGCGTGGAAACGTTGGCTTAAAACCCATTTTTATGATCTTGCTTTCAATTAATTTCACCTTTTCATTTTAACATCATTGTTCTTATTTTATATTTTTCTTATTTCTTATACTTGTTTTATGCTTTTTATATCTTAAATTGATAATGATAAAAACAATCCTATTTTATTACTATTATTTTATTTAATTAATTTTATTTTTATTAGTATTTTTTTTTCTTTATTATTTATTTATTTCTATTTTTAATTTACTTCATTTCTGCTATTCACATTATCAATTTATTTTATTACTATTTTTATCTTATCTCAATACCTGTGGTACTGATTTCTATTGTTCCTCTTGTAAAGCACTTTGAGCTGCAGTTTACGATATGAAAGGTGCTATATAAATAAAGTTTATTATTATTATTATTATTATTATTATTATTAGCGCTACCTGTTCAGACAGGAAGCTCCGTCGTAGCCGCCAGCGGCGTACAGCAGGCCGTGGAGGACGGCCACGCCCAGGCAGCTGCGGCGCGTCCCCATGGAAACCTCCACCTGCCAGCAGTTGGTCACGGGTTCGTAGGACTCCACGGTGGCCAGATCAGACGTGCCGTCGTACCTGTGAAAAGACACGGCCGCAGGTCAGGGCGATCAGAATAAAACCGGAATAAACTACTCTGCCATTTTCAGTGGGGCGACCCTGAAATAAAAACAGCAACAAAACAATGCAAAAAAATAAATAATTAAAAATCTATTATTATTATTATTATTAATTTATTTTTTTATTTGTATTATTATTATTATTATTATTATTATTATTATTATTATTATTATTCAATAATAATAACAATTATAATAGTAATAACATTCATTGTAAGAATAATAATAATGTATTTCCAAAAGTGGCTGATTTTTTTGAAATGAACAAAGGAACACTCTTATTTCTCTTCACTTTAGAATGAGTGAATTCAATGAATGGCAAAGGGCTCTTTCTTGACTCCCCAACTACTAGATTCACTGGATGAAGTGACGGAAATGGAAATGCCCAGGGGTGCGGGGTGCTGGGTGCTGGGAACGCGGCCTCACCCTCCGACCGCGTAGAGCTTGTTTCCGATGGCGGCCACGCCCACCCGAGCCCGCCGCGCGGACATGGACGCCACCATGTGCCAGCGGTCGGTCCGGGTGTCGTAGGCCTCGCAGTCGCCGTGGATGGCGAACAGGCTTCCTCCTCCTGGGGGGGGAACGAGACAAGCATCAGGCTTCCGGCCTCCCGAAACCATCTCCATTTGTGCTAATGCTGCGTTAAATTACCCAGAAAGACTCAGTAGGACTGTGACCCCAAAACTGTAGCACTAGAGGGTTGTGAGAGGGGGCACGAGGGGGAAAATGTGTGGAAAAAAAGCACTAGAGAGACTCACAGCACTAATTAGAGTCTACGCTATTTTGGACCGTTACTATTCAAATTTAAATTCCAGATTTGAACATGTGTTATATTTTAAGAAGCGGGTGAGTCACAGAGAGTGTTATGGCTGCGAGCCGTCGGGTTGGTAAGGTGTGGGAACCACAGCAGCCATGTGCAGGCAGGCCTGGCATCAGCATACGTGCCAGGGTTGCCAGCTTTCGCAGTTGGCTGGAGTACGGTTTGGCTCCTGCCATGAACCACAGGGACGGGGTGGGGGGGAGGGGAGTCTGAGATTAAGGCTTGGCAACCCTGACACTTCAATATTCAACACCACCTTCGTTGTAAAATAGCTTTTTTTTCCTGCCTGCAGCGGGCACAGACGCGGGCACGGACGCGGGCACGGCGGCGTTGGCGTTTCCGGGGGCAACTGACCCACGGAGAAGAGCACGGGGCAGGCCCCCTCGCAGCGGCGTGGGCGGGTACGGCTGTTGCTCAGCGCGCCCCGCTGCTCGGGCATCAGGTGGTACTTGAGCGCCTCGATCAGCAGGTCCTTGCACTCGGACTGGTGCCGGACCAGCAGCTCCGTGTCCACGTGACTCATCAGGAAGTCCCGCGTCAGCAGCGGCAGCCGCACGCACTTCATCAGCTGCAAGGGGGCGCCAGAGAGCAGGACGGAGCCAGAGATTTACAGAGAGTGTGTGAGAGAGAGAGAGAGAGAGAGAGAGAGAGAGGGAGAGAGAGAGGAAGAAAGGGGATGAGAAAAAATGCAGAGGGAAGCCAGAACGCCAGAAAGAAGATGGACAGAGGAAGAGAGGGTGGTTAGGAAGTTGTGAAACTGGAGAATGTGATTGCATTGAATGAAATTATTTGAAAGATATACGTACATTAAATATATACATTAATACATACCTTCCAAGCCTGCTCCTGGAGATCTACCATCCTGTAGGCTTTCATTCCAGTCCTAACAAAGCACACACCTCACTCAACAGCTAGACATCTTGTTGAGCTGCTAATCAGTAGAATCAGGTGAGCCAGATTAAGGATTGAAATGAAAACCTACAGGACAGTAGATCTGCAGGAACAGAGTAAGGGAACCTGCCGATGTGTGCCGTACCGCAGTGCCGTGTTGTGCCACACGAGTCCCCCCACCAACCCATCCCCTCGAGACCCCTCCCCCCGTGCGGGTGCCAGGAGGGCTTACCCGGGGCACGTGCTGCCGACGCCCGTCGATGTCGTGCTTGATCCAGCTGAGCACGGCCTTGTACACCTCCTCCTCCGACGGGACGTTGAGGCTGTCGCTGGAGATCAGGTCCAGCACCTGCACGGGCGGAGCAGCCGAAAAACCGCCGCGTTACCCTGGGGGGGGTGGTGGGGGGGCAGATCCATACCGCCAAACACACGCTTCACACCGTCCGCGTTCCTTCACAACAGTTTACACAGAGCCGTCGCCCGGCTGCATCTGAAGGGATCACAGCCCGTGTTTACACTCGGGACGCAGCTCAAACACACCGGGGCATATCTGCTCCTCGCCTCAGCAGGTGCGACTGGCGTAGAGCTGACTGTGCAAACACGGGTCGGGCCCGGGCCCATCGGCCCCGGAGAACGGCTTAACGGAAGCTTAACGGCAGTTTAACGGCAGCTTAACGGCAGATGCGGTGGAGCCACACCCATCAGTCCTCTGCAGGGGCCCGTCCAGTCCACCGCTAAAACCGTCAGAGTCAGCCCGCAGAGAGAGAGAGCCAGTCCGATCTGCTCAGCGTTACAGAAGGCTGGTTGCCGGGGAAACCTGTCACTCAGACCAGGATGTAGCCAGGGGGAAGTGGCTTAGTGGTTTGAGTCAGACGCTGAATAGGAGGCTTCCCTGAACAGTGACTGGGTCATCTGAGGACTCCAAAAACTTGCGGTTTACCTGAGTGACAGGCAGCTCAACCTTATTAAGTATAAAGTCTCAAGAGCTTTTTTTTTTGCCAGTGCGTAAAAAGTGCACACTGATGAAGTTAGTTTGTTTAAGCAGGAGAAGCAATGAGTGTTTCTTTCATGCAAGTCAAACAACCAACACACCATTAGAAACGTAATTCGATTTGCTAAAACGCTTCTCAGTCATCGCTATAATAGCTAATAGCTAGCCACTACCTGGCTGTGTACTGGGAAGAAGTTACGCTCTCCATGTTGAATCGTTGCTTGCACACGGCACGTCCCATTGGCTACACTGAGGGAGTGCTGGGCCAGTACCGGTCTAAAAACTTGGGACTAAAAACTACTATAGAATACCAACTTTACCGTGATTTGTGTCATCTACGGATTTCCAAAAAGCATTGAAGGTCAGAACCCCCCCCAAGGCTGTTTTGCCTCCTCACATGTCACAAAAGAACCGTTGTCACTAAAACACTGGCATCGTGAAATAGTTTATAGAGGTAGAAATGTGACTTTTAACACTTCCGAACAGTAAATTGCAGGACCAGATTGAAAATTTCACTGTAAAAAAAAAAAAAATGGAATGAATGCAAATGAATGCCCACATTTCTTCCCACCAATTTAAGGAGTTAAAGAAATTATACCAGAAGAGAAAAGGTATATAGAGCCCCTCCATCCCCATCACCATCCCCACCCCCCACCGTTCTCCCCACCTGTTTGAGCGGCAGCAGCATGAACTCCTCGGTCTTGGACACCTCCACGAAGTGCTGCAGGACGTACTTGTGCGCGGACTTGAGCAGGTCGCTGCAGGAGTGCGTGTCGGCGAAGCCGCGGATGCCCAGGCAGTTGGACGGGTCCAGCTGGCTCAGGAGGAACTTGCAGCAGGCGTCCCGCACCCCGTTCAGCTGCAGGAGGCTGGCGGCGGGGAGGAGCGTCTGGGCCGGGGGGGAGGGAAGGAGCGATACGGCATGAATATCCACATTCACAGCATCTATCAGTATTCATCCATTTACACACACATACTTGCATACATACAGAAATACATAAACACACTTGACTGAGCTATTTCTATTATTAATACATTTCTACGAGAGTAAGATTGTTTTTGTCAGTCAGTGTTCTAGAACTCCGTTGCTTTCAGTTACCAGCAGTGATTGTTACATCAGCATTAGAATGTTCAGTTAAGAACATTCTAGTCACACTTTTGTGACCTCACACCTTAAAGGGTCGATTCTATTTTTCCTGGACATGGACAGCCTTATTATTACAGTCAGAGTTCTTAAACGGCAGTTGAACAGGAGCAATTCCATTCAATGAATATTCACAAATGCTTGATGTCCAGAGTAAACATCACTAACAGTCATGAAGGTATTAATACAGACAAGTATGCATGTCCTAGGCAATGGCTTCCAAAACTTTTTTAAAAACTTAATTCTGTGAGTGACAGGAAACCACATTTTTTCGCTCCTTGCCCTGCTGCAGATTAAAACTGGACCCACCTGAACGTTGCCCTCCCCCACCACGATCTCCGCTGTGTAGGCGTACTGCACCAGCTGCTCCAGGGCCTGGGGGTCTATATCATGCAGGGTCACGTGGGTCTGCTGGCTCTCTGACATCTCATCTGCACAAATGACAGCGAAAATACATATCAATGCGCTAGCCACACACGATTTACAGTACCCAAATTAAAATATTTCATAGCAAGCTGCTGGATTGGGATGTAAAATTCACATGGGAAGAAGCGTGAATCAAAGTACCGTGGATTCGAAGCACCGTGATGCCCTCACTAATGAACTGTGCCCATCTCATGCCAGCTGTAAAACAGTGGCAGCAAATGACCTAACCATCCAAAGTGGCTAAGCAGGGTCTGACAGAGAGTGGGGGAGAGCACGCAGTATATGGGTCTTCATTATTCTTAGTTTCTCACCACTGCCTGTCAGGGATGGTCTGATGGACATGTCTTCTCAGAGTAAAACTGTAAGAATAGTTGGCACACAGTCCTCGTCTAGGTAAATATCTGCAGCTGTACAGCTTTCCCTACACCTAGTACACACCCATCCACTCCCTCTGAAAACACACCCTACACCAGGGCTGTCAAACTCCAGGCCCGGAGGGCCACAGTGCCCGCAGGTGTCTGTGGCTTCCTTCCAATCAGCAGGCAACTGAGGCCTTGAGGACAAGGTATGTGGAATCTAGCCAAAAAACTTTCTTCAATTAATCACTCGTGCTAAGACGCACCGAAAACTAGCAGACACTACAGTCCCCCCAGGACTGCAGTTTGACACTCCCGTCCTACAATGTAAAATTCCCAATGTTAATCTAACTCTAACACTATTTTTTAGTGTTAGAGTTTAGTGTTAGAGCGTTCGAGTCCAATAGTAACCACATGTACTCTATGAGAGTAAAATGTACTCTGTAAGTGTTGTCTTAAACCTGAACATTTCACTGCGTACCCCCCCCCCCCCCCACACTGCACTAGTCTCGGCTGTAGGACAGGAAGGGGAGATGGGAGAACCATACATCACTGGGAGACCTGCACCACAACAGGAAAGAGAAAGCACAAACGCCGGGGGCAACCTCGGAAACAGGAAGTACAGCTAATGAGCCGTACCCAGAAGGCCGTACGTCATACCAGAGCAGCACGGAGACACGCCAATAGTCAACACACCGAGCGCAATCTGGTTAGCCCCTTAACCGAAGGATAAAATCAGAAAAATTATTCAGAATATCACGTTCACAATCTTTCCCTGAACCAATCACTCATAGGCTTGGCACAGGGCTGCCCAACCCCGTTCCTGGAGATCTACCCTCCTGGAAGGTTTTCGCTCCAACCCTAACAAAGAGCACTACATTCCACAGCTAGAGATCTCACTGAGCTGCTAATCAGTAGAAGCAGGTGTGCTAAATTAGGCTTGAAATTAAAACTACGGGACGGCAGATCTGCAGGAACAGGACTGGGCGGCCCTGATCTAACATCTGCGCTCTTGTGTGGATTGATGATTTAGTTGCCATGGTGTCTAAACACCCCTGTGATTTAAAACAGGAAGCTAGGCACCGCCCGCACATTTGACTGGACTGAACCACAGCAGTATGGCAGCGTCTACATGGAAAAGCCCAGCAGAGACGATGGGTGAGATGGCACGAAAAGGACACCATAGAGGGGAAGGTAAGACGCTTTTATCCAAAGTGAAAGACAGTAAGTGCATACCAAAAGTCACTGGAACAAAAACACACACAATACAATTCTCAAAAAGTAGCAGCTATCCACAACTGGTGACTGAGGGGCTCATACTTGTGAACATGCCGGGAAACGGATTGAGCGGGTCGTCCTCGTGAACACGGCGGGAAGCAGACTTGTGAACATGGCGTGGAAACGGCGGCCGAGCGGCTCGTACTTGTGAACATGGCGTGGAAGTAGGGGCTGCAGGAGGCCAGCACCACCTTGTGGGCGCGGATCTCCTTGGCGCCCACGTGCAGGGCGATGTCGCAGAGCAGGCCGCGCTGCCGCATGCGGTTCATGGAGACGAAGGAGTCGTGGTAGTGCCGCTTGGAATTGTGGGACACGCCGTGGGCGTCGCGGCTCAGCAGCTGCATGCTGCCCTCCATGGCGACGGGTCGCTGGGCCGCCCGACGCTTCCCCGGCCGCACCCTCAGCGACTGCAGCTGCGGACGGCGAGAGAGCACACCCGTGAAACACGAGGGGGGGGGGGGGGGGGCGGGGGGGGGGCGGGGCGGAGGGAGGGGCACCCGCGCGTATTCACAGCACGGCAACAGAACACGCTTCAGTGCTTTCTCACGATGCGTAGAGCAGATGAACGCATCTTTACACAGCCCATAAACCTTAAATTCAGCAAAGAGTAGCCTGCAGTTGTCGAGTTCAAATAAAATCCAAAGAATTGGTAAGAATGTAATAATTAGCCTATTTTATATTTTTATTTGGCCAGACTTTGATGATTTTTCAAGGACAAGGGGATATTTGACCACATTTCATGACTTTCCACAGTGAAAATATCACCAGAATTCTCAGGGTTGTGGAAGCCCTGATTCAGCACAGTCAGATTCTAAAGGGCAGATATGTTAGGGACACAACAGTTCCCAACGGTCAAAACTGGGACACTAGCTGAATATAGAGAGAAATCTGAGGGCAGTTGTTATTGTAAGTTACTGAAGTGACAGTCCTAAGTCTTGAGTCCAGTCAATTTACATTCTACCAAGAAGTTTGACAGCTTTTGAGGAATCCTTTATTGATCAGCAGTACCTTGTTCCCTCACCAGCTGATAAGTCAGTTCACAGATAAGAACTTCACAACAACATACATGTTGAAACTGGTAGGGTGCTTCCAAGAATTTTAACTTGATTACTAAAGGTCCTATGCTGTATAAATTAATTCAGTTCGTATTCCACCTTATTTGAACTTGACAATGCTTGCCTTTATATTCTTTTCATTAACACACATAAATATTGAAGAATTCAGAAATTAATAGGAGAAAACTAGTGACTGCCTGTCCTTGATGTACCAGCCAATTTCACTCTATTCATAAAAAAAGAACGCACTCTTCTACAGTATGAAACCAAGTCTGTCTGCAGTTATTCATGCCAAAACGCATTGCACTGCACTGATACTGAAACATTTAACATTTTTAAAAATGCATAAGAAGGGAGGAATATTTTTTTCATTAAAACCAAGTGAGAATGCACATTTTCCTTTGACCCATTTGCATTGAAGTCCTTTATGCATTTTCAGTGGTATCATGCACAGCCATATCATTAAAATCCCCGTAAGTTTAACAATTACCACTGCTTGGAGCAAGCAGACATAAAAATAATATCAGACTAATACTCTTCCATATAATTCAAACCCAATACAGTTGTTTCTTTGACATTTCTGCTGTTACTACTACAGCAGTTTCCTTTGAACAAACAGCACAGGGGTTGAGTAAAATGTGTTTTTTGCAACATGAAAAATATCTGCCATATCCTGTGGCTCATAATGGAAATTTCAATAAAGCTGAAGTCTTCAAATTTACAAATACACCTGGAGAAAGGACAATATTCATGTATTCAGAACCTCCTGCTGATTCAGCCAGTGGTTAAGGCGTATGGGATGCACATTCTTGCAATGTAAAATGTTTCGTAAGTCGCTCTGGATAAGAGCGTCTGCTAAATGCCTGTAGTGTAACGCAATGTATGATTCTATGCTCAAATAAAGAAATGGCCTTTGAAGTTTCCCATAAAATGCTTATATTGGCCCATCTGCTATGCGTTTCCATGTGTCAAATGCATTTTATTACCAAGGAACAGTGTCAAATATCCCAGCGGTAAATAATACTTTGGGTCATGGTAGCACACAGGGAGAACTGGAGCAACTGCTATGTTAATAGTATCCATCAACTTGAAAAAGGTATCATTCAACAGAATCAGATGTGAAAAAACAAACATTTTTACATCAATGAAGGCTCACTATTTATCTCGGCTTCAAATTATACATCAATGCATAGCCTCCTTACCGTTACTCTCTATCGTAAGGCTAGTACTATATATATATATATATATATATATATATATATATATAAAACAATATATTTTCAGGCAGTGGATATGCTAAAGAAAACATTAATGTGTGTAACAGACCAAGTAGAACGTTATTACTATGTCAGTGTTCCTCTGTAAATGATTGCACTGTAAAATGATCCGGGCACCTAGGCGACAGCGTATTTAGCAGCTAATGTAAATAGGCTAATCTACCAGAAGAGGAACTGGGACGAGATGTGTAAATATTGCATATGGCTGGTCAAAGGTGGTAACATTGCGGTTCCGAATCTCTTTCCATCGAGGTTGTAGTTCTGCAGACGTAGCTAATCACACCCTACAAGTTTTATTATTATTATTATTATTATTATTATTATTATTATTATTATTATTATGCATTGGTAGCTATGAGAATTTTACACCATGCGGCAGTTCAGGCTTTGATTCCAATTTCCCTTGAAATACTCAAATTCTCACGTTTCGGAAAAACGAATATCTAGTTGCCACACTCACTTGCATCCAAGTTAGCTAGTCAAGTTACATGTTGTGAATGGGTCAGACAACTGAAGCTAGTGCAGCAAGTGTTCGACAGATGGACACGTCTTACTTTCCTTCATTGTAAAGACACCGGTGTACTAACACAAAATAGTTAATGCTAACCAGAAAACAAATTGTCTATAACGCCCAGTCTACAGAGTCTGTGGCAAACTGGCAAAACATTTAGCAAGCAACGCAATGACGGGATTGGTGTGGATATGCAAATGAGCTAGCCAAGAGGCAAACTCTCTATCGATTACGTTATGCAACAGGACAAGAGATATTCGCAAAACTAGCTAACATCATGTAGCATATGTACCTATATACAGTTAGTATGATTATAGGTTCGACCTAGTTAGTTACACATTGGGCATTAAGCAAGGGCAGGAACTATTTAGTATCAAACTATTAGCCAGCCAGGCAAACTGCTCTGCATAAAATTTACCTGCAGAATCAGCTGACAGCTAATGTTGGCTAGCTAATCTAATAATACAATTATCCAGCAACCTCGTTGTCAAGTTAGGTAATTTTACCAGTAGTTAGCCTACCTAGCTAGGACGGTTGGGTTAACACAATATAATTTATAACGATGATCAAGAAAACACTTCACGGAAATTAGCTGGCTGCATCAGTGGAGTGTGGCATCCAGTTTCAAGATACTAGCGAGCTACAAGCACCTAGCTAGCTAGACTACCATTCACCGCAATGATCTGCACTCACCCGTCGTCTGTATCGCAAGGACAGCGTCACTCTCTTCTTTCTTGTAGATTTGTCCAGCTTTTAATACTTCTGCGAAACAATATTATAATGTAAAAAAGATAACCTAGGTTTTAGTAATTGCCGCGATTGCGCGCAGCTCCAAAACAAACTCTGGCTAGGCAGCTAACGCAGCGAGCTTCTGCTGCTATCCAGCTTTGCCAGGCTGAAATCCTGCAAAAGTTGGAATTCTTCTTCATTTGTTTTTGTCGAAAGGTCGCAGACATCAACAATGCCTTACTGCCATCTACTGTACAGGAAATGCAAGTCTGTATTGTGTTGCGTTAATAATAATAATAGTAATAATAATAACAACAACAATAATAATAATAATAATAATAATAATAATAATAATAATAATAATAATAATAAATCTTGTCGTAGTAATAATGGCATTATTAGTAGTATTAATATCCATAATTTTTTGTGTTTTTGGAAACAATTACTAAAATGTGGCAGGCATTTTTTTAAAGGTTTTAATAAGTAATGCAGTCATATAGACTACCACTCTTTCACTCCATTTCTTTTTTCTTTAAGAAATAGGCACCATTATGGCATACTGCACTATGTCTTTTATAATTCCTTTTACAGGAATTATAATCATGATTGTATCATTACCACTGGTGTAGCTGTGTTTTGCTGTATTGTGATTACCTAAGTATGTAAGCCATCCAAATATAAAATGAAGACTATATAGGTCTATCAACTATAGGTCTATAAAGACTCAGATTTTCCATATAATATTCTCAGATATAATATTCACAACTGGGAAGAATCAGGGGGCTTAAGGAATTATGGAAATAATCATTTAAGGCAAATTAACATCTCTCCACTCTCTAGCCTTTTAGTCACTGATTTTTTTTTTTTTAAAAGACTGCACTACACCAAATTGACTTGAGGGGTTATATTGACACCAATCTTGCCTGCTACCAAAAGTCCAATGATACAAAGAATCATCAGATGTATATATATGGTATATACCTATATTTGCCACTGAAATGTATATTGGCTTTCTTACATTTTGCTTAAAATCATCATTTTTAAATAAATTGCACATTTACTGAGAACTGAGAGCCCATGGGCAGAACATTGCGCATTATTCCAAACCACCAGCAGGTGGAAGTATTGACCTGTATTCCTGTATTGCTTTGTCACATACAAGACACTTTCCACACAAGAAGCAAAACAAGAAGCTTATAATTCCACTGTCAAAGAATCAACTGAAGAAAAACAACCACTGAGAATATTGCAGCGGACCACTGGAAATACTGAAACAAGCGTATTTCAAGCATGCATATAGATGTGAAACCGCTGGATTCAAATCAATACCGTTCACCTGAGTATTCTTCACCTGTGGGACATGGAATATAAATTTTACATGCAAGACATTTTAAATGTGAATCTGATCCTAGATCGTCTGAGAAATTTTTATATCTTGAGATATTTCCATCCCATAGTTCCTGAAGCCAACAAACCATGGATGAACCTACAATGCTTTATCCAGCCCTGGAAGGACTGAAAACATGGGCTGTATGTGTGTGTGTGTGTGTGTGTGCGCCCGTGTGTGTGTGTGTAAATGTATGTGTGTGCTTCTGTGTGTATGTATGTGTGTGCCTGTGTGCGTGCGTGCATGTAAGTGTGTGCCTTTGTGTGCGTGCATGCATGTGCATGTGTTTTTGTGTGTGTGTGTGTGTATGTGCATGTGTGTTTCTGTGTATGTACATGTACATGCACATGCACACCCACGTGTAAGAGCATGTGTGTTTCTGTGTATGTACATGCACATGCACATGCACACCCACGTGTAAGAGCATGTGTGTTAGTGAACGCTGAGGGCCAGGATGTCTGTACAAACATCCGATGCGGTGTTAGCCTGGGGGAGCCAGGAGGAAGTGGTAACGCATGAGCTCAGGCTGATATATTCTGGGGACAGTGAGGCAGGAAGCGCAACGTCACAGACTCCGGCAAGCGCGAGCGAACAGGATTCGGGTTTTCTAGCTCTAGCTTTAAAAAAAGTAGCTGCACACTTCTGTATTTCCTGAGAAAAGCGAAAAAGGGGAAATGTAGTATGCCACAAACACGCACAGCGGTGGTTCGAGGGTGGGGGTGGGGGTGGGGGTGGGGGTGGGGGGTGCGGGAGCAGATGAGTGCTAGCAGAGAGCGAGGACCACCCCTCCTCCCCCCCCCCCCCCCCCCCTTCAACAGTGGACACAAACACACACACACACACACACACACACGTACACGCACAAGCACACACACACGTTATATAAATGTGCGCGCACACACGCAGTCACACATACATACACACGCGAATGCACACGAGCACACACACACAGTCCTCACAGTTCAGTGCTTGGTAACTGAATTTGGCCCTATGAAAAAATTTTAAAAAACGCCCAGAATTCTTTTCTCCCTTTCACTAGCTTACTTTGTACTGGTGATTCATAAATGAACACTTGCTCCACAGTACCTTCATAAACATCTCTCTGGCCTACATGGGTCGATGGCAGATTCCTCTCTGGGGCCAAAACTGATCTCCTTGATGACAGGGAGGATTCTATTTTTCAGTCCTAGATTCTCCGTTCCCATCAGTTTCCTGTCAGTACAGTGTTTTATAAGGAGTTATAATAATAGTTTCAACAGTGAACGCATGACAGACATGTTGTCAAACACAATTGAGAATAAAAATAAAAGCACCTATTTAAAATGAAGTACAGGAAATACAGAGGCTTCTTCCTTCATTTTTGCACCCCTGTCCTTACCCATGCTTAACTTGACTGCAATTGTAAAAAAAAAAAAAAAAATGAAAAAAAAAGTCAAGCTGTCAGTCTTAAGTATGTTAGTCTTATATTTGCACATAAAATCTATTATTTCTACGTATTATCCTGAGTATTCTAAGTGAGTAGTAAGACTATAAAAACGCAGGTGTATGGGGCATTTCTGGATGCCGTTATTTGTACGGGCTGTGGTCTGCTGTACGGGACAGCACTTCTGTGCATTTCCTGCCAGGGAGGCGTGGGCTCGCAGCAGCGTGGAAGGTCCCCCCCCCCCCCCTCCCCGGTTCCACTCCAGCTGTGTTTCCACACCGGCCGTCAGAACCCTCCGCAAAGGCTCAGCCACATCCTCCGCACCGCCGCCAGCACAGAGCTGGCACACGCATAAACACACACACACACACACACACGCGCGCGCACACAGCGCTGGCACACACATAAACCACACGTCAGCCGGATGTTTTAATGCAACGATTCTCCTTCTCTTTACTGATGTTTATGCTACATGTTGACACTAAGTTAAAAAATAAATAAACAAATAAAAAACTGTAGGTTTTTATGAGCCTTAATGTTTTTTAAACTACTTTTAACGGCCCTATTTTTTTTATGGAGTGTAAGCATTCTACTCTCAGGGCAACACTGTCTCTCTCTCTCTCTCTTGCGCTCTCTCTCATAAATTAAGTCCGAAACGTCCAATTATAGCAGCCGTAGCCGGAAGCAGAGCAGACGGTTGCTAAGCGGCAGCGTGACGGAGCAGGGAAGGCAGGCAGGGCTACGTTCGGCGCGGTCTGGCCCGACGCGCCAGATTCGGGGAGGCGGCTGGCCGCGGAGGCGCGGCGGGGCCCGTCTGGGTTTGCGGCTCAGCCCCAGTCCGGGCGGCGTGGAAAACGAGTCAAAAAACGCTCCCGCGGCAGACGGGCTGCCGTCCCCCGCGCTAGCCGGCGCGCCATCTGCCGCGTGCCGCGCGCTAGCCTCCCTGACTGCCCGTAGCTGCCGCCTCCTGCCAGCAGCCTGCTCAGACCGGCTCCAACCGCCCGTGGGTTGCCATGGCAAGCGCGGCACCTATTTGAGCCATTTCAACGTTTCAGTTTATTGAATTTCGACGAATTTCCTGATTTGACTGAATTGAAGCTGAGTTTGCCCCCAACTCGAGCGGTCATCCCTTAATCCCCCTTGTCCCAGCACAGTTCATGTCCTTCGACCCTCGACCTCTCACCTGCAAGAGGCATCTCTGTCTCTCACCAGGCCGCCACTGTAAATAAGAATCTGTTCTTAATTGACCGGACTGGCTAAATTGAGCTTAAATTTAAAGAAATGAAAAAGATCACACCGACACAACAGCAACTGTTGTCTCCTATAGCAACCTTTGGGGGGGGGGGGGGGGGGGGGGGGGGCAGACAGTACTGTTGATTTGGGCGTGGCCCAAGGTGTCCCCCTGTGGTCCGTCCCCCAGCTGTCCAAAGAGCCCCGGCCCGAGACACCCCCCTGCAGGTGTCAGCTGGTCCCCCGCCCACCGGCCCCGTCCCTCAGGGGGGACATTACCGCCACGGCCAGATGGGCCGCTTCGCCTTCCCAGACTCCCCGGTGAAGCAGGCGGCGCCACCTGCTCCCAGAGCCGCCGCCACCGCCTCCACCTCCGCCTCCGCGGGCTGGAGCCGCGGAGTCCCCCAGCCCCGTCCCGCCCTAGCCCCGCCCACAGGAAGGACAGGGCCGGAGTCTCCCACGGAAGCCACAGAGCGCCAGGCCTCCAGCCCCACCACGGTCACATGACCCTGTCCGTGACTGGAGAGAGGCAGTTAAAAGCAGCACCAAAAATACAGAGGAAAGCAGCTCAAACATACTTGAGGGGGAGGGGGGTTGGGGTAGGGCGGTGGCGGGGTCTAGATAAAGGGGTGGGGGTTTGGGATAGGGTGGTGGAGGGAGTCTAGATGAAGGGGTGGGGGGTTGGGGTAGGGTGGTGGTGGGGGGGGTTTAGATAAGGGAGTGGTGGGGTTGGGGTAGGGTGGTGGGGGGGTCTAGATGAAGGGGTGGTGGGGTTGGGGCAGGGTGGTGGGGTTGGGGCAGGGTGGGCGGGTCTAGTTAAAGGCTTTACACCCTCTCACATGTGAAATCCGAGCAGGAGGAGGAAAAGCCGGGGGGGGGGGGGGGTATGTTGTGACTTAACATTTCAATCCGGGGAAGGAAGTTCGCAATTAGTGGCCTTAATACTTCAGAAATGAACTGGATAATGAGGATAGATGAGGGAGGGTCGCTAATGGCACTGAAATAAGAGCAGGGAAACGGGAGGAGGCGGTGGGGGGGGGGGGTCGGGAGGGTCGGAGAGCCGTCTATAGACCCCGTCACGCCCCGGTACTGAAAGACACCCCCCCCCCCCGACTCTCCCCCCGTCCCAGCCCCTGCCTGGCTGGCGCACTAATAAATATTTGAGAGCAGAATTAGAGTCTCTGGTGTGTAGGGCTGGGAAGGTACGGTCCGGCATGCTCTGTGGACAGACAGCGAGGCTCCAGGCCTGGTGTGTGTGTGTGTGTGTGTGTGTATATGTGAGAGTGTGTATGTGTGTGTGTGTGTGTGAGAGTGTGTGAGCATGTGGGAGTGTGTATGAGTGTGTGCGAGAGAGTGTGTGTGTGAGCATGTGTGTGCGCGTGTGTGTGTGCGCGTTTGCGTGCGTCAGTTGTGCCCTGCACCCTTTCACACCAGAGTTTTAATGTGTCATTTTGTCTCGGTCATTCTGTTCATATACGAGTTTGATTATCGCATTCATAAAAATAGCTGTAATTACACTGTAAGCTGTGTTCTAATTGCAATAATTTCAAACCTTGCATTAGTTTGCCTTTTTCTGAGAAATGCCCAAGAACTGACATCAGTTTCTGGATTGCGATGGGCTAAATGGAGGAAACTCCTGAATAGATTTGAGATCTGGAACGTCGCTTTCCTTTGTGGACGAAATGACTCATGCATTTTCACGGTTTCTCTATGCTGGGGTCAGTCCTCCGCAGACCGCCAGTTTGTGTGTGGGATCCCGACCATAAGATGTTTCATTATGCTTGGGCCATGGACACTGTTGCCGTGCTTGGGCCATGGACACTGTTGCCGTGCTTGGGCCATGGACACTGTTGCCGTGCTTGGGCCATGGACACCGTTGCCGTGCTTGGGCCATGGACACTGTTGCCGTGCTTGGGCCGTGGACACCGTTGCCGTGCTTGGGCCATGGACACTGTTGCCGTGCTTGGGCCGTGGACACTGTTGCCGTGCTTGGGCCGTGGACACTGTTGCCGTGCTTGGGCCATGGACACTGTTGCCGTGCTTAGGCCATGGACACTGTTGCCGTGCTTGGGCCATGGACACTGTTGCCGTGCTTGGGCCATGGACACTGATGCCATGCTTGGGCCATGGATACTGTTGCCGTGCTTGGGCCATGGACACTGATGCCATGCTTGGGCCATGGACACTGTTGCCGTGCTTAGGCCATGGACACGGTCGCTGTGCTGTTGCCAGCAGTAGTAAGGCTCTCTCCCTAACGTAGGGACAAAATGGAAGCCATGGGAGAGCGAGACTTCATGAACCGTATTACGGGTGGACCTACAGTAAGCTGTCACTCACTGCCGCCTTAAAGCAATCAAAAGGCCTCGTGACCCACAGAAAGACAACAAAATGGTTCAAATCAGCCAGTAACTCCGCCCATATTTTTTTTTTAAAATAAAGCCTCAGTCTCTCATCCCTACCAAATGGAAAAATATCAGTTGGTCTCCTCATCAATTGGAGAGGATTACTGCCAAGGTAGTCAAGGCCTCTTAGTGATGTTAGAACATAAACTGTAAACCTCACAGGTTTGCTGGTAGAGCAGACATTAGGCCTCGTGTTTGTTTACAGCATTTATCCGCGCTGTGTTGTGGAAGCGGTTTTCTTCTTTTCTTTACTTGTGACGCCCAAATTACCCCAGCAGCACAAACTGCCGTAAATACGTTTAGAAAAACGAATGGCTGAAGCTGGGATCTATTATTTTCTATTGGATTGTGTGGTCGGATAATCTCATTGGACCTGATCAATACCGTCCCAGAAGCCCTTTAGGGAAGGCTGGCGAAGCCCTATAACTCTGGATCCCCCCGCTTCGCTTCCCCGTTTCCAATATTCCCCATATTACGCTCCTCTTCTTTTCTCCTGTCACCGAAAAACAAAAAAAAAAAAACACCCTTGGGCCCATGGGGGAATCCAGCAATGACAGCATCGGGGCAGTCTTCGTCATAACAATATGAGGTAGGAGCAGGACAAAGAACACAACATGACAAACTTGCATGGGAGCAAATTTGATATTTGAACTTCGTACTAGACTGGTGTGTGTACATATAATAAGGGTTTGCAAGAGAAGTAAATCTGTTGCCATATTCAGAAAATGGGTGTGGGGGGGGGGGGGGGGGGGGTGTTGGTGTACTGTCCACTGTGTGAGCGGTGAGAGGTGGGGGTTGGGGTTTGCAAAGTTATTTTGCATTATTTTAAAGTATCTTGTATACTGTATATCTGTGTAAAACCCATTATCTCTGCATTGCTGTACCAAGGCACGTATATGCTGTACGTCTGACTCCAATCACCCACGACGGCCAACTCTCCTCTGAAACTGCCCCTCCCTACAAGCGTTCGGGCTCTGGGTTCCATGTCATTATTATCCGAACCGAGAATGTTTCTTCTGGGACTTTTCACCTTTGTTATAACGCGGGGCCGTTCCTCTCCGTTCGATGCGCGTGTGATATATATTTCATGGCGAGGGTCTTTCATGTTCTCCGCGGTGCGTGCGCTCTCTCAGGGCATTGTGGGCTGGGCGGACGGCCGAGGAGGGAGCCGATCCTCTCTCGCCCAGCCCCACACCGGGGGAAATCCAGCCAGACAACCCTGAGAAAGTGAGCGTAATTATTACCAGCCGTGAACTGCGGGGTAGACGCTAGCCGCAAACAGCCTTTCATCAGCACCACAGTCGGTTGCTAGGGGGCTGGTTAAGCAGGTTTCACTGGAACAACACTGCACGTTTTTAAATTTATTTCCGTATGTTTTTATAGGCACAAAGTAGCAATAATATTTTTCATATGACTAGTCCGTGACGGTTCGCCACTATCAGAGCAACATTAACGGCTGTACAGTGACGAACTTAGAGAGTGCAGGGGGAAATATTTCAAGCGTAACAGATTGCGAGCACAGCGTAACTCATATTTTACTGTCACCTTTTTTTTTTTTTTTTTTTTAAAGAACGTTCTTCTCAGCTAGAGGAAATGGGATTGCAAGGGTTTTCAAACCGTCTGCGAACCGAGATATAAAGGCACGGAGATGCGGACGTCACAAAGTGCGGCGACTCGTTTTTCTGGGAAGCCGCGGGTCAACTGAGTGGGTGGTGCAGGATGAGAATTAAACTCTACGGTCCCCACGCGCAGCCTTTGATCTGCGCCGGTTCCCCAGGCTGTGATCTGATTACAGACCAGGGCCCCCCGTCTCGTCTCGTCTCATCCCCCCCACCCCGCCTCCCGTAGAAGGCGTTTGAACTTCCGCAGGCCGCCTTCACATCGGCAATCTTTCATCATGTCCCAGCCAATGAAACAGACCGGAGCACTTTTTTTCCCGAGATCGCTTTAAGATAAAAAATGGGATTGCATTCAGTTTGCTAAACTGCTTCAGTTACTCACATGGGTCGTGCCGGGTTCACTCAGAGTTCCTATTAAAAAAGCTAAAAAGCCAACATTAAATGCGATCAAGGACCGCAAGGACACAGGTGGTTACGTAAGACTTGCGCTGTGAAGCATCTCTCCGTTTCAACATTCCAGCGTTTTTTGGATGAAAGCACACAGCCTAAATGAACCATAGTGTGTGTGTGTGTGTCTGGAATCCTTGCTTTGGGACTGTCTGGGTGGGGGGGGGAAGATGTATAATGTCATGGGGGGGGGGGGGGGGGGGGGGGGAATTACCAGAGTTACGTTTTTTTTTTCTCAAAATTGTATTTTCTTCCAGCAGAGAAAGAGAAAAGGGAAAAGAGAGAATGGGACACTTAACTGACGCAGCTCCTGTTTACATCGACTGTATCATCAGTAGTGGTGTCATACAGACAGGGGTGGGTGCCATCAGGGATTTTGGGCCCCATGAAAAAATCTCACATTGGGCCCCATTAGGATACTGCATCCACACCTCTAGTATCCTGATGATTAAAAAAATTAATAAAAATCACTAATCCTGCATTCTAATATTTCTTGAGGACCCTTGTCAGTCAGGGCCCTTAAAATTGTGTCCAACCAGGAGGTAAAATTCATGAGTGAAATCAGCTGGCTGAGGTCATGGTTGGAAGGAACCCATAGCAGGATTTTTACCTTCTGACCCCTGGACTTTCCATCTCTGCTTACACATCATAGGTCCATCAAAGGACAAGAGCAGGTCATATGTTGTTTTCTTGACGACAGATGCTTCTTATCTGGGTTCACATCAGGGTAATGTGTAGAGTTCTACATCAGTGGCAATTAGTGCACACAGAAAAGTGTGTTTGTGTGACGGCATGTGTGTGTGGTACACACAGCCCTGGAAAGAGGAGGGAGTACGTCAATAAGGGAACACCTGAAGGGTAGAACTCGTAACGTTGACCTGGTGACCTTGAACAATGGCTCTGAATATCAGAACACACCCTTCAGTCTCAGTGTACCTACATGGGAACCCCCAAATCTCCCCTGCCAGGGAACGTTTTTGTGGTGAAAGAGTAGATGAAATGCAGTCTTGGCTTTTAGGTGAAAATCTGGCAACGTTAGGCCGAAAAGTGAAAGTTTTCTAGCCGACTAGGATGTTGCCAGGCTACATCCGGGTAAAACCTGAGCTATATTGGTATTAGCCTAGTCCGTTTACGACAAAATGTCTCCCAGCCAAGATTTCCACACCACTAGGCATTTAGATTCTGGCTTTTGGATAACAGGAATCGGGGTATACTGTGATATTCCAGTGCTTCCCCGAACAATCAGAGAAAAATGAAAATGGAGGTGGATTTCTGATGGTTTTCTGCCACTATCTGCCATATAACTGCCACTAGCCACTGCCGTAACTACACTACACTCTTCTGTTATGTAGTTACCGCACAAGGAATTTATACTTAATGCTCACACATTACAGATGAGGAAGAGGATGAACTGAATGAGATCTTAACAGATTTTACCAACCACGATGTTTGTTTGTTTTTCCCCAATTGGACTTTTTTTCTTTTAGATTCCAAATTCACTTTAAATGACTTCACAGAATTCAAAGTTCAAAATTCTAAATCGTGTTTAATGTTTTTTTTGGGCGTGCTCACGAAACACTTTTCTGAACCATCCTCGAAATAACAGAACGCCCCCCAGAGCAAACCTTCACAGAAATGGAAAGGTTGAAAATTCGGTCGGTCCGTTCTGCACACAATGTCCGTTCCACTAAAACCCCATTATTGGCCGAGTATTTGCAGTCATGGTCTCTCCCCGGCGCTGTAGAGGAATGGGGGGTGGGGGGGTGGGGGGTTGGGACTCTCTCAGTGTTCGTTTTCCCGACAGCCCTCTCCCCAGCCCTTAACTGGGGTCTCCGGAGGCACGCGCGGCTGACGGATCGGGCACGGGACAAACACAGCTCGAAATCCGACGGCCGCCCTCTGAGAAAGAGCGGGGGGGGGGCGGAGCGGGGGGAAGGAGCGGCGCTGGATTTTATAATTTTTTTCCCTGTACGTCTCACGTCTCGCATCTGGTATTCATTGCGCGGGGTTCCCGCCAGAACGCCCGGGCAGCTGTCTCTGAGCCGCGCTCTCTCTCTCTCGCTCGCTCGCTCCTCCAGCCCTCCGCTCGCACAGGAAGACCACCCCCCCCCACCCCACCCCACCCCGCTTTCCGTAGGCTCCGAGCCCGGCGGAGGCTCCTAATTCACAACAGTTGCCTGGGAAAGACGTCGGCCGCCCGCGCCCACCCTCTCTCTCTCTCCCTCCCTCTCTCCATCCCTCAATCGCTCCATCCCTCCCTCCCTCCCTCCCGCTCTGTAATCTGTGGGAATCCCCCTCTCCCCAGCTCACAGGCCTCTGACCTGGCTCTACACTGCTGGAATAACTGTCAAAAACACAGCAGAGAGAAGAAGAATGTGGAAGAAGACACAGAAAAGAAAGGAAAGAAGTGAGAGTATGGTGGGCGGAAAGATTTACCAATTAACCCTGACAGCCATTTTTTTTGGGGGGGTGAATTTAGAGCAGGGTCAAGGCCCACCCAAAAAAACCACCATACATACCAGCCCCACCCCAAACTTTCCGTGACCTGATGCCGGACTGTGTTTCTTCCAGGTTTTAAGGTGAGACATTGGGTACCAGCCCCTGTCTCAGCCACAGTGCATACGCACAGGAAAAAAAAATTAAATACAAAGTCTACAGGAAAAATCTTCCAGCAAGGACTCTGAAAATACTTACAGGCTTTTCACAATGCTCTCACAGAGGGAGGTTTGCCCCAACGGCAGTGGAAATGACGGCACATGATTGGCTCATCCTTATTTTAAATGTCCAATTTGTTTTTTTACAGCGGCATTTAACCTCCACAGCACCTCTCCCAGTCCTCCTCAGAAACAGCCACTTCTTTTCACACCGCAGCCCACAGGCCAAGCTTGTACAGACCTGAGTCAGAGGAAGATGCACTGTGTTCGCAGCTTCGGCAAGCCGGCCCTAGGCAGCCGTTCCACCAGCAGGGGTCACTAGAGATCAACATAGAAATCCACCAGGTAGAGCAGCAGAACAACTCAAAGAACTACAGGTGAACCAGTGCTGGTGTATACAGACAGCTGTCTCATTTAGCCTGCGTAATTGGTGGAAACAGAAACCTGCACGTGCACACGTGCCTACCAGGATGAAAACTGCCCACCCCTGGCTTAAGATCACATTTCACTAATTCTACTTAAAAAAACCAAAATGCATTTAATTAATTAATAAGTAATAATATGTTATTTTACATTTATTTAACCAGGATGGGTCAGTTGAGAACAATTTTTCATTTGCAATGACGACCGGATGAAAAACAAAAAGCATTACGAACGTCACCGGAGCGGTATTTTTGTGCAGAAATTGTCCGGGGAACAGCAGTCCGGGGCTTCTCCTGTCCCCAGCTGGTTCTGCAGCCTGAGGGAAGTCTAATAAATCGCATTTGTTTTGTTCTCTGCCATTTTGTCTTGTTGTCCTGTTTTCTCCACACAATATACCTTTGCTGCTTGGAGTCTGAACAATGGCCGCGAGCAGTGAAGTCGGCGTGCGGACACAGATCCAGCCTCAGCCGACATCTGTTCGGCTGTTTTGGGGACAGTATACGTGAACGTTTTCTACAGAGCGTACTGCAGCTGGAAAACAGCCCCCACAAATCAACAGGAAAACAACTCTCAGAGGGGATTGAAACATTTCATCAATTACTATGCATTTAAATAATATACAAGACCATACCTTCAGGTATTATTAGTCCGAAATAACCTAGATGAGGTCAATTTAAAAAATGCCAGGGTAACAAAAAATAGCAAAAGCACACTGCCAATTAAATTTTAGGAGGCTACATTTATTAGATCAGTTATAGAAATGATGAAATGATGTCAGGTGTTTAACATCAGGTGGGGAATAAAGAAAGAGGGATAATGTCCCCTCATCCATTGGTCAAAATTCTGTGAGTAGCTATGAAATGTTGAAGGCCATATTTCTGAATAAGAGTTCAATACTTCCAGGATGAAGACGAGAGCAAACATACTTCACGGATCAATGTATTTTTGTCTAAAAAGAGAAGTCATAAAAAAGATACAATTTTTGCATTTTTTGGCCACTTCTCAAAGCTAACCACTTCCTCAGATCGCTGAATTGCAAGACATGTTTCTAACTGAACAACGCCAGCAGATAATGATCAGAAGTGCTGAATAAGGAAATTGCGTACAGGCATAACCAATCAAACCCTGAGGAGCCAGGCACACCAAACTCAGTGTCATTTCTCTGTGCCTCGACAGGGAATCAGTGAGTGCATTTCATTTTCAACCCTAAACTCAAGATAACGGAAAACTTCCTTCTTTAAAAAAAATGTTGAATATTCTGTCAATTCAATTCATAAAAAACAATAAATGGAGACACGTGTATCACAGTGTTCTTCAGATGTCCAGTAATTTTGCTGCGTTGCCTTGTTTTTCATTTGTTCCGATGTGCATTCTCTGTGTGATCAGGCACACAATCCTTCAAAAAGGAAGAGACCCTAACCATTCTCAACGGTTCATATAGGCTACATACACTCACATTTTTCTATGGGTTTTTACTTGGTGTGGCAGTTAAAAAGCAAATCTTCATCCATCGTATATGATTGTGATTCAGGTTAATGTCCACGTTTGGCTTTAAGCTGTTCCTCTTTAACGTATCTGTCACATTGGTGCAAACTGAAGTGCGAGAACGATGCTTTGGGGTTCACACTGGTGAAAAGGATATTCGGCGTCTGTCCCGGAGACACGCAATGTAATTACCTCTCGCGTCCGCAGAATCACATTCACTGGGGCCCGCTGGGGTCGATGGGCTTTTCCTCCAAGTAGCTCTCATCCATCTTGTGCGTAGTAGCAGGGATATATAAGCCCATGTGCTTTTCTCTACAGTACTCACGGAGTGCTTTTGCCGTTAACGGCTTTCTCCTGCATTTGGGCCGAAATGGGCGAGGGAGAGTGAAATGGCACCGTGGCTTTGAACGAGGAGGATGAGGAGGAAGAGTTCAGCATTAGGGAAGGGCAGGAGGATGAAGGCCCGTTGCCTGAGTGGAGCTTTATTGAAGTGATTCTTCTGGGACTTGAGGAGAAATCGAACAGTGTGAAGCAACTTCAGCCTTCATAAAAATAAATGTCTCAAGCAATACTTAGAAACCACCTACCTAAACTTTCTTTCAGGTAACAGTTGCATTATACTGAAGGACTAGGGATCTTTTCATTCACAGCCAAATGTCTTCCTCAAAGTGCATGCTGATAAGTCTTTTCTAACCAAAGATTCGGGGAGGTACTTTATGAACTGGTGCAACTCCCCATGGAATAAGAACTGTACTTTGTCAGCTTGTATTGTTTGTACAGTATGAAGGATCCATCCTCAATAGACCATTTTTCTGTAACAGGGTACATGTGTTGGGATGGCACTGGAGTTGGGGTGTACACACACTATAAAGCAGATACTTTCAGCCAAAGCAACTGACAAAAGTGAATTTCACACCACCTTCCTGATGTTTGTCTCAAGACCTGTGAGAGAAGAGTTGGGTTTTTTTCATATAAAAACCTTGAGATAAATAGAAACTTTAAGTGTAATTGGAAAATGTGAGTTTCAAGATATTTGCAGAAGACATCCAGTGAATCTCCCTTCCCGACCGACTGGGGAAGGTTGTTCAGGCAACCGGGGAAAGGGAAGAGAGAGTAGGCCTGGGCCGCCACAGCCAGCTGGCGGGAGGATGCGGTACAGAGAGGTCTGGTTGGAGCGCGTGGTGTGATCACATTACTGACTGACGATCGGAAGAGGCCGCGCCATTTGCAACTCGGTAAGCCAGTGTGAGATATCGCATCGGAATTGAATGTGGGCGTACTTAAGGTAAGCTGCAGTTAATTTTTTTTAACAGCACACCTGCTGTTGTCAACTTGATGACATTACCTGAAAGCTGACATTGTGTACACTGAACCAAGATGGGATCTTTGTAAACACAGCGTTGGCAGCGCGGCAGCGTTTCACCTGGATTTATTTATCCATTTTTAAATGGGCAAGGAGTTGGCATCTGCGTGCAACAGTGGACCACACCCTTTGGCTTCGTCGTTTTCCTCGCGTCTACTCTGACGCACACAATGTCATTGCGCTATATTACATCTGGGGTCATTTGATGACTGCACAGAGTACATTTCAAACCAGAACAAACAAGTAAAGAGCATTGGTGCCCGACAAAGTTTTCGTACACCTTGCTGCCATATGGCGGTCCAACTTGTCCTTTTTGAGTTCTTAGCAAGGGACCTCAGCTGTAAACCTGCCTCGCCTAACCACCTGGCTTTGTTGCTTACATAAACGACAGTATGTATAATAATGCAGTTAAAATCCGGGCAAATGTAGCTCAACTGGCTAGTTCGGGCGAGACTATCAGCTACATAGTACCCAGACCCTATGTTATCCAAACTGGAACGTACTGTAGCTAACGTAGCTTATGTTGCAGATCACATTTTAACATGGAATTTAAGAAACTGAAATCGCTGTTTTTCGGCAACAGTAACAGCACATATTTCGATTGCTTACCAACTGAGTATAAGTGGGTTATCCACGTAACAAAGCAAGGATCTACATAAACACACGGCGTTCAGGCAACCTGGTGGCACTGGGACTACACAATTTCGCCTTATATCTGTCGAATAGCTCCTCCTCTGCACTGCTCGCGCCTATACACTTTTCAACAGCGCGGGTATTAACGTTAAAAAGACGATACCCTCGTGCTAAAGTGGGCCTACCTCTTTTTCGAAAAGCCAGCTTTTGTTTGGAGAGGTATGACTGTCGACCCGCGGGGTTTGCTAGTCTTAAACAGCGGCTTTTTCGAAAATTCTTACCTGAGGACCAACCAGCTGATTCCCTAGCTGTGAAGCCACCTCCCACTTTGCTTGAGTAGCTGGGCCAATAAATGACCAATCAGTGAACTTGAACAAACATAGATTACAATAACAGGTAAAAAAATATGATAGCCTGCCTGAATGTTTTTTTTTCTTCTCAAATTATGAAATGTAGTATATCAGGCATCTCTGTAGGCGTAACGCCCCACACTAATTGAATGGTCAGAGAATCCTTGCCATTCAGGTAAGCACTTTTTTTCACTCATCATTTAAATGCCCTAATTCTTCTTTTGTGAACCATATGTGGTAATCAGGATTAAGTTAATTTAAATCTTATACTGATAGGCACTGGAAACACAAAATTTAGGGCAATTTATTAAACAAAACAAACAAAAAAATGTAGGGCCTAATTTATTAAATGATGGGACATGTATATGATATCTTTTTATCTTTTTTTAAGCTTTCATAAACGTGTTTAAGTAGATTCCAATAAAAGGTCTCCTTTCTTCCATGAATAAATTGCATGTGCATATACAAATGTTGTGCATCTCCCTCCATTTTTTTGTAAGCAATGCTAGACATGGAAACAATATTATAAGTGCATTTGTATCTCTGATGGATTTTGAGTGGCAGGCAGCTCAGTAAGCTCACATGGTCACGGTCATGGTCATGGTCACATGGTAATGATGATGAGCAAGCCAGTCCAGTGCATCCCACAGGAGCTCTGCGCATTTAAACTGCAGTGTGCAGATTCTGTGCTGATTCTCCCTCAGCATATAGACCCCATCCTCCAATCTACCTTGAGGCAGCAGTCAAACCCTGACCCTAACCCTAACCCTAACCCTAACCCCCCCCCCCCCCCATAGTCAGAGAAGGGCAGAACACCCACATTCGTATTGTTTAGTAGCTAATGATTAATTCTACTAGTGTACATTTACTGCATTGAACATACATACAAGACATTGAGATGAGCTTTGATTTGGACATGATTTTAAATTTGTGACTATACACTTCTGGGGATTTTTTTTTTTCTTTTGAGCCAAAATTATTTCTGCTGTTTGTAATACCTCTCAGTGGAACTCTGTCCTTCCACGAACTGAGTGTCTGTACTGCCATTGGCTATGGATACGTGTGGGTTTACTGTCATCGTTTTGACAGAGACAGTTGCATCTTCATTACATTAATTTACATATTAGTAAGAAAATACGCTTCCAACCTTCAATATGCTCACAGCATGCTATTAAAATCCAGCTATATCAATGGGCTGGTGAACGTACATGATATAAAATGACAATGGTAAATGGTCTGCATTTATATAGCGCTTTTATCCAAAGCGCTTTACAATTGATGCCTCTCATTCGCCAGAGCAGTTAGGGGTTAGGGGTTAGGTGTCTTGCTCAAGGACACTTCGACATGCCCAGGGCGGGGTTTGAACCGGCAACCCTCCGACTGCCCGACAATCGGTCTTACCTCCTGAGTTATGTCGCCCCGCCATCTTGGATTGTGGCCATGCAAACAATCTTTAACAATGAACCAAAGTAAAATAAAATAAATTTAATTAAATTAATACAATAATAAAATGGTTGAATAATGTAGTGTTTCATTATTCAGGTGGACATTTAAGCCCTTAAAGTGGAATGTGCCGAAATAGATGAGAGCATTACGTGTGTTTTTAAACTAACACAGTTTGTGAGCACTTTCTCGTTTTGCTTTTAATTACTGTAACTCACTGAGCTTTTCTGGCTTGCCAAAACCCAGCCCCGCCCTGTGTGTGTGTGGAGGTCTGGGCCGGGAACCGTCTCAGTCTAGCCGGAGGACACGCCTGTGGGGGGGTCTGGCGAAGGTGGAGGGGGGTGAGCCGTGGGCGGGGGGGGGGTGGTGGTGGCGGAGGTGGGGGGGTGAGCCGCGGGCAAGGGGAGGGGGGGGGGGGGGTGTTGGTGGAGGTGGGGGGTGGGCCGCGGCAGGAGGGGGCTTGGCGGAGGTGGGGGGGTGAACCGCGGGCAAGGGGAGGGGGGGGGTGTTGGCGGAGTTGGGGAGGGGAGCCGCGGGCTCTCCCCGGAGCGAGCGCTTGCCAGAAGCCCGTCTGATCCTGGGCCAGCCCCGCTGCCCAGGTGGCGGAGCGGGAACAGAGAGAGCAGTGTTCCTCCTCCTCGGGAGCACAGAGACGGCTCTCTCCTCCCCTCATCCCTCCTTCTGCCGTTATTCCTCCAGGCTCTCTCTCTCTTTCTCTCCGCCGCTCTCTCACTTCTGCTCCTTCTGCAGCTCTTTCCCTTCCCCTCATCGTACTTCTCCTCCACTCCCTGTCTCTATCTCTCCCACTCCTTCTCTCCTTCGCCCTATAAAATATGTGACTGAGGTGGGTTCAGTTCAATTCAATTTCACTACTCCAGCACTTTTTTACAGAGACACTGTCTCATGGATTCATGGATGCTTCACACCAAACCAGGACTGAACCCACAAAAAAACAAGCAGTTGAGTTTAACAAAAAAAAAAGAAAAACACTGAAACGGCAGTGAGAAAACACTGCCCCATGGGAAGAAATCTGAGGAAGAACCCGGCTATGGAGGGGAGGACCCATCCTCCACTGGCCGACCTGCTTGCATGAATATGGCAGTTATTCAGCCTCATTGTAGTCAGGTCAGATGTCAGCTAACAAGCTAAAGCTACTGTTATATAATACAAGCCAGTGCCAGTCACACACCTGGACTGAGGACCCCCTGTGTGAAGTATGAGCTTCCACTGCCCTGGCCTACGGAAGAGGACCCCAACCAGAGCCAGAAAAACTCCCAAGTGCTCGGCGTTTCAGTGATGATTCAGGTTGCACCACCCTGCACTACCCCCCCACGCCCCCCAAAAAAAGCACCACAATGGAAATAAGCCTTTGGGCTTTATTGTGTTTTTATCCTTTTGATGATTTCTGTATCTGGGCCATCTCTGCCTAGAGGGTGGCCACTTGTATTTTAATGATCAATAAAGAATTTCAATCAATCAATCAATCAATCAATCAATCAATCAATCAATCAATTAATCAATCAATCAATTTGATGGTAAAGTGCCTGCAGGGAGAAGTCCATTTTCTCTTGGTTTCCGAACGTACGCCTCACCTCGATATTAATGCTGAACCAGATCCCTGAAGCCATTCGCCATTCTCTCTGTGCTGCAGCAGTGTACGTCAGATGCATCGCAATGTGAAAACCAAAACATTCTCTCGTCCCGGTTCACATTTACTGCCAAAGTTAATTTAGTCGCGTGCGCCTCCAGAGAACGTGCTGTTCGCAGACGGGCAGATGGGGTTTGTTGACAGAGAGGGACGAGAGGGAGAGCATATCCGTGTGAGCAAGGCGGGGCACAGGGCGTGATCTGTTTATCTACGGAATTCGTTTTTGACTTAAAGGAGAACCTTGTGTACAGAGTTTTTTTTTTTGTTGTTTGACTGTATGGACTTTTGTTTGCTGTGTTTATGAAGGGTGACGTGTGTTTTTCTTGGTGTCTGTTTTCATGTTTATGTTGATATGTCGTTTGGTTCTTGTAATATTCTCTTCACTTAATTAATAATAATGAATATGTTTTTTAATGAAAAAAATAAAAATGGCTGTGAGTAAGTGTCTAGTAAGTTTGCCGTCATATCAGTGTTGGCTCAGTCCGTGTTGGCCGTTTCCATAGCAAACAGCACCTGTCGCCGCCAATCACAACCGCCTGCAAACGAGCCTCTGACGAGGACGCCAGGCATCCCGTGAGGTCAGCTGCTCCCTTTAAGGACGAGACTGAGAGGTAGCGAGACCTTGGCCTAGGTCTGAGCTTCCTGGGCCAACTGCCGTTCTTGACCTTTGACCCCCCTGCCCCCACCCCCCCCCCCGAGAGGTCTTCAGTCAGAGATCCAAACTACTGTCTGGCTGCCGGTCGCGAACCCCTTATGGCGAAGAGTCAAGTGTCCGCAGATTAACACCTATAAATCTCCAGCCCAAGACGGGTGTAAAGAGGAAAAAACGGCTGCAAATTATTATTCTTTTTTTTTTCAGTGGATTTATTTAGCCGGGGCTGAATAGAAAAATAGGGGAAAGACGAAAAAGACTAATGGGAAATCTAAAGACCATTTTAATTGTCATTGCTTATGCATCTTAAAAAATTCATAACAAATTCAAAAATTTGCATAAAGAGCATTGTGCCTTTCGTTTCCCTGTAACAGAGGAAAAAAATGATCTTTGGCATCCATTTAAAGGATGAATTATGTACATATTCGTGTTATGTCAACTACAACAAAAATGCTATAAATATTTTCTCCATATTTATATGCCGTTAAGTAGCATTTGTAAGAGAGGCTTTACATATTACAACTGAATACTGAGCAAATGGAAATCATGAACAAAAGTACCACCAAAGTAAGCAAGTCACATTTAGTTTGGTATTGAAATATGTAATTCGTGCAACTACACTTAACAAAAAAAAGTACCACTTATGTAGCCTTCAGTACACATATATATATATATATATATATTTATATTTTAGTCATCTTCAGTAAGTAACTGTACAGAATGGAACTGCGTGGACCATACGTATACACAGAGCAGGGATCCATTATAGCTGTGCTGTGTCAGTAGCCTTTACTCAAGGGTACCTCCCGTGTCCTGTGTACTACGTAAGCAGGCGAAGAGACTGCAAGGGATGCTGGGGCTCCTCCTGCGTCCCTGATCGGGTTTGTGGGTACCTGGATCAGTCTCCTCCGGGCTCATCCCTCCATCCCTCCATCCCTCCTTCCACGCGACCGAGCCTTGTCCGTGAAGCGAGCGACCACCATTTTTTGTACACCAGATTCTACACACACCCCCTTCTCGTTCTTTGGTATAGAATCGCAGGAATGCATAGCTGCAAAAAAAAAACGACGGATTCCTTCTGCCAGAATCGGATCTGCTGCGAAAGAGGGAGGGCTGAATGAAATGGGGGGCGGGGGGGCGGGGGTGGCGGAAAAACAAAAAAATAAGGATGTCAGTTTATCGTTTTTTTTTTTTTTTTTGCGTGTGCCTGAAAGTGCCAGGCACCGGGGCGAGCGCGCGGATCGTTCCAGAAAGCTGAAGCTCGCCGTATCGCCCGCCCTGACGCTGGAGAACGTTGCGGTTTTGTGGGGCTGGTCCTCTGGGCGGCTGTTGGAGCCCAGCTGTCCGTCTGCATTCCTGTCTCTCACACACAGCACCCCCGGGTTTCCCGTCTCCGCATCCCCGCTCGCCCCGCCTGCCGGTGTGAGAGGCCGGAAGGCCTCGGCTCCCTTTTTTTTAACGTCCTCGTCCTCGTATTTGTTTTCTGATTCCAAACGCCCCGAACCGCAAGGGTCTCTGCTGTAAGGTGCAGTCCGGGAGAGTTCGCAACAAATTTAGGTTTGTCTTGTCCAGTGAGGGAAGATTCTTCTCTCTCGCTCTCTCTTTCCTCTCATCCTCTACCTCTATCACTCTCTCACTCTTCTTTCATTTTCTCTCACTCGCTTTCTCTCCTCTCTCTTTCTCTCGTTCTCTCCTCTCTCTCTCCCTCTCTCCCTGGCAGAGAGCTGAAAGCTGTCTGAGGGGTTATTTTATTATTATTATTATTATTATTATTATTATTATTTTTGTATTTCTAAGATGGCGGCTTTGAGGCGTCAGCGCTCCCATTCTCCTGTTTGGGCGAGGCGCGGCAGACGGCCAGCCCGCCGTAGGGGGAGGGGGGGCTGCCGGCGGAGGGGGGCCGGTTCTCCATCGGCAGGGGGTCCCGGTCCGGGGGGCGCAGAGCAGATGGCGGTAGCGGGAAGGCCAGCGGGAAGCTGGTCATGCAGAGAATTCGGCCGATGCGCCGCGCCACCTGGGGGGACACAAGCCACACGCCGTCGTCACGACAACACCCACCGTGCCCCTCCGCAGCTCCCACCCCCCCCCCCCCCCCAAGGAGCTTCAACTGTCACTTTCCCTCCTCCACTGTTCCACTGCTCTCCATCTGCACCGAAAACCACAACCTGGCTTCGGCCTGGTCTTTCACTTCTTATACTTTCAGTCTGTAAGTATAGATCTGTAGTAACCAACCAGGTTCCTGAAGGGATACCGTCCTGCAGGCTTTCTCTCAAACCCTAACAAAGCCCCCCTCATTCAACAGCTAGAGATGAGCTGTTAATTAGTAGAGTCAGGTATGCTAAATTAGGACTGATATGAAAACCTACAGGATGGTAGATCTCCAAGAACAGGGTTGGTTACCACTGATACAGATTGTATAAAAGTGGGGAACTGCAAAAAATGTAACATAAGAGCAAGCCAGGGTGTGGAAAATCGGTGCAAAACAACACAAGGTTGTTGGTATTAACAGACACTCCACATAATATGGGCTGATGCTGGGTAAGGTGAGGTGCTGGGTACTGCCTCACTCATTTTTACTGTTTTATTCCACAGTGGCGGGAATGTGCCAGCAGTGTCCATCTGACGTAACCCTCTGTATAAGACCCAGAACAGCTGGACCCGGACACGGGTCCTGTGTGTGTGGGACCATGCCGTACAGGACTGGGAGCACCATTCACTCCAGGGGGCCATTCATATCAATCATGGGCATTCCACAGCTGGGGTCACAGACCCCCTGTCTGCGCTTAATTGAAATCGATGGGGGTCGAATAGAAAAAGCCACCGAAAGTAATGGTTTTTGGAAGCAGCCCCCTGGTATTTCAGGTAAGCAAACAGCATCCCGAAGAGGGAAATGAAATGGTTATCACAGAGCTGAGCTTGTTCTGAATCCCAGCCCACTAGGACAGCAGTGGGTGTGTGTTCAGGGAAGGCTAACTGGGAGTGGATTGTTTTAAATGTCCAATCGGTCTAGAAGTGGGTGGACGTTTAGGGAACGTTAGCTGGGAGTGGACTGTCTAACCTTCTGAAGAGTAGGTTTAAAAAAAAAAGTTTTCTCAAAATTCTAAGTCAGTGTTCTAGAACTCTGTCGCTTTCAGTTACCAGTAGTGATTGTGACATCAGCATTAGAATGTTCAGTTAAGAACATTCTAATCTCATATTTGTGACCTCACACCTTAAAGGGTCCCATGCCCATTGGCTGGGCAGTGGGTGAGTTTCAGGGAAGGCTGCTTACCTGGGAGCGGATCTTGAGGGCGGGGCCCAGTTTGAGCCCCATGTTGTTCAGCAGGTGCTCCTCAGTGAGCAAAGGCAGGGTCTCTCCGTCGATCGCCTGCTCCCGAAACACCTGGGTGAGGCACAAACGGGGGGTCATGTGACGGTGATCTCCCAGACCCGCGGCTCTACCCCGCTACAGCCTCAGAGCAGTCACTGGCTAAGGTGTTGCCTCTCTGGAACATGGGGAAACCGCGGTGGGGTAATTCTAAAATGGCCTGGTGTGTTTAGCACGGGTCAATACCATGAGAAGGAGAGATGAGTGAAGAGAAACCCAATCTCTGTCCCTGTATGAGAAACATAAATCTTTAACCATTCATTTTATTTTATCTAGGCTACAGTGTTCATTCCGTTTAGAGAATAAACAAACCTAATGTGAACGTGCTGAATTCCGTTCTCTCCCCCTCCCAACCTGCTCTCGGGCGTCCACACAGGAATTATTCAGACCCCCCCTCAGCTAGTCGCCGTTTCCACCAGCGTACGCCCCCCCCCTCCCCCATCTCCACCCCTGCCCCCCCGGCCCCCCCCCCCCCTCACCTGCGTGTACTCGGCGCAGCCCCCCAGGCTGCCCACGAAGCCACAGACCTCCTCCACAGTCCACTTGCTGATGTCCTCCACCGGGCCCGCCTCCTCGCCGTCCAGGAACAGGCTGCCCATGGGGCCTGCGCAGCCCGGCGGGGGGGGGGGGGGGGGAGAGGAAGCGTAAATCATTAAAGAGCCCCCAGAAGCGCTAAGGAGGAGGACGGGGGGGGGGGGGGTGTGGGGGCAGGCCGCTCCTCCCCTCCTCCTCCCCTTCCTCCCCATTCCACACATCTACATTAATGACCCTGCCCATTATGGAGTTCAGCAGGGGTCAACACCGGGGCCCCTTCCCAGGGGAGGTCTGAGCGCTGAGGGGGGAAAGCGAGGCGGGGGGGGGGGGGGGGGGGGGGGGCATAATGCCTTTCACATGGCCTGCCGCTGCCCGCCCGTAGGGGAAGTTAGCGTCGCTGCTCACGCGGGAAACGCCGGAGGGGGGTAGAAAAATAACGCTGCTCGCGTACGCTTTCTACCCCCCCCCCCCCCCCCGTGAGTTTGGAATGTCTGGGGAGGCTGGGGGGGGTGGGGGGGGCTTCACGCACGCAGACATATGGAATGTTGTTTTTTTCTTTTTCCTCCCTCACTCGCAGATATATATATATTTTTTCTTTCCCTGTCTCTTTTCCCGTGGTTTCATTAAAGGTGAAGCTCTGGAGGAACGCAGGCGGTGTGAAATGAGATGCAGGGTTCCCCCCCAGCCCCGCAGAGGCTGCGCCGCATCTGCGGCAATGCGCCTGTCCTGTGTGTGTGTGTGTGTGTGTGTGTGTGTGTGTGTGTGTGTGTGAGTGTGAGTGTGTGTGTGTGAGCGTGTGAGTGTGTGTGTGTGTGTGTGTGTGTGTGTGTGTGTGTGTGTGTGTGCAGTAACGCCGCGCACTCGTTCGGTTTGGCTTTCCCGCGCGCCTCGGAGGCTTGCCGGCTCTCAGCCTCCCTAAATTGGCCACGTCCCTCCTCGATGTGGACGGACGGAGGTGCCGACACTTTGGGCTCTCCCTGCACAGAGCTGTTCTGCTCTAGCACAGGATCTTTGCGCAGGCAATAAAAACCGCTTCCCTCTCTCTGCTGCTGCTGCAGAGTTACTGCTGGGCATGCTGGGCCCAGAGACGCCAGCACGGCTTCTAATGAAGGACCGGGACTGCGCAGTGAGCAGGGAGTGTGTGAGCTGTGTGTGTGCTGTGTGTGTGGACTGTGCAGTGAGCAGGGAGTGTGTGTGCTGTGTGTGTGCTGTGTGTGTGGACTGTGCAGTGAGAAGAAAGTGTGATTATCGGTCATGGTATTTGTTTCCCACCAATCATCGGTTGTGTTATTAGTTTTGCTTGTGCTCAAGGTCTTGGTAAATCAGGCCCTAAGGCTATGAATAGGGTACTGAAGGCTCATGGGTAATATATGGCACTGACCTGTGTGGAGGTAGGGGCTGGTGTAGGGGTGAGGTACTGACCTGTGTGGAGGTAGGGGCTGGTGTAGGGGTGAGGTACTGACCTGTGTGGAGGTAGGGGCTGGTGTAGGGGTGAGGTACTGACCTGTGTGGAGGTAGGGGCTGGTGTAGGGGTGAGGTACTGACCTGTGTGGGGGTAGGGGCTGGTGTAGAGGTGAGGCACTGACCTGTGTGGAGGTAGGGGCTGGTGTAGGGGTGAGGTACTGACCTGTGTGGAGGTAGGGGCTGGTGTAGGGCTGAGGTACTGACCTGTGTGGAGGTAGGGGCTGGTGCAGGGGTGAGGTACTGACCTGTGTGGAGGTAGGGGCTGGTGTAGGGGTGAGGTACTGACCTGTGTGGAGGTAGGGGCTGGTGTAGGGGTGAGGTACTGACCTGTGTGGAGGTAGGGGCTGGTGTAGGGGTGAGGTACTGACCTGTGTGGAGGTAGGGGCTGGTGTAGGGGAAGCCGAAGGGGAAGGTCTGGGCGGGCAGGGCGGGTAAGGGCGGGACGACCCCCGAAGCCAGGAACTTGGCCTCGGTCTTCCCGAGCCCCGGGGCGAAGAGGGGGTGGCTGGGGGACTCCGCCCCCACCGAGCTGCAGGGGGCGCTCAGACGCCCGGAGACCTCGCCCGCCTCCTTCGCCCCCTCGCACGCCTTGGCGGCCTCCTTGCCCTGGCACAGCTCCGCGGCCAGGCCGTGCCCGTCGGCCTTGGGCAGCTCCTCGGGCCGGTCCTCGCCGGTCTCCGCGTCGCTCTCCGAGTCCTTCATCTCCTCGTCCGGCCTGTCCGCCCCCTCGTCCCGCGACCGCCCGTCCCCCGGCTGGTCCCGGGCCCCCTCCTGGAGGCCCCCGTGCGGGTCCCCCCGGCCGTGGCCCCCTTTGCGGGAGCTCTTGCGCGAGCCGGGCTCCTTGGGCGCGGTGCTCCCCGCCGCCCCCTGGTGGTTGAGGGAGAGCAGCGGCGTGTTGTTGTGGCGCAGCACCAGCATGGCGCTGCGGCGGCTCAGCTCCTCGCGTAGCGGGTGGCCCTCGGGGATGTCGTGCAGGCTGCGCAGGGCGGGGTGGTCAGGGGGCAGGCTCGGGGGCAGGGCCAGCTGGTCGCCAAGGACACGCTGCCGGTGCAGGTTCTCCAGCTCCAGCCTGCATCAGCAATATGCAGAACAGTGCTCAGTATCAGTACACACACACACACACACACACACACACACAGAGCACTATGCTCAGTATCAGTACACACACACACACACACAGCACTGTGCTCAGTATCAGTGCACACACACACACACACACACACACACACACACACACAGAGCACTGTGCTCAGTATCAGTACACACACACACACACACACACACACACACACACAAACACACACACACTCACACACACACAGCACTATGCTCAGTATCAGTACACACACACACACTCACACACACACAGCACTATGCTCAGTATCAGTACACACACACACACACACACAGAGCACTATGCTCAGTATCAGTACACACACACACACGCACACACCCACACACACACACACACACACTCACACACACACACACACACACACACT
>CM077294.1:7060903-7063124 GCA_039654925.1 Anguilla pacifica
TCATGCGGTGTTCGGGGCCATTATATGCAAGACATCGTTCAGTGAGAGAGCTCAGCACAGCCTAAGATTTCCCAGAAATCCCCCAGTATCTAAGCTTCCGGGGCTGAAATCAATCTGCATGAATCTTAACAGTGGGCATCATGCAGACGGTACGGCAGCCAGAACAGAACAGAACCGAAAAACACAAACAAGCCAGCGCCAAACTCCCAGACGGCAGCATCGGCGCGGTCCGCGCTTCGAACCCGACGCCGTGGCGAATCCACTCTCCTCTTTACTCTTCTCGTCCGCTGGGAGAGACAAGGGAAGAGCAGGCTAAACCAGCACGCCGGTAATTCCATCTGCTTTAGTTTAAGGATCAATGTTTGACTTTAATATCATTGAACAAGTTTCCCCCTCTGGATAGCGGATTTAAGGAGATTCCGGAGCTTAGGAGTAGACCGCGATGCAGGAGCTGAGCCGTCAGCCTCAGCGGTCTCTCAGCCCCCTTCCCGCTGCGCGCCCCGCCGCTGCTCGTCCCTCCCGGGCCGGGTGCGCGCACGGGCGTCATGTGACCAGTCGCACCGGGGGAGACGGGAGGGGAAGTTTTACGTTCGGAGAAACCCGCTGAAAGGCAACGTTTGCATCGCTAACTTTTCCCTCTAACGTGTGAGGTCACAAGGGACTGAACATTCCAATGCTGATGTCACAATCGCCGGAGACCGAAAGCAACTTCCAGAGTTCTAGAACACCGGCGTTGAACCGCGACAAAAAAACATTCAAAAAAAAAACCTGCCTTTCAAAGGGGTTAAAACGGCACAGAGCCGCACGTTTCTCCTTTTCGTGAGAGGAGAGACTGACCCCCCCAGCACGCCCCCGCACGCAGAGTGCCTCCCGGCGGAGCGTGGGGGGGGTGGGGTGGGTGGGGGGGCACGACCGGAGCCGAGCTGGCGGTGCGGAACGGCCCCTTAATGACGCCGACGCCAGAAGATTAAGGTCCCGGCTGGGGGGGTGGGGGTGGGGGGGGCGGGCTGGGCGGGCGGGCTGGGGGGGGGCGGGAGGGCATTTGCACAGGAAGCGCATTAAAATGCATGAGGTCTCCCCCGCTGCTGCTCTCTCCCCTCCAGACGCACCCCCCCCCCCGCCCCCCCCGTCTTCCCTGGCCGCCAGCGGCGCGCGCGGCAAACGCATTAGCATCAGCCCTCGCGGATCGCTGAGAACGCCGGCCGCCATTTAGGCCGAGACAAGCAGGCGGCCGGGGCTCGAGAGCCGCATCGATCCCCGTAACGATTCGCTTTTTAACAAAAAAAAAAAGAAAAAAGTGCTAATGGCCGTCAGATAATCAATCGCAGAAAGCCGATGAGGAAGGCAGCGCTCCGCTCTCGGGGAACGAATGGGTGTCAGCTTTCGGGGGCCCTCCCCCTCCAGGCCGGGTCCTCAAGGGACGCTGCCCCCAAAATGGGGGGACGACCCCCTGCGACGTGCCCCTCTCCATGATAATGGGAGCGGAGAGCCCCGCTACAGCAGCTGTCCCAAACTGTGGGGGCGGGGGGGGGTCTGGAAAGGTTTGGGTGGACACATTAAAAACAGGCCATACTCCTTCCATTAAAAATCTCATGAACCAATCAAACACTGCGCTGGTTAGCGTATATGATGTCATTTGTAGAACTGCATATCTGACCCCAGGAGTTAATTCAGACACGAAAAGCTGGATAAATGAATACAATTAAAAATAAACATGGCCACAAAAACAGGTCTGCCGTATAAACTGCATTATTATTTAACAAATGCAGAAAAACATTTTTAAAACATTTTTTTAAAAAGCTGACTTGGTGTAATCAAATATCAGCAATCAAAAAAAAAAAAATTCAATTTCATAGGTCAGCATAATTTCGCTTCCTCGCTTGGCTGATAATGGCGATAAAGTGCAGTATTTGAGGAGCGCGCAGGTTAGCGTACCCTTTAGCATCCAGTACCCTGCAGTACGCAGCGGGGTAAGGACCTGTCATAGCTTGTTGCTAGGCGCGCTTTCTGGTCGCCGCGGTAATTGGCTCCTGATCGAGCCGTAGTTGAGTCGGTTCGGCTATTCTACACCGTGACAGGCCATGCTTTATTTTTAGCCTGTTAAAGATCGTGCGTTGTTTCCTCTCATGGTTTTTCGCTGTCTGTTTGATCACTGGGCTACGTGTGTAATATAGAACGTGCGCAAAGGGAAACAGAAAATTCACTTCCGTAAATTTGAAAG
>CM077294.1:7063224-7068224 GCA_039654925.1 Anguilla pacifica
TGTACACCCCAAAGCTCATGCCTTCTTTCAAAAGGAACGTTTACTAACAAGCAAATGGAAAGAAATGTGCAACATTTCAAAGCTCTCTGTGTAAAGAACTATTTGGAGACGCAAGCATCTACATACAGTAAGTGCAAGACCTTAAAAAACCTAACCACATGACCTAACCACATGACCATACCTCACTGCAGTTTCACGCTAAAAATAGCCCTGTTCTGTTATCTTAGAAGCAGCGCATTTATGATATTATGGCATCTCTCAAGAAACCAGAATGTACGACACAACTTCCTGTTCTGGTAACCCTAGGCAACGTTGTCTGATTTGTGCTCATAGGCTGATCCACCGATCCAGTCTCTACTGGACATTGCTTTGACCAATCAAAGACAACTATCCTTGCACACAATTTAGATGGTAATATCTGGCAGTTTAGGGCACTGGTGAGTATTGTCACTACACAGTAAAATGTCCAGTGTTAAATCAACTCATACAGAGTATATATACGGTGCCTATGGGACTTACATGTACGGTGTTAAGAGTTGAATTAACACTGGACATTTCCACTGTGTAATCAGCAACGTCTCTCCCTTTCTTATGCGGCCATTTTGTGCTTCTTCGTAAGAAGCCCACTCCTGCACGACAGCCATCTGCAGTGATTCATGCCGTTCTTACTCATCCAAGAGCTAAGATGGGAATTCGCTCCTGAGGAGATCTGCAGATCGCACTCTACACCCAAGGAAGGAAGAGAGCGAAAGAGAGAAATAGAAAGAGAGTAAAAAGCCCTCTCTTCTTCTAGCCGTCCCATCTCTATATTAGCAGCGCAAAAACCTTCTGAACACTAGAAATGATCATAACTAGACATATATAAATTACAGGGAATAATTCATAATTCTGCATTTATTGCCTTTAATTCCAGCATTGAGCTTGCAAGCATGAAGGAGACTTCCCACGATGGCCATGTTTCAGAGTAACTAGCAGACAGCTTGCACATACCTCCGACAGTAACAAGCTCTTATTGCCCTCTTTTCTGCCGCGGCCTACATTATTTAATTGGGTTTTCTCCGTGTCTCTGTTACCTAAAACAACCAATGACAATGGGACACCACAACACAGGGGGCTCCCCCCTCTACAGGCCAGACCTTCACTGGAGGCCCCCGCCCGCCCACCCTCTCCTTTTAAACATGGGGGCGGGGGCCCCTCGCTTCTTAAAATCACCCCCTACAGCTCCGCAGACAGCACAGGGCCTTGTGCCCCTCCACACCCCCCCCCCACCACCCCAATTTCTTGCACCCTCCTCAGAAGGCTTTCAACTTCAAGCCCATGAAAAGATGCACCACAGGGACTCCTGGGAAAGGATGGAAAAAGGAGGGAAAGAGAGAATAAAGAAGCAGGCTGCTGTTTGGAGAGGTCTGGAGGTCAGCAAGAGAGATTGGGGGGGGGGGGGAGAGGCGGGGGGCCGGAGGAGCTTCTGAAGAACCCTGTCAATGTCAAAGAGCCTTCAGGAATCTTCAGGAGGTATTCACATCACTACTGCCCCTCCAAAATCACACTACTGCCCCTCTAAACCCCTCTACTGCCCCTCCAAAGCTTCACTACTGTCCCTCCAAAGCTTCACTACTGCTCCACTACTGCCCCTCTAAAACCCCACTACTGCCCCTCCAACACCCCACTACTACTCCTCCAACACCCCACTGCTGGCCCTCCAAACCCCACTACTTCCCCTCTAACACCCCTCTACTGCCCCGCCATTGCCTAACTACTGCCCCTCCAAACCCCACTACTGACCCTCCACACCCCACTACTTCCCCTCTAACACCCCTCTATTGCCCTTCCATTGCCTAACTACTGCCCCTCCAAAACCTGCCCCCCATAGTCAAGCCTGATTCACACCCCTTTCTGTACAGGGGATGAGGGGAAGGGGTTTTACAGTGTCCCTCCAAAACAAGGCTAACCCAACAAGACCAGCCACACAGGACATTTATAAGGAAATGAAGACACTCAAGTTGACGCCTTCCAAAAAGAACCGGAGTGTTTGCACGTATCATTGTGCACATTCAAGGGTGTACACAGCTATGCACCCGTGGACTGTGTTAAATGTGATGTGCAGGTCCATCTGCCCAAACGAACAAAGCAAAAGCAGAGGCTTCGCTTGGGCGGGTGAGAAGGGGGAGAGGGCGGAAGCCATGGTGAGGAATCGAAGGTTAGAAAGTGAGGGATCGAAGGCGGGATGGGTGAGCAGACTGTCTGACTGAAGCCTGAGGACTGATCCGGGAGAGAGAGCAGCCCCAGGTCCACAGAGATCAGTAACAGGACCCACCAAAGCTCGGGCAGCCAGGCCCAGGAGTGCACGGCCAAGCTTACTGATCAGGTTACAGGATCAGCAGGCACAGATCAGCACTCTCCAGCACACTCCCACTCCTCACACCTACACACACTGGACCAGAGCAAGGCCCCCGTTAGCGTTTAAATGTGCTGTATGCTTTAAATACCGCACAGTGCTGACACACACACACACACACACACACACACACACACTCACACACACACACACACACACACACACACACACACACACACACACACACACACACAGCGGCGCTGTTTGAGAAGTGTTTCCCTGTACATCAGTAAGTACTGCAGCACCAGACACACGCTCTGGCATACAGCTGTCCTCCCCTTGTGTAAGGAGCAAATGTAATGCACATGAAAGTTGCCTTATTCAGGGTTAATCTCTCTCTCCCTTTCTCACTCTGTCTCCATCTCCCTCTGTCTCCCCCTCTGTCTCTCTCTCTCTCTCTCTGTCTTTCTGTCTCTTTTTTTCAAATTCAAATTGCTTTATTGGCATGAAATACAAATGTAATTATTGCCAAACCGTACATATAAATAATATGTAAAATAATAATAAAATTAAATATTATTTCTCTTTTTCTCTCCCCCTGTCTCTCTCTCCCCTTCTCAAACCGTCACGCACAGATGGGCTCACTAAATTCAGGAATTAACAGGAAGAAGTGGTTTCTAGGGAGGGTGACGAAAGGCAGAGTCTTCCGCAAATGAGAAAACCACAAACGGGGGGGTGAATCAGGGCCGAAGCCCTGGAGAGAGACAGTGGTGCTGGGTCACTAAGCTGCGCTGGAACAGCGCACGCTAACGCTATGCTAACGCTACGCTAACGCTGCTCCAGACCTACAGTAGGAGCACCTCTGCAGTAAACTCTTCTCATGAAAAAGAGGCCAATTACAGTGCTTAGCCTTCGCCCCTCAAAAACTGCAGCCCGCAATAAAAACCGCGGCGGATTAAACGGAGAAACAAACGGAAAATCCCCCCCCCATCATGCTCGTGGATGTGAGATTGATGGCACTTATATTCCCCGAAAAAAAGGACATCGACCTTTGCTCCAGTTAATACTGCATTCTTTTAAAATAATGAAGAGATTAGCGCTTGAAGCCGTGTGAGTTTAACGCAGGAGCTGTAATGTACACACCCATTCTCTTAACTCCTTGAAGAGTAGGTTTTTTGGAATGTTTTTTTTTCTCAAAATTCGTAGTCAGTGTTCTGGAACTCCACTGCTTTGAGTTACCAGCAGTGATTGTTACATCAGCATTAGAATGTTCAGTTAAGAGCATTCTAATCACGTATTTGTGACCTCACACCTTAAAGGGTGAAAACACAGGAGAGTGGAAGAGAGAAACATATACATGCATGAATTCATGAACTAAATCCCTGTCCTCCTACACACACATATTTACCCGTTAATGACTGCACACGGCAAAAATTGAGAAAAAGGGGGTGGGGGGGGCTCACACTCCTCGTTTCCATGGTGTCAGTAATTTAGCCGCTTGGCCGGCAGCCAATTAGAGAGCCAGAATTGATCCCGGACGAACCGCCGCCCCCTGACGGGGTCTGTTATTTACCGCCCTGCGTTCCAGTCGGTCTGAAATCACGCGGACTGGCACTCTGACATCGGGGGGAGGCCGGCTCTCTGGAAATAGAGAAGCCAGCGGGCTGCCCTCTGGAGCAGCGACTGCCGGGGCGGATCGGCTGCCCGAGAAGCGGCTGAGGGCAGCCGAACTGCCCCGCGTGGGCGGCCGCGAGCGGCGACGCCTCCGCAGCACCCCGCTAACCTCCGCACACGCTCACAGGGCGAGCCAGAGGCGCTGCTGGGACCGCACGCTCCACTCCTTCTTTAACACCGCTGAACACCACTCCTCACGCGCTGATGCTGTTTCTTTGGGCTGATCTGTGGGGAGCTGGGATAGCCGCAGTATTTCTGACGGGGGTGACCTCTCCACCGCCCCCCCCCCCGCCCACCCTACCCCTGCTCTGCGGCAGTGAGAAGCTTCTAGACTGGGGATTCATGGACAAGAGGGGCCAGGAGCCAAGAGCCAAGGGCCAGGGGGCCAGGGGGCCAGGGGGCCAGGGGCCCCCCCCCCCTCCACTCACTCACTCACCGCCTTCACTCGCCCCAAGTGAGCAATTATCATCCAGCTCTGCTCTCATAAACACAGCAGCTCTCCTCAGTACCCCCCCCCATCCTGAGGTCACTCCCCCCCCCTCCACCCCCCCCCACAGCCTTAGAGCACAACCTAGAGGGGTTTTCACAAATTATGTGCAAAAACAAAAAAAAAAACCCAACCGCTGCTCGGAACCCGAGGCAAAGCGTCCCAAAGCGTCCCAGAGCGTCCCAGAGCGTCCCAGAGCGTCCCCAGCGCTCGGCCAATCGACTGCGGAATAATTTGGAGAGGAGGGGAGCGGTGCGTGCCAGCTGTGCGGTTGCCGGGCGACGGGTGGGGGGGGGGGCGGGATGGGGGGGGGGGGGACGCGCTGAGCTCACCGTGGCCGGCGACGCCCATGCTGCTGGCCAGCTGGTACAGCCGCTGCTGCTGCTCCTCGTACGAGCCGTGCTCGTTCAGCGCTGACATCACCCGCCTGTAGTGCTCCTCCGGGGTCATGTGACCCAGCAGCTCCGGCGCAGGGGTGTTCGAGCTCTCTGCATCGGAGAACAG
>CM077294.1:7075724-7085724 GCA_039654925.1 Anguilla pacifica
AGACATACACAGACAGAACTAAGACTGAGACACACAGACAGAACTAAGACTGAGACGATACACAGACAGAACTAAGACTGAGACATAGACAGACAGAACTAAGACTGAGACGTACACAGACAGCAGTAAGACTGAGACATACACAGACCGACCTAAGACTGAGACATACACAGAGAGCAGTAAGACTGAGGCGATACACAGACAGAACTAAGACTGAGACACACACAGACAGGACTAAGACTGAGACATACACAGACAGCAGTAAGACTGAGACATACACAGAGAGCAGTAAGACTGAGGCGCGGGTCTCTGCTCGTGAGTTAAGCTCCATGCGTTGAGCACCAGCTCTGTTGTAGAGGACCCTGCCAGAGCATCACTGCATGCTGGCAAACAGCCGAAAAGATGCCAGCACTCAGCTTACAGAACACCCAGTACTGAATACAACACACACACACACACACACACACTCAGCTTACAGAACACCCGGTACTGAATACAACAAACACACACACATACAAGCGCGCGCACACACACATACACAACCACACAGCTTACAGAGCCCCCAGTAATGAAAACAACACACACACACACGAGCACATAAGGACACACACACATACACACACACACACACGCGCACACACTCACATGTGCCCACAAACGCACACACACACTTCCTGACAGTTTTGTTGTCAGTGCCCGCTTCTTCGTTTGTTTGTGACTGAAGTTCAGACGCAGTGGCAGTGGCGGTGTTGGTGGTATGGCGGTATGGCGGTATTTGGGGCTGTTGGAGAGGGCTGGGACTGAGGCTAACAACCCTGCTCACCGCGTTCTCCACAGAGAGGACCCCTCCACAGAGAGGACTCCTCCGCAGAGAGGACCCCTCCGCAGAGAGGACCCCTCCACAGACAGGACCCCTCCGCAGACAGGACCCCTCCGCAGACAGGCCCCTCCGCAGAGAGGACCCCTCCGCTCCCTTTCTAAAGAGGGGCCCCCGTAAATGGGAGCTACGTCACCGCTAACTCCTACTGAGGAGGAGCACCCCCATCACCTCCCACAGAGAGCTTCTCTCTCCGCATGCCAATGTCTCCTCCTCCTCCACCCGGCCTTGCCCTTTCCTGTCATCCCACCACCCCGCTGTCCTGCCATCCCCCAACCCCCCCCCAACCCCCCATCCCCCCCCCCCCCCCCCCCCCCCCCCCATCCCGCCAGGCTTATCCCCGAGCCAGCCCAAGCCCTGGGGTCTGTCATCAGGGCAGCAGCCCATGAATCAAGCCGTTGATCAATAATCATTTAATCAATCCCCAGATACATAAACACGGCAGGCCCTGAAGTGCCTGCCGTTATCTCTTCCAATGGCGACTTATCGCCAAAGCAGCAGCGGCTGCTCCCCCCCACCCCACCCCGCCCCCCGGCTCCCCTGTCTCCCCCTGCCCCCCATCGCTCTCGGACGCCTGTCAGCCTGTCAGTTAAAGGACCCCAGGAACGCAGCAGACACACCTCTATCCAACGGGGACAGGGGTCTACGGACACCCCCCCTCCTCTGCAGTCGAGTTCACCGCCCCGGTTTTCGGGAGACTGCATTTAAAACCCCCCCCTTACCAGAACCCCACAGCTGGGTCCAATAACACCAGCAGCCCGTCCCAGCCCGGCCCACCAGCACCGCCAGGCCCCGGGGCCGCTGGGTTATTTAACGCGTGTTTATCGCTGTCTAAACGCGGGCCCCAGTATTAAAGAGAGCCCGTGGAAGTGACCCAGACCTCGCTGCAGTCGACCTGAACTGATTTATAATGCAATAACGGTCGCGGCGACCGCACCAGGGCCGAACGCAGGAGCCCCTCGGGGGGGGGGGGGGGGGGGGGGAGGGGGAACGAGCGCTAAACCCGGCCCTGTCTGGTGTTCGGGACACGAGGTGCTTTTAGAAAAAAACCCAAAAATGTTCAGGGCTGGGCTTGGAAGGGAAGTGATCACCCATTACACAGTTTAATCAAAGCAGCGGTGCATTACCGGGACGACTTGATTAAACGTTTTTTTATAAAAGCGGTCGGTTCCATAGCAACCCCCACATCCCGTGAGCGTATTTCAGTGCAGGGGCATCGAATGCAGTCAGCCTCATCACATCCATTCTTCTCCCTTTCTCGCATTTTTCACCCAGCCGTTCCCGGTTGAGGCGGCGCGGTGGTGCAGTGGGTAGCACTGTCGCCTCACAGTACGAAGGTCGCGGGTTCGAATCTCGGCTTGGGGCCTTTCTGTGTGGAGTTTGCATCTCCTCCCCGTGTCCGCGTGGGTTTCCTCCGGGTACTCCGGTTTCCTCCCACAGTCCAAACTCATGCAGGTAGGCCGATTGGAGACCCTAAATTACCCATGGGTATGAGTGTGTGAGCGAATGGTGTGTGTATTCCCTGTGCCCTGCGATAGATCGGCGGCCTGTTCAGGGTGTATTCCTGCCTCTCGCCCAATGCAATGCTGGGATAGGCTCCAGCACCCCCCGCGACCCTGCTCAGGATAAGCGGGTGTAGATAATGGATGGATGGATGTTCCCGGTTGAACTGACATCACACTCAGCTTCTGGCTCAGCAGCAGCCCGTACAGGGTGGACCCTGCTCAGATTACATTTTAAATAATATCTCGATTTGTCCTGCTGGATATACATCATTATTTATATCATATATCATTGCAGCGATGCAGCTAAAGCAGTTTGCTAATGGGTACAGCAGCTATGTGCTCCACACACACTTTAAAACAACAACATTCCAGCAAAGATTCCAGCCTACAAATTGCGAAGGAAGCGCTGCTATAAGGAGACAAACTGCACAGACAACAGACAACCGAGAAACGTGTTAAAAAAAGGTTGTGTTCTGCCATTGTCTACTGTGGACTATAATACCACGGCTGGTTTACACAAATTACACATAAAATTACAGAAAGAAATAGAAAGAGAGAGAGGGAAAGAGAGAGTGAGAGTGAGAGACATTGAGAGAGAGAGAGAGAGAGCAGAGAAAGGAGAGTGAGCAACAGAGAGAAAAAAAATAGGAGAAAAAAAGGAGACAGTGGGGCATTAATGGAAAAAACACACAAATGAGATTAGCCCAGGCGGGCGGAGCTCCCGGGGCCAGCTGAGCGGGGGCCCGTGGGTCGCGGATTTAAGGGGATGAGAGCCGTTAATGCCCAATTAAACGCCCCTGAAAGCGCCGACGCTCCCCGCTAGCGCCAAACAGGCGGCCCCGCCCCGGCCTCACGCCCCAGAGCCCACGGGGCCGGTGGGGCCCCGGGACGGGAAAAATCACACTCGGAGGAACCGGACCACGTTCCGTCCGTCCCGCCACCAGCACGGGGGGAGAAAGGGGGTTTCCAGCGGCTCTCAGGAGGGCCGCGGGTCTCAGGGTCAGGCCCAAACTCCCCTCGGGACGGGCTGGAATGGTGGAGTTTATATGTGGACAAGGGGGCGCTGCCAGGGATTCTGGGCCCCCTGAAAAGACCTCAAATTTGGCCCCACCACACAAGGCTACCACGTCGCTTCCATACGACATTACAGTACAGTTTTCTGAGGTCAGGGCCCTTGAAATTCTAACCTAACTCCTAAACCCCCCCACCCCCCCATCCCATATGGCATCCCTGCAAGTGGGGGCTGAGGGCAGAGCTAAAGTTAAAAAACCTTAAAAAAACTGAAGAAGCCATTTCTCTTAGTCCTCCTCCTCCTCCTCCTTCAGTTCCTCCTGCTCCTCCTGCCCTTCCTTCCCCTCCTCCTTCTGCTCCTCCTGCTCTTCCTCCTCCTCCTGCTTTTCCTCTCATCCTCCTCCTGCTCTTCCTCCCCCTCCTCCCCCTCTTCCTCCTGCTCCTCCTCCTGCTCTTCCTCCCTCTCTTTCTCCTCCTCCTCCTGCTCTTCCTCCCCCTCTTCCTCCTCCTCCTCCTCCTGCTCCTCCAGGCCGCGGCACCTCTGACAGCCGGGCTCCTTAATTCCCGTTTTTTCTCCCCCGCTCTTAATCTGTCATCTTTATCAGAGCGGGCCGGCGCACAGCCAGCGCTCAGCCGGCGCGGGGACAGCGCGGGGCAGCGAGCGGGAGCGGCGGGCCCCCATCAATCCGCGCATTACGGCTGACAGAATGGTGCTAATAACTTATCGATCCCGCCTTCCACGACCCCGCCGGGGGCGCTAAGGGGCTCATTGATTGGCTGCGGAGGGAAGGAGCGAGGGAAAGGGGGTGGGGGTGGGGTTGGGGGTGCGCTTCCGACGCAGAGGGGATGTGCCACTGCCTGCTGCCTGCTGCTCTCCCCACAGCACCCCCCCCACCCCCCCGCCCCACAACACCCCCCTGTGAGGGGGTGAGGAGGTGTGGAGGGAAGGGAGGGGTGAAATAATAAACAAGCAAACATAAAAGGAGGGATGAAATATTCATTCAGAGGAGGGCAGAGGCTGAGGTGCACTACGACACACAGAAGGTTTAGGGAGGGGAGCAGAGGGACCCGACAGCGCCTGACCGATCCCACGAACGGGACGGCCCTGGACTGAGTATCGCAGCGAAGGCGGTGACGCACACACCCCAAACACCACACCAGGCAGGTGCGGGACCGAGGGACGTCCAGAATTAAAACAGGCCCGCACCCCGCTCCCCTTCTCCCTCTTTATTTAGCCCCGATGGCGACGCCGCAGAGCCGCGCCAAAAAAAGCAGGGGAACGGGAGGCGTGAGCGTCCTGCTCTGCTCTTACCCAGCTCCTCAACCGAACACTAACTCACTCAGCTGAGAAAACAGCGTCTCTCCCCAAAATGCCGCTGGGTTCTAAGTAACAAACTGCAGTATGAACGTCCTCTGCTGTAAGCACAGCTTTCTATCCAATGACCAGGTAAAAGTAAAGATTAAAGTGAAAGATTCACTGCAAATGTCACAAAGCGCCATCTTATGAGTATATCGATTTATATTCATACCTACAGACAAACAATATGAGGAATACATACACACACACAAACACACACGCACACACACACACACACACACACACACACTCACACACAGACACGCACACACACACACTCACACACATGCACACACACACACACACACGCACACACGCGCACACACACACACTCACACACACACACACACACATACACACACACATACACGCGCGCGCACACACACACACACACACACACATACACGCGCGCGCACACACACACACTCACACACACACACACACACATACACGCACACGCACACACACACACACACACACATACGCACACACACACACACACACACACACACCATACACACATACACACACTCACACACAGACACGCACACACACACACACACCCCCTCCCTCCCCCTCCCGCTCAGGTACTGCTGCAGCAGTTCCAGGCTCTAAAACACACTGCCTTGAACCCATAAAGGAGTCAGCGGCAGAGCCGCAGAGCCACAGCTCACCGCAGCCCGTCCCTGGGGCCCGGAGCCTGACAGCCCCCGCAAACGCGAAACGCACAACCCCCCCCCCCCCCCACACCCACACCCCCACACATCTCCCTGTGCCTCCCCCCCGCGCCTCTCTGTGCCAAACCCCGCACCCCCCTGCACGTCCCCCCTGCACCTCCCTGTGCCTCCCCCCCGCACCTCCCTGTCCCCCCTGCACCTCCCCCCACATCTGCCTGCTTCCCTGCACCCCCTGTGCCTCCTCCTTGCACCTTCCTGCATCTCCCCCACGCACTTACCTGCACCTCCCCCCGCACCTCTCTGCGTCAACCGCCATACCTCTCTGCACCTCTGTGCGCCTCCCACCCCCCCTGCAGCTCCCTGCGCCCGCCTCCCCCCCCCTCACTTCCCTGCGCCTCCCCTACTCATGCTCAGGAGGAGTGTGGGCTGCCTGGTCCCTCCCTGCTGACGCCTGGGTCAGCTCTCCAGGCTGTCCCTCAGATTTAATTACTGGGCCTCATCGCTGTCTTCGCTCCTTTCTTTCTCTTTTTCATCCAAACATTTTTTTTACAGTCTTATCTCTTGCACGAAGCAGTTGCATAAAAGCCATAAAGTTCCGAAATTTATGAATCCTTAATCAGATTAAAGAGATTTGCTAATCAAATCTACTTCCCCAGGCATGTCAAAAAAAAAAGTTCTGTTGATTACTCACTCCCCCGACTGCAGCTTTTCGGACTAACGCTTCAACCCAGGTTTAAATGTCCGTGTAGCTGCTCTGTGTAAAAGGCAATAAAAGACGAAAGCAAACCAGAGACCCGTGCCCTCCCTGTCCTTCTCTCATTTCACTGTCAGCCAGGGGGCAGAATTAGACACGCCCCCTGATTGGACCGGGCCTGTTGACAGACACAGGGAGAGCTGCTTCAACAGCCTCTCAAATCAAAGCTTGATGCACAAACCAAAGGGTTCACGATCACCTGCTCCCGCCCCCAACCAGTGTCTCTCCCGCCCCAACCAGTGTGTCTCCCCCAAATACGATTTCAAAAACAAATCCAGAACTCGTCGGCAACAATTTTAACCAAGAGAAAAGTCGCCGCCTTTTGCCTCAAGGGATTGGCTTGCTGTTCTCATTACAGGGTCACAGCTACTCCGATGAATAATTACCAAAACCAAGGCGCATTAAAGTAGAAGAACATCTGAAAATACCAACAATTCTTGCGCTACTTCAGAAGCTGGCGAAACAATGCACTGCGCACTAGCCACAAGCTACTGTCACCATAACAACCGGGAAAGCAGGCAGATGGTGTCAGTTAAGGCAAAGCCACACGGTTAAGAGACGTGTTCATTTACGTACAAAAATACCTTTAGAGCGATGAGTAAAAATTTTGACTGAGGAGAATTTCGCAGACAGAAAACTCACAGAACCCAGACAAGTTCTCAAAGCCGCATCTCAATTACAGAGCGCAGCATTCACTGGCTCCAGAACTGATCAATAAAACCATTACATTTCACAAACACCAGCTTACTTCTTATATATTTATACATATCGTCTTGTACAACACACCCAGCAGCTAAAGGAGAACCAACTGACATTTATTTCAATTTCATATTACATTGACTCAATTTGCTGAAAATTATTTTAAATGGAATAAGAATCAAACACAGCACTTTTAAGACGCACTATTATACCTGTGTGGACAGCACTACTGATTAAGCTCAGTGAAGCTCATTCATTAACTGTAGTGCTGCACTTGCAATAATGTTGACATTGCATTGGATTTTTGCGCATTAAATCCTTTAGCGTACAGGGCGGGAATTTAAAACATACCTTTAAGAACCCGGAAGGCCAGAAAATGTAAAACATCAATTAAGGCACTTCCGAGGGATGCAACAGGATAAGTAATAAGCCCAAGTTAGCCAATCCAGATGAAGTACACCAAATTAAGATACTCATGTCAACAGGCATTGCTTATCTCTTTGGGGGGGGGGGGGGGGGAAGAGGGCAAAATAAATCAACATTTAAAGAGGGGGGGCTAAACCCCTATCGATGAAAACGAAGAAATTACATTACATTACAGGCATTTACCAGATACTCTTATCCAGAGCGACTTACACAACTTTTACACAGCATTTACACTGCATCCATTTATACAGCTGGATATATACTGAAGCAATGCAGGTTAAGTACCTTGCTCAAGGGTACAACGGCAGTGTCCTACCCAGGAATCGAACCTATGAACTTTCGGTTGCAAGCCCAGTTCCTTACCCACTGTGCCACACTGCCCCCCCCCCCCCCCCCCCGTCCTACCTGCTTGTCTGGCACGGCCGGCGTTCGGGTGGTCGTCGCCGGTGGTCTGGTCGCGGGATTGGCCCTCTGGCATGCCGTGCTGCTTGGTGTGGCGAAGGCTGGAGATTATCGTGGACAGGTCGCCGTCGCGGCTGAAACAGGAAGTGAGGGCGAGGGTCGTCAACGGAATTCCAATCTCAGGCCAGCCTGATTGGTTCCTCTCCGCTCTCTCATCCCCAAGTCACAATGTTGTGCATAAAATGTGTGCCTGTAACACTTAAGGGTCTGGAGGGGCATGCAAACTACAGGGTTTTCTCAAATGGCGATTTAACAAGCGCCTGATTGGCGTCTGGATTAAGCCGCTTAAAGTCCCGTCCAATCAACAGCGTGAAGGAGGAAATTAGGACTTCAGTTGGAACGAAGGCCTGAAGCTTGCGGGTCTTCCGTGGAGGCCATCGCACCACGATTCCAAAAGAGAGAACAAATTCAATGTCTCACCGAAACGCACAAAGAAATATATATTTGCACAATACCAGACACAGATTTAGAGAAGTGTACAAAATTCATTACAGTGAGATCCGTCAAACCGGGATTTGAAACTCGTAGTGCTGCATGAATGAAATGAAGAGAAACAAGAAACTGGCTCTGAAATGTAATGCATTTCAGCCACAGCAAGGGAAAGAAAATGAACAGAATGAATTACTTTCCAGAAGCAAGGGATACATGTCTAAAAAAACCTCTTCACATACTAACTCGGTGTCTCTCTCTCTCTTGCTCTCTCTCTCACACACGACCCACCCACACACACAAACACACAGACAAACACAGACACCCCCCCCCCCCCACATAAACACACTTCGATATTTAATACAATTATTAACTATTACATTTTTTTGCAAAAGCTAAAATGGGCACTCCCCCCTCCCACCCAAACCATTACTCCATCCCCCCTCCCCTCACTCTCTTCCCAAACACCACACAGCTCCACCTGTTCAGCTCAGATGAGCTCAGATGAGCAGGGGCAGCAGCCCGCTTTGTCTAGTCCCCCGCTAATCAAGGAAATTAGAGTCTCCAGACAGCCGTATCTCTCTCTCTCTCTCTCTCTCTGCCTGCCTCTCTCTCTCTCTCTCTCCACCCTCCTTCCCTCCCTCCCTCCTTTTCTCTCTCTCTCTCCCTCCCTCTCTCTCTCTCTGCTTGCCTCTCTCTCTCTCACCCTCCCTCCCTCTCTCTCTCTCTCCCCCCTCCCTCCCTCCCTCCCTGTCTCTCGCTCTCTCAATCTCTCTCTCTCTCTCTCCCCCCTCCCTCCCTCCCTGTCTCTCGCTCTCTCAATCTCTCTCTCTCTCTCCCCCCCTCCCTCCCTCCCTCCCTCCCTCCCTCCCTGTCTCTCGCTCTCTCAATCTCTCTCCCCCCCTCCCTCCCTCCCTGTCTCTCGCTCTCTCAATCTCTCTCTCTCTCTCTCTCCCCCCCCTCCCTCCCTCCCTGTCTCTCGCTCTCTCTCTCTCTCTCTCTCTCTGTGGTAACAGCAGTCGCTGCAGTCCCACCAGCAGGCTAACTGTGAGGGTCTGATGCTAGGTTCTGTCTAACTGCTGCCTGTTACTACCGCTGCTCCTGTCTCTGGTTGTCACACAGGGGGTAGGTTGGTGGGGGGTGCGGGAGAGAGGGGTTCGAAAAAAAAAAAGGCGCAGACTGGCAGGAAACTGACAGGGCTCCTGCATCAAGCAATTTTGAGTCCTATCCCCCGTCTTATCTTCAATCTCAAGATGGGTTAATCAACACTCAGGGTTCCCTAAGCAGTTCATTGGCTTAAAACTGAAGTGATTATCTTTGTTTTTTCCTTCTTCTTCTTCTTTGCCTTTCAATCACCCCGGCTAAAATCATCGAGTTTTGAACCACGGCGAGGGGAGCCTGATCCGTATAACCTTCAGTCATATCAGCAACACCAGCAGACTGACCTCTGGAGATGACAGGGAGGCGGTGAACACATTAATGTCTCACCCTATCACCCACTGAGCAGCAACAGCACCAAAAGTGAGGGGGGGTGAACTAGAGGTACCAATGACGTAGAGGCTAGGGTACCACACACAAGACCAGAGGGTAGTGGGTCCGAACCTTAAGTATATGGCTGTTGCAACCCTGAAAACCGTATGATAATTAGTGCAATATCTGTGGTATGAACTGTTCCAGGGAAAGGCCAGATATTAGAAGGGTCGCTACAGCAAGCAGTGTAGACTGGCCTAGACAGAGGCATCGGCTGAGCGTGCATTTGTAACGCCCTGAATATCCATCAAAAAGGTAGGAAATGAACTACTA
>CM077294.1:7090724-7095724 GCA_039654925.1 Anguilla pacifica
CATCAAAAGTTTTCCGAAGACAAGCAGAAGCACAATCATTTTGTTCACTTCAGATTCAATATTTTCTTCAGTTATGACGTTAGCTTGCACATGAGAAAAATGTAAAGTATGCGACATTGGGAAAAAAACTACAGAAGTGAGTCACTGTCTTAGCAGCTGGCATGCATGGCGGAGCGAGGGGTAGAGTGAGGACCGGGGAACAGCGGCAGATCAGACGGCGTGTGACACTGCTGTGATGAACCGGCCCAAACCGGTCTGAACTGGCTCAAACCGAAACTGTAAGGACCACATACAGCATATACGAGTGTTGCCTGGGGCAACCAGCCAGGAGGACGCGGACGAGCATTGGAAGGGGGGGGGGGGGCTGGGGGGGGGCGCAGGTGTACAAGGGGAATGCTTCAGCTGCGACAGACGCTTCCTGCAGGTACACCTGCGATTGGGTTCAGTCTAAGGGGTCGTGACCTGTACTGAGGTTCTTTCCAAAAGGGGATCTTACATCATTGTAAAGAAAATCAAAGTGAACTTTTTTTTTTTTTAATTTTTAAGAAAGCTTCATGGACTGACTCATTCCTCTCCCATTCTGATGGAAAGAACACGTCTATAAATATGACCTCGAACAATGAGAGGGGTTTCCTTTATGCGTTCCACACGCAGGCAGGAGCGAGGCTGAGATGATGACAGAAAAAAAAGTTTAGAAAAAGTCTGCAATGTTGAGTTTTTTACGTTGGTAGGTTTTGTCTGACTTCACAATTACAAATTCAGCAAATTCTGAAAATTCAGTTTCATTCTCCTGTTCAGTACGGAAGGAACCAGCCTTGCACTGATCAATATATAAATATAAAAAAATTGCAACAGACATGTTCTTCTTCAATTTATAAATGATAGACATTTAGTTTCTTCTGTAAACAGCGAATGGCTTGCAGCAGGTGTTTCTGTCGACAAAAAACTACTTTTCAAAGGGTTAAGGTGTAAGATCACAGACATGTGATTAGGATGTTCTTAACTGAACATTCTAATGCTGATGTAACAATCACTGCTGGTGACTGAAAGCAAGGGAGTTCTAGAACACCACCTGAGAATTCTGAAAAAACATTAACAGGGTTAAAGACAAGTGTGAAGTGAAACAAAAATACAACCTGACAACCTGCCAGTCACACTACCACTGCAGGTCCTAAAAGGTAAGAACACAGAAGGAAGTTCCACTCTCCTCCCTGTCAAACACGGTTTGCTTTTCTGATTGAAGTCAGAATCCGAAGGGCAAGGTGAGGGACAGCTGCCGCTGGAACACTGCCCAGGTTAGCTGAAACGAGGTTTGTTTTAAGATCGAATCAAGCGTAAACCGACATTTTGAAACGAAGCCGTTCACGCAGGGCACGGTTTACGAATAACTACACAGGACCCAACGTAAAAAAAAAAAAAAAAACAATTAAAAAAAAACACACAAACCTGCCCTGAGGTCATGATATTAACGCAAAAGGACAAAGTTCAAAGACTTCTTCTCCAACGGCGAAACAGAAACCTGTTATTCAGGGATTTTTTTTTTCTTCTCACCTCGAACACCTGAAGGAAAACGCGAAGAAAAACATATTTCTGCTTTTCACCCGCCCCAACTTTCCAGAGCTGCGGCCACATTTTGGGTGGGGGGGTGGGGGGGGGGGCAGGGGATCCCCGTGTTGTTTTGGAGAAGGGTTGTTTCTCAGCAGAGACACCCCGGGGGAATCCTCACCCACGGAGTGGGCGAGGGACGGGTCCCGAAATTCGAACCCGTTCCACTTCCTCCCGCCGCGGGGTTTCCCCCACCACCACTGAGAGGAACTCACTCCTGCCAAACAGCACGTTGGCTTTATTGTGAAAATCAAACCACAGCCACTGCAGCAGTGCTAACATTTCAAAGGCTGTTTTGGAATATGGTGGATAAATTCTATACCTGTGTATGCTTGTTCATCAGATCAAAATTTATTTACATTTCACAAACAACTGTCACAATATGCTTCACAGACAGCCCTGGCCTAAACCCCCACAGGAGCAAGCCTAAAGCAGCAGTGGCAAGGAAAAACTCCCTGTGGCAGATGGGAAGGAACCTCGGAAGGAACCAGGCTCAAGGAGGGGTGAACCCATCCTCCTCTGGTCGGCTCAGGGTGTAGCTTGGAGACCAACGTGGTCAGTCAGTCAATGTTCACGTTGATCAAATTAGCAGCAGCTAAATGACAATCCTGAGTGATCAAAACTGTAATAACTGATAACTTTTCTTCGAAAACTGCAAAGGTTTAAGCTGATGAAAATGTTTATATGTGGGGAAGTAAATACATACAGAAGAAGAGGTGGTGGACCTTTCTGGCATTATCACCACGTTCCTCCTTATGTAAGCTACGCATTTCAGATAAAAATATAAGCTTGCTGCTAGTAACCCGTGCTAATATCTAGCATATTCTGAACTTATAGTTTTTGCGTTGAAATGAGATATTTCATATTCCCTTTTAAATTAGGAGTTGAAGGCCATTATAAAAAAATACTATTGCATTGATTTGCAGTTAAATTCCAGACGTGTCACAGTGAAAATACTCAATGTGCAACCCTGAGGCCTGGTCTTTCTTCAATAAACACAAAGCTAAACAATTCTATCCACAAATATAAACATTCAGCATCTCTTCCTTTCCACTACTACCATAAGCTTGTGAGAAACTTCCACATACGCTTTTCTGCAGTATCTTGCCGTTCCATAAATATACATATCCACATTTAAAGGCAATATTCTCCCCACCAGGATATAATTAGCATTTGACAAGCTGGCATATTTTAGAGCTACACCGTTTCGGTGTAAGAGATGTCATATTTTTTTTTTCTGTAAGACCCACGCAGGAAGGGAGATGTACCCAGAATTCTAAATGCAGGTATGAGAGAGAGATGCAGCCATATTGGGAAATTTAATAACAAGGGTGGCAGTGTAGTACTGTATAACGGGTAAGGAACTGGTCTTGTAACCTAAACCTTGTGTGTTCGATTCCCGAATAGGACACTGCCGTTGTACCCTTGAGCAAGGTATTTAACCTGCATTGCTTCAGTATATATCCAGATGGATAAATGGATGCAATGTACATGGTGTGTAAAAAGTTGTGTTAAGTCGCTCTGGATAAGAGTGTCAGCTGAATGCCTGTAATGTAACGTAACAACAAGGATCTAAGTTCATACCAGCATTCTATGGTAGCTCTCTCCACCCTGAAAAGGCATAGAGAGCTGCCACAACCACCCAATCATTCTAACCCCTTAATCTACCTTTTTTTTATGGGGGGGAGGTTAAGATCCTGCATCCCGATTCAATTAGCACATTGACTGACCAATAGCTGTCATTATTTCAAATTACATCATAAAATACTTAACTGACATTTGAAAGGTAAAAGATAAAATATGTGCTCGTGAATTCATATGCAATACTACATGTATTGGCTGAAAAAATAGGCAAACAAAATAAAATGCTGAAAGTCAGAACTGTCACAGGCTTTCTCATTACGGCAATAAAACCATTCCAACGTGGTCCACGTTTTCTTTCTAAAAACAGGAATGCTTGTATTAATAAGTAAAAATGCAAAAAAAAAAAGAAACGATTTGAAAAAGAATCTTACATGCCATCATTTTGACATAAAAACTGCTATAAATGCATAATATATCTTCTATCTAATAAGCCATCGGAAATTTTTTGAATTTAAGTGGCCATAACCATAGCAACCGAGCCATTTTGGGGATTGCGCATCGAGTCTCTGGGAGTTTCCTCGTCAGCAGGAAGTATTATAATCTACGACGGTTCCTCTGTAATTACCTAGACCTGCAGTCAGCACTTTTTAATCAAGCCCCTGTTGTCGGGGCGTCCGGCGCGCTGCTCTCACGCGGGTGAAACAACGGGAGGCCTGCGGACGCGCCGGCCAGAAACACGAGAGCAGCCGTCTGCCGTAACGATCCCGCCTCTCCGCGGGCTTCGGGGATTACAGACCCCAAAAAAAACAAAAAACACAGCCTCTAAGACTCGAGAGTCTGGGCGATGGAGAACGTAACTTAACGCCTGAGGTGGAGATTTTGACAAAAGCCTGCTTAAAAAAAAAGAACCATCCACCAGCTTAACGCTCAACGGACTCAACAGACTCAACAGACTAAATCAGGAATGTGATCTGACACGCACTTAGACTTGTTTTGCATGTTTTTAACATCACAATGTCCAATTTTGATCATCGCCCTGTGCTATATGATGTGTCTTCCTCTGGTGATTGACTGCTCCCTCAGCCAATGGGAAGCTCCCATTCTTCCTATACTACCTGATAACACAGAGAGCTCCACCATTGGACCTTTTTGAACACATCCTCCATTTTTGTCATACCGCTCATCTTTTGTGATAGCAGAAGCCCCAAAGAGGTTCTGATGATGCATTAATGGCGCTCGGAAAAAAAAAGAAAACTTTTGTTGCTCAACTTTTCCGTCCTCCCATCCATCGACAAAATCCAATTAGCCGAGAGCCCTCAGCGACAGGGCTTCGCAAGGCGACGTTCGATGGAAATCCAATTCAACGGACTGAGACGCCCCCATTATTCCTCCGGGGTCGGGACCCCGCGATTGGCGCGAAAACGTAAGAGGGCGCAGAGCGGGACGCCCCCCCCCCCCCCCGCGGAGGCCCGGAGGCCTGGAGGCCCGGCTCCTCCCCGCACGCTCCCTCTGAAAGGGCGAAGCCTGCGCGTGAGTCATAACCGCTCTCTGAGCTCGTCTGAGTCTCCGCACCGCACCGGGCCTGAAATGTCACAGGTTCAAAAAAAAACCTGAAAAAAAAAAACGTTTTTTTTTTATTTTTTAAAAGAACTGCAGTGACAAATTTAACGGGACCTTGTAGTGTTACACGTTGTCTCGTACCTCTATGGTGTCATGTCTGTTATGCACTTGTTTTTTTTTAAATGATACTGGCTCAGACCTGATTTAATGAGAGAATTTCTCATTTAAAAAAAAAACGTTCAGTCTATTCC
>CM077294.1:7100724-7193224 GCA_039654925.1 Anguilla pacifica
CAGGCCAGGAAGGGGTTTTGGGGGGGGGGGGGGGGGGACACCAGCCAAAGGGCAAACAGGTGCAGTCCCTCTGCCATACATTAAAAGGATTTTTTCTTTTCTTTTGAAAACTCCCCCAGGATGAGAAGAGTGTCAATTTCTCAGAAATTGTTCTTCACGTTTAAAAAAATAATAATTTTACAAGCTGCACAATCACATTTTTCCTTCCTTTTTACCGCCCAGAGATGTACAGTAAAGCAGCCTATTTTGAGCGTATGATATAGCGGTTTCTCTTTGTCTTACGAAAATACTGGAAATACTTTTTTGATCTGTTTCCTAAGGACGCGAGCTGTGTAGTCTGAGCAGTAGGCAGACCTAACGGATGTCTGGTGTGGGGTAGCCGGGGGGCACTAAGAGGTCAGGCTAACGACCACTCACCTTTTTTATCACGAATATTAACTGTGACGCAGGAGGTGAGCGTTCTCAAGCCCGTCAGGCTGACTCCAAACACAGCTAGCCACGCGAACCTAGCGGAAGCATCGTCGTCGGGGGCAACCGAAAATAGAGTGCATGACAGCAGCTCGACAGAGGCAACGGAAAGAGTTCCTGGGTGAAAAGTTTTGAAGGCAAGGTACGGGGGCGTGGAGGGGTGGGGGGGAGCGGGGCGGGGCAGGCGGGGGGGGGGGGGGGGTTAGGCTTTTACGGAAAAAACCACGGACAGACAGCGGGCTTCTCGAGAAGTTTGCAGCGATTAGATTTCTGCCCACGCAACGCCCCCCCCCCCCCATCACACCCCGCCCTGCCGCTCCCTCTTCAGAACCCCCCCCCCCCCACCCCCCCATCCTCAGATGCATTTCTGCTCTCAGACTATTTCCGGCATCACCAAAACACCACAGAGAAGGGCAAACCAAAACAACACCCTCAAACGACAGGTCACTCCCACACAAGCTCTGTCTCTCTCTCACTTCCTGGCTCCCTCCTTCTCTCTCTCTCTCTCTCTCTCTGTCCTCACTCTCTCTCTCACTCACACAGACACACACACACACACACAGACAGACACAAGCACACGCACAGACACACACACACACACACAAACACACACACACACACACACACACAAACACACACACACACACACAAACAGACAGACACAAACACACGCACACACACACACACACACACACACACACACAAACATACACACACACACACACACACACAGACAGACACAAACACACACACACACACACAAACATACACACACACACACACAGACAGACACAAGCACATGCACACGCACACACACAAACATACACACACACACACACACACACACACAGACAGACAGACACAAGCACACGCACACACACACAGACAGACACAAGCACACGCACACACACACAGACAGACACAAGCACACGCACACACACACACACACACACACAAACATACACACACACACATACACACACACACAGACAGATAAATAGACACACTCACTTCTGAGCCGAGACACTCTTGTACGCAACACAGCATGTGGTCAACCATCTAACAGCCATGGAAAGAAAGAAAAAACTACATTTCCTATGAGCAACACTGCTGTGAATAAATCCTCCCACTGTTTATGTCTGAAAGTTATAACCCAAGCTATATTTAAACAAAGATCTCAGGTCTGTACACATATGCACACAGACACACAAACATGTGTCTCTTAATAATTTAATACGTTAATTAATAGCTAATTATTTACTTAATAATTAAAGCATTTAATAAATGAATATGCATGCAACCCAAGGACCCCAGTAGATCAGGACCCAGCACTGGGTTATACTGTAAATGACGGGGAACCTCAGTATGCATCACAAAGCACACATCAGCAACAAACAGCACATAGTACTTTGCAGCGATAAATCTCAACCCTCTGACGAGTAGGTTTTTTCTGGAATGTTTTTTTCCCCCGCAAAATTCTAATTCAGTGTTCTGGAACTCCACTGCTTTAAACTACCAGCAGTGACTGTGACATCAGCAGTAGAATGTTCAGTTAAGAACATTCTAATCACATATTTGTGACCTCACACCTTAAAAGGGTTAATCTGGCCAATTTCAGAATGAGCAATTTTAGCAGTCATTGTTCATCAACTCCTGTATGCAATCACTTGCATCTCAGTTTAGCAAGGCTAAGCTTTCTCGTCCCTTCTTGTGTCTTGTGCAAACTCAAGCGGTTGTATTTCCAGATGAGCCTGCCCTGTCTAGAAAAATATGTTGCGAAATCCTCGGGTCCAAACACGTAGACGTCCCGCAATTCCTTCCACGCAGTGAAAGCGCCGCTCCTGAAGGCAATTAAGCCAGCAGCCACGTAAACCCGAGCGGCTTTAGTCACACACGGCAGCCCGGGAAATCCTGAGGGAAACGGCAGACCGAAAACCTCAGGAGCCACAGCGGTCAGGCGGCGCTACCGTACGTCCGAGAAACGGGGTTTTTGGGGGAAAGCTCCGTTTTTAAAATTGGCGCTCGGACCATCAAAACAAAAAGAGGTACGTGTCACCGGGTTCTCAGAGAGGTGGAGTGGGGTGAGGAGCGCAGGATTAACTCCGTAAATAAACACTTCACGCAACCGTGGCACATTCTGTCGCGTGAAACGCACGCATCAGTAACGCGCGGCTGAAACGCTACCCACTGCAACGCGCTTATGCGCTTTGCACAGAGACCGCTAACTCACCCGAAACGCGCATTACATCGCCAGTCAGCCGGAGTTATCCAGACCGCCGTGCCACACAGAAAAATCAATGTCTAAGGCGGCCTCCTTATCGAGATAAAACGGACAATCACAACCTCCCCTCCCCTCCCACGGCCTCTCTCTCCCACACTGGAGTCACTTCAGGCCTTATTTTTTATTAAAAAATAAAACTTCTGACACACGTGGTAATTTAAAAAAATACTATTTTTTTTTAAAAAGCAGGATATATGGAAATGTAATTTAATCAATGTCTTGTTTTGTTACTGCCGGTCTCATGGCGAGGGAAAAGGGAAGCGGGAGAGGGATTTCTTCTGGCGCGTTTGTTCCGGAAGGTTCTCGGGGGCCAGTCTGAGAAGCGCTCGTGCGTGCGAGCACAAGGAAGAGAGGCGAGCGGCGGTTTCAGCCCGCGACATTCCTGCAGCTGCGCCCGCTTCTCGCACACGCGCCCCCCCCCCCCCCTCCGGCGTGTCCCCCCCCCCACCCTACCCCTGCCCCCCTTCCCCCCTCCCCAGCCCGCCCCCCTTCCCCCCTCCCCAGCCCGCCCCCCCCTCCGAACCCCGGGGGCCGAATGCCTAATGACTCATGCGCCTGTCTGCAGTAACCTCGCCGTGAGCGAGCAAGAGAGGGAGCGAGGGGGGGGGGGGGGGGGCACGTGGGCGGGAGGCGGAGATGGCAGGCAGACTCCGGGAGAGTGCGGGGGTGGGGGGGGTGGCGGGAAAGGGGGGGGGGGGGGGCGGCGGAAGCAGTCGCCACACTGGCTTTGCTTTGTTGATGCATTCAAGCAGAAAGAAAAAAAAGGGGGGGGGGGTGAGGGCTGCAGGGGTGGAAAATAAACAGCATTTTTTCGAGTTCCGATATTTTGCTAGAATCCTGAATCCTACACTTTTTGTTTTCTTCTTCTCATGTGAACGCACTGAAAAAAAAATTGAAATCTTACCGACTGGCCATTTGTTCTGTTCATCAACAGGATTGACAAAGGGACTGACGGAACTTCACACACTGCTCGACAGACGAGCAGCCCGTATGCCGTATAAAATCCACGCTCCACACCAGACCGGCTGTCTGAATGCGGAGTACGTAATATTAAATGGGAGGGTAAAGCAAGAACGGATGGCACTGCTGTTGTCAGAAAGCGCAGGGATGGTAACGCTATGTGACGAAAACATCACAGGGACCCAGTGCAGGCGTTTTCGGGCGCCCCTGGTTCTCAGGGGGTCACTGTCAGAGCAGTTCCCCCCCCCCCCCCGTGCCTGCATCTGAGCGGGCAACCCCAATGTCAAACAACCGCAGGGTCTTATGGGTAACGGCTTAGGCAAACGTCCCGAGAGCAACAGCAGTTCGGTACTTCAGTGGTGTTCAGCTGGACCCTAATGGCAGCCATGTTCCATTATGTTCTTCCAAGGTTCAGTTGCTTCTAACAACTAAACACCTGCCATGAAACGGCCACGCCCCCCCCCCCCTCCAAACCCCCCCAAGCTTGAAGCTTGGTCTGAAATGAAGCAGTCACTTTTCTTTCCCAGGGAAAAGCCACGGCAGGCCTAATGGCTCTCCAGCAAGGCCGGCACCTCTCATTCGCCCTCATGTACACAGATAGCTACGGTTCATCAATACGATGCCAGCTGCCTAATATACAGCACAGTTTAAAAGAGACATTTCTTACTGTGAGATTTATGCATGCTTTAAAATGTGTGTGTGTGTGTGTGTGTGCGTGTGTGTGTTTACTGTGCGCGTGTGTGTATGTGTATATGTGTGTTCACTACATGTGTGTCCGTGTGTTTGTGTGGGTGTCTACTGTGTGCGTATGTGTGTTTACTGTGTGTGTGTGTGCACGTGCGTATGTATGGGTGCGGACTGTGCGTGCCTGAGTGAGTACGTGTTCCCTGTGTGTGTGCGTGTGTTGTGTATGTATGTGTGTTTACTGTTATGTGAGTTTACTGTGTGTGCATGTGCATTTACTACGTGTGTGTGTCTGTGTGCGCACTCATACACACACGCGCACACATACACAGTGAACACACATACACACACACACATACAGTACACATACAGTAGAGTGTGTGTATGAGTGTGTGTGTATGTGTGTTCACTGTGTATGTGTGCGCGTGTGTGTATGAGTGTGTGTGTGTGTGTTTATTGTGTGTGTGTGTGTGTGTGCGCGCGCGTGTGTGTTTACCGTGCGTGTGCGCGTGTCAGTGCATGTGCGTGCCCATGTGTGTCAGTGCGTGTGCGTGCCCATGTGTGTCAGTGCGTGTGCGTGCCCGTGTGTGTCAGTGTGTGTGTCAGTGTGTATTTGCTCCTGCCCTTCTGAAGGCCCAGCTCCAGCGCGTCACTCTGCAGGCCCAGTGTAAGAGGAGCTGACGGGCGCTCTCTGAACGGGCGCCGTGGCGACGGGCGCTCTCTGAATGGGCGCCGTGGCGACGGCCGGCGCTGAACGCTCCGCGGCTCGTCTAATTTGCGCTGACTTCGTTTCATTCACAGACGCGCCAGACTGCGGGGAGACGGGGGAGGCGGCCTCCCGCACGCCCTGTCCCGCCGCCGGATTCAGCCGTTACCATGGCAGCAGAGCCCGAGCGCCTGGGGAACAGGGAGCGAATCAGCCAACCGCGCACGCACACGCACTTACACACACACACACTCATACACACACATACGCGCACACACACACACACACTCATACACACACAGGCACATATACACGCACACTCATACACACACACACTCATACACACACATACGCGCACACACACACTCATACACACACACGCACATATATACGCACACTCATACACACACACGCACACACTCATACACACAAACACACACACACACACATACACATCTTCTCTTCTTCTCTTTCTTCTTGGTTGTCCATCGAATCCGATGATGACGTCCACTTCTGTCTTTTATCGGTGAACTCTCTGATGGCTGAATAGTCCTATCCTGGACCCACAAGTCCTATTGCAGGTAGGACATATATATGTGGTGGTAGTGGTAGCAGCAACCATGGGTGTGTTCATACGCACACACACTCACATGAGCACACACACACTCACTCAAATGCACATATACTGTCTGAAACCCCCAGAAGCAAACTAGGAAGAGACACAGCGTCCCCTCCAAATCTCCTGCCAGATATCAGCCAATAGGAAGCTTGCCTGCTCAGGGGAACTTCAGATGAAACACCATAGTAATTTTTTGCTGCTAGGCTGTTAGGAAAAGATTTTTTCTCTTATTTTCTCTTCCATTTACACAATATTAATTTTACAGAAATCCACACTGCGCATGGGTTATTGAGTTTTTCCAGGTCACAGCACATTTAATACGAACGCATCTTTACAGGACCGTGAACAAGCCTGGCATTTCACTACAAAGAATTTCAGGGGCGCGGTCATTCCCGCTGAAATATTTCCGCAAATTTGCATGAAATTTGAGTTCTGTGTAAGTGTCACGTGTGTCACATCTGCATCATGTGTGGCATTCTCACACTCATAGAATTTAACACGCCAGGGCTAAATGGACAAGACCATACAAATCTCCATACAAGAGAGCAGTCGCTCTGGAGGATCCAAGTTCACACTGCTATTTTCACTGCTATTTTCTGTGCACTACAGTGAATGCCTTGAGCCCTTCTCCATGCTGGACACCGTCGCGTAAAAAGTATACGGATCCCGAAGTTCAAGACACAAAAATAACAATTAAGCAAAAGGCTGACACAAAAAACAAAAGTACAATGCACGATATTGAAAAATACTAAACACAAATAGGCAAAGATGGAATGTCGTTTGTGTTTGTGTTCTGCAGTTCTAGGCTGAATACCCTGACTGTGGCAGTTGCTGTCGGAATGTTGGCTCATTTTAAATAATAACGACATTTTGAGCGTCGATGCTGGAGAGTACCGCGGCTTCTTTTGTTTTGGTTCATGCTCTGCCAGCCAACACCACTGCGGCCCGAAGTCCCTGTACTGAATTTTTCAAGATGGTTTTCAGATATTTTGCACCTTATTGTTGGAAGAATTCATTTTCACTGTTGATTTTGAAAAATGTAATTTGAAGTATAATCCTGCTTTTAACCTCTGCTCTACTTTTTAATTATAGTTACACAATCTCATGTCAACACTAGATGTTTGTAACCTGTTCGTCAACTGTTTTGTTAAGTAACTTTCAGTTTAACGTCAGGTTGCCTTTACAGAAGAGATTTAGATCTCAATGGGGTACTCCAGGTTAAATAATGGTTAAATAAAAATAAATAAAATCCAGGTGTGTTTTACTCTTGTTTAATAATTTGCAGTTCTGAGACACCATAAAAACAACAGGCAACTCATTCACTTCAACAGAATGGGTGTAACTCTGGAACTAATCTAATTAAGATTCCTGCCTCACCAAAGTCAGTAACTAATGAAATCTATACGGTAGAGTTTGTGGTTTATCAATTTCGAAAGTACACAGTCTTATAAAGCTGTGGCCTAAGAAGTAACAACATGTAAAATATTTCATAGTAATTACTAATTACATAGTAACATATCACTGAGTAAAACCAAAAATTAAATGCTGCCACTATAGATATGTATATGACTTGTTTATAAACCCATACTTCCATAATCCTGGAACATCCATAGTATAACAACGACGACGACAAAAAAAGCATGAAAACCTCTCTGTCCATCAATGTCCCCACGACCACCCAAACACTTATGTTTCTATCCCAGGGTGCAGTGGGGGAAACCCTGACTGAGGGGGGTACTTCCAAGCAGGAGGGGAGTGTAATTTCCTCCCGGCCTCCACTGACTCCACTGGAAAAACAGAGCGAAGGAAGAAGAAGAAAAAACAGTGAAGGAAGAAGAAAAAGAAGAAAAAACAGAGCGAAGGAAGATGAAGAAAAAGAAAAGACAGAGTGAAGGAAGATGAAGAGGACAGAGACAGCACTGTCTGGCCTGCAAAGGGCTCATAAAGGGGCACAATCCCCACTGTGATGTTGTTGTTGTTTTTTTCTTTAAAATTCTAAGTCAGAGTTCTAGAACTCTGCTGCTTTCGGTTACCAGTAGCGATTGTTACATCAGCATTAGAATGTTCAGCGAGGAACATTCTAATCACATATTCCTGATCTCACACCTCAAAGGGTTAAAGAGAAGGTGGTGAGACAGTGTGACTGATGGTTTCTACGATGGGCACATGGGCTCATGGAATGAGGGGTGAAGGACCACAAATTGGGGAGGGAAAAAAAGGTACCGATAAAAACCATCAAAAAAAAAAAGGATCCTGCAGGATCACAAGTGCTGTACCTCAGTCCTACAAACATATCCCAAGGTCACAACTGCAGATGGTTAAGAGAGCTCTGCTAACGCTAGTTAGCCAGACAGGCCGCTTTCCAGTCCCGCCACTGGGGAACTGACGCCAACCACATGAACAGAGGCCCGAGAGGCTCGGTTCTGCTCTCAGTTTAGCCACACGAACAAACATCCAAACAAAACCGCCAAACAAAAGTGCATATTTGTGCACAAGGGGGGGGGGGGATGTGTGTGGAATTAACCCCAAACACACCTATTTGGGCTACGAGGTTATGGACACAGTTTAGCTCCTCTAATTGCACTATGGACAAAACATGAAGCCTTAAAAATGGCCCTGATCTGGAGAGCGTTAGCGCTGCTGGCTAACATCGCTAAACCTTCCATCGCGTTCTGCAACTCAACCGCTTACAACATGGCCCTCTGGACGAACAGCCACCCAAAACTCACAAACCACCTCACAGGCCTTTCCCATATCGCCGTCCGGCCTGCTGTAAATCAAACCACACCCAAGCCCGCACCCTCACAGAGAGGGGACGTGCGGAAGGCCAGCCTTCAAACACCGTCACGATTAAAGTTCCTTTTCTGCATTAAGAGCAAGCTTACGGGACACCTGAGGGAATTTGCTTCCCACGTAAACGTGCACAGGATGAGAGAAAAAAACAAAACAAAAAATTGTGCTTAGATCTGATATTTTAAGTTAAGGGCAAACCACTTAGTGGTTAGACTGAAGCCTGGCCTTTATCAGCATCATTGTGTATGTGTGTATGTGTGTGTTTGTGTGTGTATGCGAGAGAGAGAGAGAGAAAGTGTGTGTGTGTGTGTGTGAGTGTGTGAGAGAGAGAGAGGGTGTGTGTGTGTGTGTGTGTGTGTGTGTGTGAGAGAGAGAGAGAGTGTGTGTGTGTGAGAGAGAGAGTGTGTGTGCCCTTAGGGGGAGGAGGCAGATGAGACAGAAAGAGGGTAGGGGGGAGAAAGAGAGAGGGGGAGAGAGAGAAGGGGGGAAGAGAAAGGGGGGGAAGAGAGAGAACGAGATGGAGAGTGGGGGCAGAGGGAGAGAGAGAGGGGAAAGAGGGGGAGAGAGAGAGATCCCTCCAAGGGGCGCCTGCTACAGCCGCACCTCCGGGGAAAGGGATAGAAGAGAGAAGAAGAAAGAAACGGGCAACGAGAGATGGAGAGGCGGAGAGAGTAAAAGTTGCGTACAGCAGGGGAATAAAGAGATGGAGGCAAAGAGGAAGAGAAAAAGCGATTCCCAGAACACAGAAAGCGAAAGAGAGAATGGAAGAGAACCGATAAAAGGCCGTAGCAGAGGAATGGCTGTAGCACTTCAGCCCACCTGAACAGAAAAATCCCTGGGACACCACAGACTGCAGAGCGCTCACCTGACAACCTCTTTCAGTTTCAGAAGACATAACACAACACAACACAGCACAACACAACACAACACAACATAAGATAACATAACATAACACAACATAAGATAACATAACATAACACAACACAACACAACACAACATAACACGACATAACACAACACAACACAACACAACACAACATAACATAACATAACATAACACAACACAACACGACATAACACAACACAACACAACACAACACAACACAACATAACACGACATAACATAACACAACACAACACAACACGACACAAGACAACACAACACAACACAACACAACATAACACGACATAACACAACACAACACAACACAACACAACACAACACAGCATAACACGACACGACACAACACAACACAACACAACATAACGTAAGACGAGAACAGGCCATTCAGCCCAACACTGCTCGTCTATTCCTACCACTAAACTGTACTTAATGGTTAGTTTACCTAAAAGCTAAATAGTATCTAACACTGTATCAAGCTGGGCCTTGAATACCCTACAGTGTTTCTGCCTCCACTACAAAAAGTAGCATAAACAGCCATCAGTCCAATATCTCCACACCCAAAAAACATAAAGGACACTGTCTACGCTTGTCAACGATCCAAATATTCCATTTTCCATGACCGCAAAACTCAATAAAATAAAACAGTAACAGAGAACGTGACGCTGAGATGCTAATGGCCAGTGACGCTAATGCTAAGTGCGCCGCCACCCCTCCAGACCAGCGTTTCAGAGCAGAGCTGCGTCTGCCGTTCCAACGGGCGCCACCGTGTAAATTCTGCTCGGGTTAAAGGAACCACTCGGTGTGCCCCGTGGGTAAATGAACGGCAGCGCCGGTAACCGCGGCGACAGGCTAGCGGACACCGCCGCATCGTGCACCGCGACCAGGCACTGCGACCAGGCACCGCTCCGCCTGACAGCACTGGGACTCATTTCATGGCTTTTCGCTTCCAAGTCAGTTCCATGCAAAAACTCTTTCAGACATTTTTTTTTTACCCGGAGAAGCTATGCCGATGCCGTTCACACGGCTGCCGATTCAATATTGATTTTGCTGGTTAATACGGAGGCGGACAAACACGGGCGAGAAGCAGAGGTGCAAAACCGACCGATCTATCTCTGCTACTGTATGACTAAACTCTGCAGAGAAACCGGGATGTTCTGAGCTTTACACTTACGATACCTTAACTCCAAAACTGTGGGACTAACTCCGAATTACTATTTTCCTTACGTGCCTTGACAGGTTCTAGAGGAACCGCAACACTCCGGCACATGCCGTTGTTAAGGGAAACCAGGCCGTCTCCTCCCCATCACCCAACCGGCATCCAATTAAAAAAAAGGAAAAGCAAAAAGAAAATTTTTAAACAGCACAATTCATAATATCAACCGATGTTATGGATGTTATCAGTCCAAAAAAACCAAGATACTTGAAACTGGTGACAACATAGCTCAGGAGGTAAGACCGATTGTCTGGCAGTCGGAGGGTTGCCGGTTCAAACCCCGCCCTGGGCGTGTCGAAGTGTCCTTGAGCAAGACACCTAACCCCTAACCCCTAACTGCTCTGGCGAATGTGAGGCATCAATTGTAAAGCGCTTTGGATAAAAGTGCTATATAAATGCAGTCCATTTACCAAGATACAGAACCACCATTCCATACATTAGTTTGGCCTGTTTTGCAAGGTTTTCCTGTCTTCCTGTCTTCATTTTGAAAAGTATCCTATCAAACTGTTAATGTGATTAATAGAGGCTAGTTTAGGTTCCTCTTTCCCACTCTTCCCCTCAAAGCGGAGAAGAGCACTACAAACCCCACAACCCCCTCTGCCGATCCACAGAGCAAACTCAGCTCAGAGGTCAGAGGTCAGCCAGGGAGCAGAGCGGGTGTTTTACTGTAACGCCAAACAACCTGACCATCGTACTGCTGACTGTTCGCCACCCTTTCAGAAACTCGGATGTGTTCACACACACACACACACACAGACACACACACTCAAACACATGCACGCACACACGTGCACACACATACACGCGCACACACACACATTCTCTCCCATGCACACATCTACTGACACACGGACAGAGACACGCTTGTATGCACACGCGTGTGTGCGCAAACATACACACAACAGACACGTGCACTCTTCCATTACAAACATTACATCCCTACGCCGGTCCTACATCACTTTCTCCGAGACAAAAATAACACCAAGCAGAGCAACATCTCCTTGTTTCACTCCAGCTTTCGAATATAGAGCACATTTCACAAACTCGCTCGGGAGAGGCAAGGGTCTACATACACAAAGATTGCCTGGCCTGTTCTTTTTGTCTCCTGCAATGGCCAAAACAGAATAACGCTTCTACGGCACATGCAACCGAGAAAATAAAAACCATAAAAAACCCACAACCCAAAAAAAGTCAAATTTACACAATTTCTCCAAATAAAAGAAATGAATGTATTACAATTTTTTTTTTTTTTAAAGCACTAAAACGCTCATCTGAACTGTAATCTTACCACTGGTGAGGAAATTCGACACCCAGGGCAATCACAGATTGGAGGATGTACCTGTAAAATGCCTTTGGACATAAGGGTCTTCAGACTTTTCCCTACGAGAGAGCGGGAGAGAGAGAGAGCAAGAGACAGACAGATTGAGGGAGAGAGAGGGAGGTGGAGAGAGAGAGAGAGGGAGAAGAGGAAGAGAGAGAGAAGAGAAAGAGAATAATTATATTACGGACGGCAAGTTGCCAGTAAACATATTCAATATAGTGAATTTAAAGCAACGGCTTTAACCATGAAAAGACTGGCTCATAAATCTTTTAGCATGATAGATTAAATGTTTGGGTGAAGCAACAAAAAAAAATCAAGTATATTCCTTTTGCTACACTACACGTTATTGAATAATGTAAAAAAAAAAAAAATCACTGCGCCTCACTTTTGAATTCCGAAGTTACGATGAAATATTACTAATAGCCAATATACTTAGAAACCCTTCATCTGCACGACCCCTTGTATTTACGTTCACAGTAAAATGTTAGGTGTTAAATAAACTCTCACAGAGTTCCCATGGTCCTCTCTGTTCCCTATTGGATTCGTATGCACTCCGTTAGAGGTTAATTAACAGTGGACACGTTACTGTGTCGTGACTTCCAAAAATACCATAACGTAAGATTTAAGAAATCCCAAAGCAAGCTCAGACACAATATGCTACTACATGCAATAACGATGTTCAACGTACTGCTATTAGACGCTATATTCGTCACTCCACCCCCCTCCCAACATAACCTGACACATATTAGCACGCTTTGACGGCGGGGGTCCCCGTATCACGCGCTGTCTCTACGGTCCGGCGAATAAATAATTTGTTACCAAATATAAATAGGCAGCCATGGCTATAAAGCCACTTTTCAACATTGTTTTCCCCCTGAAGGCTTTAAATCGGTCTACACGTCCCTATTTTCACATGTTCAAGTTTGTCCAGTATAAGTAAATTGAGGGGGGTGGATCAAACCCAAATTTTTGTTTCACTTAATGTCAAAAAAGGGTGCCGAAAATCTAAACATGTTTCCGCATTTCCATTTAATGTGGTGATTTGGTAAAGTGGTATTTGCTAAAGTGGTAGTAGTGGTATTTATTTATTTATTTATTGATTGGCACATTGTCCAACTACTATTGGTTTCACAGCGTAACATTTCAGATAAAATATTTCAAAAACGTTAGTAGCCTACCATATGCCGCGTCCTCCTATGCAGCGTTGGAATTGTTACGTGGCTGAGTGTAAATAAATACACAGTACCTGGATCCGTGACACTTGAGCGAGTTTAACAGTTTCGAGAAGCAGCAGGCGTCGATAACGGCGATAGCAGACATAGAATCATTTGAATTAATTAGCTACAATTTATCTTAATTCCTACTTTGCGCTTCCTTCCGATTGACTGACTGTTTGTGTTAGGAATTCCGGGTTGTAAACCGGGGTCTGTTGTCCAAATGGAGCAGTGGCAGGCTAGATCAGGAAAAACGCACATGCCAAATCACAAAAAAACGTATACATCCAGGCATTTCACCCTATTCCAAGTATATGACTCCTGAAGCCCAGTTGGCTTCACGTATAGCTGTAAAATGTACAGCCAAATGTGTGCGCTTTCCCTCCTTCTTTCTAACTCCCATTTCGGTAAACTAGGCGCCGTAGCTGCTGTGGCGTTGTTGTAACCCTTTAATTCCAAAAAACGCAGAGCAGCGGAGGAAGCGCGTGATAGGCTACAGAAGCAGTGACAATAAAATAAGGTTAAAAAAATAATATATATCAACCTGGGTTTACTCAACTTCACGACAGTGCGATTAGAATCAAACGTATTGAAGACTGCAGCTTACCTTTGTGCCTGATGCTACGTTTCCAGTCTTTGGCAGTCTCCCTTCCACTGACAAACTGGAACTCATTGGGAGTGAGCCACTCGCCCCGGTATTTGATCGACGGTCCTTTGCTGCCCTGGCAAAGTTTATTAATGTACAGAAACGCCTTGTTCTCTCCGCATTCCACTTCAATGCAGGGCTCCCCCTTGTCAAACAGCGGCTGAAAGTCGGGTATGGAGGAGAACCTCTCCAGCATCAAGTCTTCGGCGTGCTGGTGGAGGTGTTGGTGATGCAGCGCGCCGTCGTGTAGTCCCAAGTACGCGCGATGATGGGCGAAAATATGATCATACGCCGGCGGATGAGGGGTCACCACGGGGATAGTGGTGGCATTTAAAGGGGCCAGGTATTCCGGCTGATTGAAGGCGGCCAATGCCATGTCGTCCCCATCCAGTCTCTCCTTTTTGATAGCGGGCATGTTACTAAAAGCGTATCGCTGGTAACAAGTGATTAGCAGCTCGTCCGACCCAACTTGTATGTCCTGTTTTCGGAGTTGGTTAGTCCCGGACTTCGAGACGCGCCAGTTTGTTTTACGCAGGGCTCTCGTGTCGCTCTCCGACGGCAGCAGTCCGTTTAAGTTCACCCACAGACTGTCATTCCCCGGTTCCCAGCTTTCAGTAGCCTTGCTGTTCGCTGGGCTCACAGCTCCACTCTCGTGACGGGTTTCGCCGCACTCCTGCCCACCACATCTAATCGGACTCGTAAGGCTAATACCTGACATCCTGAAGAGATCACAGACGTGGACATTGTGTTGAAATGTTTTGATTCTACGTCGACCCAGTGCTATGTCTAATATATTTTTTTTATGTTAAGCGAATTTATTTATTCTTCGTTACTTTTAGTATTTTGCTTTCTTTATGACCCAGAAACAAGTGCACTGCCGTTCACCCAGCGACTCGTTAAGACTCTCATAATAATGTCATTTATCTACTTTAATATAGGTTGCACAGAACAACACCTGAGCGATGGACTCTATGCATCGACATAAAGAGCATTATACACAGACATAATCTATACTATCTAAGATTTGTCACTATCCAACACGGGGGTGTAACTCCGCGAGCCCCTTTGCGTTTCTTATTTTAAGTGTTCGAATGAAGTAAATGTCTGGAACTTGTGGAACGTTTTTAGAGGCTTGTTTTTTTTTGTATATCCCTCTAAAGTCACGCTTTAGTTCAGAGATCTAGACCAAACAAGATTTGCACTCTTCGCCGCTTCTCAAACTTGGCCCGTTTAAACAGCGGAGGCTCGGCAAGCGCGAAAATAGCAAAGGGGGATCACGACGGGCGCCCACGTTTCATAGCATCGACTCACGGACCTACTTGATCTCAAATCAAACTGGTAGAAGATGTGTCGTTCCTTAACATTTGAAACCTCCTAATTGTAATTAAATTGATATTATCTACGACCGTTTTATTTTGACTGACTTTTCTTTTTTCACTAGCCATACGTGTTTGATTTCGGAATTTACTTACTTAAATCCTTATTTTACTAAACAAAGGGCTAATACTTGGCGGTGATACTGTTAAACATAAACATTTTGACATTTTATTTGTCAATTTCACAGCCCGTCTGCTTCAGTTCAGATCTATATCACTAGCATAGACATGGGTGGGCCAGGGCATGTCCCATTCACCTAAACAAACTTCTGTTCCACTCATTTATCTTGGCCGAACCACCACACCCAATTTTGAACGGCCACCTGGTTGCTTCTTGCTCACCTAGTTCTATACAGGCCCAACGATGTGAACATTTATGGCTACGCGGCTGTTCTATATATATAAGTTTACCCCTACTAATGCATCCCAAATATGGAATTGGCACTTTGTCTGATTTACGTTCACGAAGGACGGCTGGTTGGTGCACCTGGCACATTTTGACTGTTTATGAACCTAACATATGCAAGGATCAATCACCATCTACCGTAAATTTTGAGCGGGGCTGCCCAACCCTGGTCCTGGAGGTCTACCGTCCAGTAAGGTTTTAATTTCAGCCCTAATTCGACACACCTGCTTCTACTAATTAGCAGCTCAAGGAGATCTCTAGCTGTTGAATGCGGTGTAGGCTTGTTAGGGTTGGGGGTGAGAACCTACAGGACGGTGGATCTTCAGTAACACGGTCGGGGCAGCTCTGATTTAAAGTAACTCAGCACGGACCCAAAATAAGTTTTGTTCCTCTACAGTCAATCCGTGTTTATTTCTCTGACAATATGCCCCGGCCAGTAAAATAATCATAAGAGAAGTAGGTCATGAACTGTACTTAGCAGACCCCAAATGATAATGTTTGCTCCTCATAAAGTGTAGCATATTTAATGGATGTATGAGGGCAGACATTAATATTTGGCATTGCTTACATGGGAAAATATGGAAGCCAACAACAACCTAGCTCTGAGTAACTCTACCCCCCCCCCCCCCCACCCCCCTGCTAAAAACTCCCCAGCTACAGAGCCATTTACTTACCACCAAAAGCATGTGCTGGCTATTAACAGTGGGCAGGAAATGGAAGGACTTGGGCCAGTAGTGGCGCCTTATGGGCGGAAGGGGGGGGGGGGGGGGGGGGGGAGGCAGAGGGGGGGGGGGGGGTTATAGAGCAATTTCTGGGGCCTTGACTGACTGTCTCTATTCCCGTCTGTTCTGGTGTGTGTGTTTACAGTCATGCTCAAACCTCATTCCCGCCTATCCAAGAGAGTACAGTGTCCAGGGGGGCATTTTGTGAAGCAGGATTACTGAGTTAACTGGACAACTGCACTGAATAAAAACCCGAAACAGCTTTTTTTTTTATTTATTTATTTTTTTAACTTCAGTCCATGTTCAGATTTGGGAGGGTTTCTGGGTTATCCAGCTAACTCAGTAATCCTGTTTCCTGAAACAGGGCTCGGGATTTTTCACCGTGTCAGAAATCACAATCCTATAAAAAAAATGATCAGAGGACAGCCGGGAATGGTGTCTTGTGACTCAATACTCTTCTCTCTCCAAGCACTATAGTATATATTTTTTTATTGAGCTTCAGTTCATTCTGACTACAGGTGCACAATGACTGTGTGAGGGATGTACTGGCACTAAATAGTGCTGTTGAGTTCATCCCCTTCCCTATGGCATTTGTTTGACACAATTTATCATGGTATTGATTTATGCAAGATTTTATACAACTTGCTTTGATTGTGCTAAATCACATTTTTTAAAGATCTATACCCCGTTGTTCAATAAACTTGCACGTCAATGTAAAGATTTAATTTCAGTTCCCCAATAAGCAACCAGCAACACTTTCAGAATGTGTTTGTGCCTTCATCTTTTCTCACACGCGGAGTTTTCCAACTCATTTGCAAGAAAATAATTATGGCACAAATTTAATAACTGAGGTAAAATCTACTATCATTCACAGTTGCCTCCAGATCTGCTTCTCTTACTAGGCCCTATTTAACCATTTGACATTGCAAATTAATCTCTGATATTCCTGTAAAAACAGTCCACTTCAGTATTTTCTTATTTTACCCTTCTAATGGCTTCTTATGGCCACAGTCAAGCGACCAATAAATAATGCAACATTTTATTACTAATCAGTTTTTTTTTTATTGGACCAAGGTAAAAAGCTTTCATTGGGAATGAACAGACTAAGTGGCTGTATCACAGAGGGCATTTTGAACCATTTTCATCCGAGACTAACTGATGGCAGACTCCCTTACAAAAGCTCCTGTCATGTTATAAACTAAGATACCACTCAGTTGGACCAAGAAAACAGTGTGTTTCACTGTGCAGGTTTCCAATGACGCTCAGTTTGTTTGAATTAACTTGCATTTTATTTCATCTTATGACTGTCCAGCACCGCTGTTGGAACGAGGGTCTCTAAAGGCTTAAACCAGGGCTGCCCAACTCTGTTCCTGGAAACCTGTACCGTCCTGTAGGCTTTCACTCCAACCCTAACAAACCACACCTCATTCAACAGCTAGAGCAGGGCTGCCCAACCCAGTTCCTGGAGATCTACCGTCCTGTAGGTTTTCACTCCAACCCTAACAAACCACACCTCATTCAACAGCTAGAGCAGGGCTGCCCAACCCAGGTCCTGGAGATCTACCGTCCTGTAGGTTTTCACTCCAACCCTAACAAACCACACCTCATTCAACAGCTAGAGATCTACCGTCACTGAGCTGCTAATTAGCCGAATCCGGTGAACCAGATTAGGTTTGAAATGAAAACCTTATGGACAGTAGATCTCCAGACATAGGGCTGGGCAGCTGTGTTCCAGCTGTTGAATGTGGTGTGCCTCATTTGGATTGGAGTGAAAACCTACAGGAAGGTAGATTTCCAGGAACAGGGTTGGGCAGCCCTGCTCTAGCTGTTGAATGTGGTGGGGCTTTGTTAGGGTTGGAGTGAAAACCTACAGGATGGTGGATCTCCAAGAATAGGATTGGGCAGCCTGGGGCTGAGAACATCCAATCCTGAAAATATCATGAAACTCAATGACAAATGAGGCGACAACCTGATGACAAAACTGACCTGACATGTCAGCTGAAAAGTGAGGTTATGAATTCAGTGGCACAGATTTTGGGAGTTTCACCTGAAGGGAGAATCTAATTGGTTGATTCCCAACCTGGTCGTATTCCGAACTCATCACATAGTGATTCCCGTAGCCAGGCATAAGTATACATACGCATGAGAAACTCCACCCTCTAGAATCAACATAATGGGTCAGTGAGCCTAGACAATTTGGTCATCCAAGAAACGCATCCGTGTATAAAAATGCTGACTGCTGAAATGTCAGTTGTGCTGTAATCTCGGTATTATGAAATTGTGTACACATATATGTTAATTTGTATGTATACATAGACAGGCATGTGCAGCAGTGGTTCAGAAACTGGACCTGTAACTAAGATGTAGGTGCAATTCTTGAGCAGAGCACTGCTGTATCAACCCACTGAAAACTGCTGTACAGGAAATGCCATGTAAACATAAATATACTAATTGTTAAGTAGGCAACAACCTAACTGAAACTCGAGGAATCAGCATCTTAAAAAAAAATAGGTAATTACTGTAAGTCAACCCAAATGTATAGGAACAAGAGTTGGAAACAAGCATGGCATTTAAAACAAGATCATGTTTTGTGGTTAAACCTGATGAAGCCATATTTACTCATATTTACCAGCAGACCTTCAACCTTCAGCATCCTGGGGTTTTTTTTGTTGATGTTGAACTGAGTAACTTTAAAGACCCCACAGAAATTCTGCCAGGAAATAAGATGTCCGCTTGGTGAATTGAGGATTTCGCAATGTGCAGGCATGCTGTGTACTTTGAGATACTTTGAGCTTCCTTCAGCAGGGGTTGTACCGATTCTCCAATTCTCCAAGTGGACACAAACCACCAAGATCACCTCAAGAACACATGAAATAACCAATTCAGAGCAGGGGTAAACCCTGTTTCTGACCCTGAGTACAACCAACCATCATCCTCTGTAGGGGGGGCCGTAGGAAAGGGGGGGGGGGGAGGTGGGGAAAGGGTTAGAGCAAAGAGGGGCAAAGCATCATCGCCACTGAATCTACGTGTGAACCAATCACAATCCCACCGCCTGACAGGTGTGATTGTTCAGGCATTAGTACCATTTCTGAGGTGTCAGTCAACGCAAAGCCGGGATTTCTCTGCAGAAGCAAAAAATATGAATTTGTTTGGCAGCAGTAAAAAAGAAAGAGGAAGCTCAACAGCTCAGGTGACTGGGACTGTCTGCAACAGAAAAACCCCCAACAACGATGAACACCTCAAAATTTCTGCTTAATAATACTACTACAACTGCTAGAGGAAGAAGAAGCAGAAGAAAGACCATCCGCATCGGCTTATTAATCATACCATCTAGTGCTTTTCATCTCGTTATATATGGCGCTTCCCAGTGAAAGGGGAAGGAGAGGTTCAGTAACGCCGGCAGGGGATTGCAGAGGCAGAACTGAGACCGCCATTTTGTGAACGTTGGCCAAAACGCCGGGGAGCCCGTTAGCGTCCGCTGTGCGTAAGTGCCAGGGGATCGTTAATGAGCGCGGGGGTGGAATGGGCCTCGGTTCATCCTCTCCTCCAAAAGGACACGATAGTGGTGCGAAAGGCCATTAACAAAGTAGCGCTATACCATAATATACGAAATTCACTCAAATTTTAAGTTGACAGAACTCGGTGTTAAATCTGAGACCTGGCATGTAAGACTCCCTGTGATTCGACGAGAGGCAGTTCTGTTAAAGATCTCCCGATCTATGCCTCTTCGTCTTCATCATCATCATCGTCGGTGGAAAACATACACGGCACTGGGCCTCCACACTGGGAGAATCACAGCGGGTGTTTCTGCAGCCTGGGCAGCTGCGGTACAGTTGTAGCCTGCTTTAGGTTCTACCCGTGAACGGTGCTGGCTCACGGGGCTCTGGTGAAGCAGGCCGTGGAAACCCCTTTGCTCCGGGATTACACACATCCGCAGAGTCCTCCACGAGGAGCATACGTCTTACCGGCAGAAGGAGCTTATCCTTGAAGGAACTAGAGAAATAAGCCCTGAAGCTTCAGTGGAAGAAATATGTGCTCCTCACTTCTTTATCTTGCAAAATAAATCTAAGATTCTGAATTCTTAAAAAAAAAAACCCCTCTCAGAAATGCAGCACATGCGTACGCTAACGTGCCTCGGTCTTGCCTGGAAACTGGAGAAGGCGTTAAAACAGCACCGCCGAGCACTTTAAGGACAAGTCCACGGAGCCGCAAACGCTTGATACGATCTCTGGGAGGGAGGGGATACCCTGGGCCCTGCACGCCCACATCCCACCCCCCCCCCCCCGCCCCACGCCCCCCGCCCCCCTCCCCCCTCGGCACACGAGCGCAGCCCGTGATTCATACGTTCCAGACAGGGGACTCCAGGGGCGCCCCACGGCCCAGGAGGGGTTCCCTGGAAGTCTCTGGAACTCTCCGGACGTCAGCGGCTCGGCATGCGCACGCGAGAAGGTTCGGGAGGCGGTGCCGTCGGAGAGAGAAGGCGGGAGCGGCCGGGTATCGCGCTTTTATTTTTTAATTTTTTCCTCGCTCAGCCTCGGAGGAGCCGGAGGTAAAAGCCCTCTCTTCTCTCCGTGGGCCAAACACCGGCGCCGGCGCCGTCCAGGCTCGGCTCCCCGGCGCGACGGGCCGCCCCTCACGCTCGGCACAGACGTGCCTCCTGGCCTCTCTCTCCCGATAGCGAACGTCCGAAAGGAGCTGGATCTGTATCACCGCATACAGACACGTACTTAAAGGGACAGTCCACTTTCTGGATTTATGTGCACACACACACACACACACACACATTATTTTTTATTTGTTACTTTTCAACTTTGTGCGTGTGTTCACGTGTGTGTGTGTGTGTGTGTTCAGTTGGCCTAGACAGCCAAAAAAAGTTTCTGATGACCTTCCAGCTTTACAATGGTTGGTGTAGGTGTTTTCAGGGACTTGTGGTCTAAAGCAAGAAATATGTATCTCAGGTAACCCCAAAGCAGCTTTTTTAAAAAACCCAGAAGACAATTAATCCATTTTAAGGGGCAAGACCTGATGCCCGAATCAAACAATAAAGGATAGTAACAGGAAATATATGTATCAGTATATTAATACCAATGTTCAAGTTAAAAATGTTCTCCCTCTCAAGCAATACATATCCTGATACCACTGCAATTTTTTTTTTTTCAAATAGACTGCAAGCCTCGACCAGCTTATTTTACAGCAATGAGACTGTTAAAGAGACGAATTCCTCATCTCTAATTATATTATGTTTTTCCCACTTCGTGTTGACACGGATCCAGTTTTTCTCAGAGTAAAATATAACAGCGGAACGATATTTTTTTTGTTTCATCTCCGTCGACCGTCGCGGACCCCCTTCGCCGTTCCCCCTCCGCCTCCGCTACGTTGTTGGCAACGGCCCCGGAGCCGCAGCGCTGCCGGCGGGGGAGAGAGGTAATAAATAACCCGGGGAGAGCGGCGGAGACCGCCGGGCGGTGCACAGTCTGACCTGACAAATACTCGCTGGAAAACCATCAGAGGGCGAGAGCCCACCCCTAGCGCTTGGAGCCAGCATTTCAGACACGAGCGGCGAAATATATAGGCTTGGTCCACCCTACCCATATTGGGGGAAAAAAAATGTAGCGTCTCTCCTTCCATCTATTTCGCAATACACGCCACTGCTTGGTCAGACGCACGGCGGGAGTAATTCACTGTAGTGAAGCATTTGAATTTTACCTGTTCGTTTTAATTATTTTACGTGGACACCATGTAAGTAGGGTCTATATGTACAATAGTAATTAATATCGTTTTATTTTTTTGTGTAGTTCTTTAAGGCCTCTTGCTGGTTTGGGAATTAATTCCCCAAAGACCTTCCTAGTCTTATTTTAAAAATAGTGTATAGCCTATGCATTTAGATTACATATCTTATTGACCAATACCACTTTTTAGGCCACACATAAGATTTAAAATAGGCTATTGTGTTTCTACAATGACCCCCCCACCTCTCCCTCCCCCCAAAAAAATATACGAATAAAAAAAGCATAGTTGTGCTACGCGAAAAACATGGCTTCAAACCATTTTAAAAACTAGACTCTTGCCAAGTGTCAGATGGCGGTAGCGGCGACGGCGAGTTCTAGTTTCAGAGCTTGGCCGGCGAGCAGACGCTGTAACTTTAAACCCCCGCGAGGCTCAGCGGGTTTATGCTGTCGTGCCGGCGCCCTTCGCCTCGCTCGGCGGATCTGAGGGGTCAGGCGGCTGTCTCTGATCCTCGACGGCGGTTCTTCCACATGGGATTTATCCCCCCCCCCCCCCCCCCCGGACGGACAGGCAGCCGGCCCAAGAGGATGCTCGTTTTAGACCAGCGTCTGTAGCTGTCAACGCCGACCGAGGGGATCGAACACACGACACCCGACCCCCCCCCCCCCGCCGCCGCCGGTCCTCTGCCCAAACCGCGTCGCCCCCCACCCCCCTCTACCACCACAAACTCACACAAGCGCACACACTCACCCTCACCCCCCCCCCCCCCCCCCCCCCCCCCTCCCTCTCTGTTCTGGCTCCAGCCTTCAGGCGCCTGTAGCAGACAGTCTACAGTCCACCGCTCAGAGCCAGGGGGTCAACAAACCTGAAGAATACTTTTCACTTATGAGTCTGCATGCCAGTTCTCTAACTGAATAAAAAGAGGCCACGTTTATATCAGAATAAACGGAGACCACACCGTAACTTAAACATAACAGCGTAAAACAACGAACTTGACACCTTTTTTTACATATACCGCGAAAACAGACCAAAGTAATTCTTGAAGTATAGTAAAGTCTAACTAAGCCACCATACTCAGTGACTGCAGGGTATAAACAAGCCACGGTGTGCTCCCAGCTTTATTTCGCGCTCGCGCCGTCGCTATCCGTTTGCTGTTAATAATATGTGTTAAAAAAAAAATAGATTGCCTGCCTTTCGGAGTTTCTGGGAGTTATTGGCGCAGATTTCCTATCACGCTCGTGCAAGGCAGTGACAGCAATATAAATTATTTCTTATCTCTTCAGCAATCCATTTTACGGCATCTGCATCCATTGCACGGCAGTGCCGTGCAGTCAACTTTTGTCAAAACTGAATCTGTGTGGCCCCAAAAGAACAATTATTCTTAACGGTTTGGCTAATTGCTATTACATATGCCAATATGATTCTCACATTGCACACCGAGTCCACGCTTTGAGCCTGCATATATCTAGTGCAGGTGCTAAAAGATCGAAACACTACTGTTGACTGAAGAAATAAAACAGATCAACATTTTATCAGCGGAATAAAATGCTGCATGATTTTTTTCCTGCGTAAAACCATAAGATAATCAAGCAATACCCCCTCGCGTATTAAATGCCAGCTAGATGCGCGTGCAAACCTCAGACCGACGCGACTGTAAATGTGAGAAAACAATGTTTTATTTTCATAGGCGGTAACATGAGATTGCATATTTATCTGCAACTGCTAAAACTATACAGTTCTAGGCCATAGTTAGTATCAGCATCCTATAGTGCCTGCCAATAGAAGACCTTTGATGCGATAAAGATGCGCACGTTGAAAAAGCTTATAACCTGGGATTGTTTTCTAGTTTTCTATCTTAGAAAAACTTAGGTTATACATTCACATTTTTTTTGATGGTGGTGGTGGTGGCTTTCCTGGCATGACAAATAAAACTGATTTGTTCATAACGTGTAATAAAGGGCTGTCGAATAAATCCTATCCACGATAACCCATACAACGGTCTACAAAAAAGAGAAGATTGTAGATCATTAACTTCGCATTACTTGTCCAAACAGGGACCGCATTTGAATTTAAACCCCCTAAACCAAGGGATCCCTAACAATACGGATTGTCCTCTCCAGCACCCTTCTGCTTCTCTTCTCTTATCGCGAACCAAATTCCGGCGCTAGAGAAAGGGTTAACAATCCGTGTGGAAAGAATAAATCCCTGATCTCCCGGCTCCTATCGATTTTTTCTTCTTCTGTGTGATGTGAGACCAGCAATCAGCTTCGCGGTTTGAAATTGCCCCGAAACCGGAGCCGAGACGTCAATGAGCCGCCGACACGTTTCAATTAGCGAGCCGCCCCGGCCGCTCGGTCCCCTGGGGCGGCGCAGCTCAGCGCGTCGGTCACGCCCCTGCGCGCTCGCCCCCGCCTTCACGCTGGGCGGACAGAGGGGACCAGGGGACGCGAGAAAACTTGGATGCAACCGAGAAGTTATCAATAACGCGTATGGCTTAATCTATATATATTATAAAGCATGGTTTCATTTTCTCCACACGCTGCCAATAGCCGATGGGATCTATACGGGAATAGCAACATTTCCCTCAAGTTTATTATTCAGCTACATCAATTTGAATTTGTTTCGCCAAAATCAATCTCAATACGAATACCAGTTTAAATCTTTGCGTTTAGGACGGTGTGCTTCAGTTGGGTTTTGATGTAGAGGCAATTTCCCCCTGGCTGTGTCTTTCTAAAACATGCAGATGTTAAACACCAAGAGACGTTCGAAAAGAATGAACTATTCAGGGTATTCTGGGTAAAGTATTCTAGGTCCTGGGTTTGAACCCTGGCCTGGCCTTTTCTGTGCCGAGTTTGCATGTTCTCCCTGTTTCCGTGTAGGTTTCACAGCAAAAATAAATAAATAAAAAAATAATAATATTAATTTGTTTTATTTAAAAAAGGGGGTCCCGAAATTCGGAGCTATGCTTCGCCTCTGGGTACTCTGGTTCCCCCCCAAAGCCCAAAGACATGCAGTTTAGGTTAACTGGAGAGTCTAATGTCCCCATAGGTATGAGTGTGCAAATGAATGGTGTGTGCGCCCTGCGATAGACCGGCGACCTGTCCAGGGTGTATTCCTGCCCTCTCGCCCAGTGCATGCTGGGATAGGTTCCAACCTCCCCGCAACCCTGCCCAGGAATTAGAGGGTTAGATAACGATTGGATGGATGAGCGTATTTAGTCATTCAATCATTTCTGAAACACGACGGCCCCGACGCCGCAGTCGGCCATTTTGATCAGCGCACAGGTAAAGGTGACGCGTGCTCCGCCCCCTAACTTTCTGTTCTTTTTGAAGAAGTTTTTAAAAATTTTTTGGGAAGTAAAAGACTCTACCCCGGCGGCGCACTCTGTCCATAGACACGCGCTCGTCCCTCCCCGGGGGAGCGGCTCGACAGGTGCCCGAGAGCGAGGGCGTCGGTGTCACGCCACACCGGAGGAGGAGGAGGAGGGGGAGGAGGGGGAGGAGGGGGAGGAGGAGAGGGGACAGAGTGCCGCCCTCCAGGGAGCCGCTCGCGCCACGGCAACCGCTGGAGCCACAGAGCCCCGTCACCGGGCCGGCGCTGAACCGAAACGAAACGCCCGGTGCAGCCAGTCTCGCAGAACACTGCCCCGCCCTGTCATGTCACCCTGACAACGCGTCAGGAGGTTCTTCCCAGCAGCGCCACGTCCAAGATCCTCCTCACATTTGATTGACAAGTTTTTGATTTAAAAAAAAAAAAAAAAACTTTTTTTTTGTCAAACAGACACAGCATGTAGACACACAATGTTCTACTACATGCTACACACACACACGTTTGTGTGTGTGTGTGTACACAGAGAGGAAGGGTACTGTCCTCTCTGTGTACACACACACAAATGTGTGTCTATTGCATGTAGAAGAACATTATGTATGTCTACATGCTGTGAATGTGTAAAAAGAAAAAGAAAACAACTTCATAAGTTCCAAGTCAGCAGCCGAAACATATAGCATTTCAACGCATCATTGTGATTTTGAAATTTCCCCATATGAACCGAGGTAACGTGTATGCGGCAAGTCCTAAATCTGCCTGTATTCCAAAAGTAACTGTATCACGGAAAGCTACACTGAACATTATAAACATTTACAGGCATGCCAAACTCAAGCCTAGTATCGGCAAATGTGCATGATATACCGAATCATAAAAGAACTGAAAAGAAAAAAGGTAGTACCATTCAACAAAATGCTGTTAGGGTGTATGCATATAAAAAATAAAAGAGAGCGAGAGAGAGAGCGCAGGAGATCTCATCAAAATTAAGAGGCTGACTCCAGAGGCAGTTGGTGAAGGGTGGATGCTCACTTTTCCCCTCCTTAAATAAAAAAGACACAAATAATCATTTCATCACCATTTTCCCATACGCAAGTTATTTCTGCAGCTCTCCAAGTGTTAGCGTGTTTCTGTGGGAGTGTGTAGGTGGCGGTTTGTGTGTGTGCGTGGTCAGGGTAATGTCATCAGACCAGCGTACGCACACACGCGTGTGTCAGAGAGAGAGAGAGAGAGCGCTGCGTGAATGTGTGGGCTCTGTACCCCAAAGGCCAGCTGTCCCTTTCACCCCATGCTGCCTGCCTGCTCTCTGACTATTTACATCCAAAAATACACAATGCACACTGCAGAGGAGGGAAGGTGCGTGTGTGTGTGTGTGTGTGTGTGTGTATGTGTGTGCGCACATGCATGTGTGCGTGGGGTGAGTGCATTTCTGTGTGTGAGTATATGTGCACATGTGTGTGCGCACACGTGTAATGGTAAATGGACTGCATTTATATAGCGCTTTTATCCAAAGCACTTTACAATTGATGCCTCTCATCCACCAGAGCAGTTAGGGGTTAGGTGTCTTGCTCAGGGACACTTCGACACGCCCAGTGCGGGGATCGAACCGGCAACCCTCTGACTGCCAGACAACCGCTCTTACCTCCTGAGCTGTCGTGTGTGTGCGTGGGGTGAGTGCAGGTGTGTGTGTGTGTTGGTGGGGGGGTCTTAAACCCCCCCCTCATTGCCATTCTCACCAGCTCCGCACCACACACACTGCGAGTGAGACCCCCCCCTCTCGCTAACCGATCGATACCGCTCTTCCCCTTTCATCCGACCGGCCCTCTTCCTGGAGAAACCCGATACTGCTCTGCTCTGCTCACATCCCCCCCTGCCCCACCAGTATCTGCCCCAAAAACAGAACGCTGGGGGTAGATACTCCTCAACCCCCCCCACCCCCCCCGAGGACAGAGCGCTGGGGGCAGATCCTGTTGTTGTAGAGAATATGCTGGTGAGGGGCGTCACGTGTGCAAGAGCATGCACCTCTGCACACACTCAGAAACCCCTTTTTAAAATGGGAACAGGCAAAAAATGAAAAAAAATATTTAATCAAAATCACTGAACAACCGTTCTCCAAAAAAAAAAAAAAAACTGACATGCAGGCTGCTTGTGTAAGCCTCCGGCCGTACAGTTACTGTGCTCTCAGGTAACACTGGAAGTTGTGCACACGGCTAGGAAATCTGGCACGGCTTATTAGCTTCGCTATTTTTCTTCAAAACGCTACAGGAAGCGACGAACGGAGATCTCACAAGGGCTCACGGTCTTCAGCCGCATTGGGCTGGAAAAAGGGGCGGAAGGTCTGAGAACATCCACCACAGTGCACGAAAGAGAGAAATCATACCTCACGCATACGCATAATTTTATACCTTTTTTTTTTTTAGATTCACGACTTGAGATTCATGAATTATTAAAATACATTTTTTTAGGCAATTTCAAGATAATACAGAGAATGGGAAAAATCGGGCAGACAGCAAACTTTGTGCAGGAGTCCACGTGCGTGCTGAATTCAGACTAAGCTCTAAAACCCTACCCGTACCAGGTAACGATGGCTTTATATAGGCCTCTGCCCTGATCTGTGTCTTGCTCTGTGGTAAATTGGCCTTCCCTGCCACCCAATCCGGTCCGTTCCAATTACACTCCCCATCTCGGCCCTGTGCAAATCCTGTGTCCCGTTGACACCCATTAAGACCAAACCTTGGGCCCCTTCTTCATTTTTTAAAACAAAATGTCCTCGGGCCCCTCCTGTCACCAATCCCCGTGACACGACCAGACCGGCTCAGTTACCCACCCAGGCTACCGGAAGCATCCCAGAAACAGACCATCACGCCCCCGCCACTCCCCACCCCCACCCTCTTATTTTTTTTTTTTTTTTTTTAAACTTTTTCAGACTTGCAGCAGAGGAAAAACAAGACAAAAGAAGTCAACACTCCCGAGGAGATGAAAGGTGATTTCTTTTTTCAGGCTTTCCGCACACGGCGCTGTCTCAAGCCAAGCTACGGGCGCCGCGGCTATATTTAGGATCTGTCGCCGCGGGAAACCTTCGCGCGCGCCTTCCGCTCCGGACGCCTTCCGCCGCGGGCGGCCGACCTCTGAACGACCTCCCCGCCACCGCCCGCCGTCTTTCCTGTCTGTGCGTCGGGCTTCTCCACCGCGTCCCCCCCGAGCGCCGGATTCGCCGTCTCCGCCTCTTAAAACACAGGAAGGCGAGAGCCGAGCGCTCCCAAACGCCTTTGTTTCGACCTGCTGCTCGCTCGGCAGAGCTTCAGAGCGGGGCATTATGGGGGATGGAGTTTTTTTCCCCAGCGTCTGTTTTTTCGAACCCCGCAGGAGTCCCTGCAGAGACGCACACGCACGTACGCCAGCCCACAGGGGGAAAAAACATGGCTGCCTTTGCGAGCTGCGTCTAACCCGCCCGTTTGAAAAGGATAATCACAGAATGCGATTATCGCTCGACTCCGTAACTCCGCGTTCCCGGCTGGCTGCAGCGCAAACGCACGCCGCATTCCTTCACACTTAACCGCGCGGCCGAGGAGCCAATCCGCTTTCAAATTCAACGCAACTTTATTTGTTTTAGCGGTTTTTACAGAGACCCTGTAACAAAAAAATGCCTTACAGGGGGACTGCAAAAGAAAAGTGGGCAATAAGCCAGGTCAGAGCCTCCAAAAACTGAACAATGAGGCAAAAACAAACAAACAAAAAAAAAAAACACCCAAACGGTGGGAAGAAAATCTCCCCGATGGGACAAAATCTTGAAAGGAACCCTGGCTATAGAGGGGGAGCCCATCCTCCGCTGGCCGGCCTGGTGTAACAGTTAAGATAAAAATGAACAGTAACAATACAGTAATAAGGGAACCTACATAGAAAGTGATGAAATGGGTTTGGGCAGGTCACAGTCAAGAGGTTCTTCAGTTAGCCTAGCTGGAGAAACAGGCAGTCTGGAGCAGAGAGGTGTGCAGTAATATGCAATTCACAGGGGCACGGCGATGCACTGCAACAGCGACGATGAAGGGGACGGAGGTGTGATATTAATGATATTGATATTGTGATATTAATATTCATGAGCGAGCTGCGGGCTTCTCTACCGGTCGCTGCAGACACAGCGGGGACGTCAGGCTGAAGGCGTGGCCGCTCGGCGCGGCCCGTACGCGTGGTCATGTGATCAAAGCCCCCCCCACTTTTTCCGCCGTCAGAATCTAAACGCGGAGGCTGTTCTGCTCCCTCGCCCGGTCCTCCCTTACCCCTCTTCTATCCACAGTTATCCACTGGGAAAGACGACAGGGAAAATCACAGTCTTCCCGTTTGCCTTCCCAGAGTTCCCGGCTCATCGTTCCTCGTTCGCGGCCGCTGACAGGACAAGTGGCTGCTCCGGCAGGCGAGGCACAGGATATATTATTACATTTTCTTCCCCACACGCAAAGGGGAAGGTAGATTTGCAGAAAAGGTTTAGCCCCGCCAAATCTTTATCAGTTGTACCACGTGTCAAGCAAACAGTAACATAAAACAAATGTTTTCTACTTGAGAGGAAAAAAAAGACTATGTCTCATTACAAGACTGAAACACATCTTAAGACAAGTGTTTTTTTCTTTTTGCGGTGATGTTAATCACCTTGTCCTTTACACACATACGTTTGTCTCATTAGTGCCAGGTCAGGCCTTCAGTCAGACTAAGCGAGTCGATCACTGACCCTCATGCAGGGCTGTGTGCCTCCATTTAGGCGCTTGAATGGATGTGTATCGTACCACAGACACTGTGACCACGTCTTACACAGCCGGCCATTCACAGGGATCAATGGATTAGAAATTAGCATCTCGATGATCAACCGGGCGTTCAGGGCAGCTATTCCCCCATTACCAAAACAGACCAACGTCAGCCAATGATATTGCTGCACATGTCCACCACCTTATTGAATAAAAAGATAACTGCCTTTCACCCATTGAAGTAGATTTTTTTTAAAAATCTAAGTCAGTGTTCTAGAACTCCACTGCTCCACCAGCAGTGATTGTGACATCAGCATTAGAATGTTCAGTTCAGAACATTCTAATCACATGTATGCAGTCTCACACCTTAAAGGGTAAAAACTGGGTTAGGGCTGACAATGGCAACTGTCTGTAAAACCTACAGAAATAGATATGTGTCATGCACAGAGACAGGAAGTGATTTAAGGATGCTGATCATCCCAGGACAGCAAGGGCTGCTGGGAGAAGCCCGGTATAGGGCTGCCTGTGGTGGGATTTCGGCTGACAGGCAGGTGAGGAGTGGATCATGTAGACGGGGGGGGGGTGGGGTGGGGGTTCTGGATGATTAATGGTGGAGAAGAGGCACTGGAAAGAAAAGCAACGCAATCAATCACCCCCCCCCCCCCCAGCGACGGCAATTGTAATTGAAATGAATTTGTTTGCCGAGAGAAACCAATAGCGATTGATACTGACTGGGACCACAGTGGTCTTCAGAGGACAAAGCTGAAAACTGAAAATTGAAACATATTTACATCAATATTAGTGCTCTGTACAAAGATGTTATTCCCCAGTGTTTCACTACTCAAGAAACCAAATAGAAGTCAGAAGAGTCCAACAGGTGTTCTCAATTTTATCCTGCATGTTTTTTATTATTATTTTTTATTTTATTTTTTTTACAGTGTTTTACTGACAGTTTGGAACACCCAAATGAAACTGTGCAGTACGTCAGTTCAGCATTCTCCAGTTTGAGAGATTGTGTAACGTTGTAAACGTGGAGCAGATGGCAAAAAAAAACCAAAATGCTGATGGCACTGAATCCCTCCCTCCCTGGGCGATGCTCCAATCAGCACTGGAGCGGGTAGGAGCAAATAAACAATGGGACAATCCCACACCGCATGCAGGTCTGGGGCACTGCTGAATCTCCACCAGCACGGGCAATGACATTATGTCAGTCAACACTCTGATCACTGAGATCACTGAGTGATATTTAGAATGTTCCTAACTGAACATTCTAATGCTGATGCAACAACAGACACTGGTAATGGAAAGCAGAGGCGTCCTACAACGCTGACAGAAGATTTTGAAAAAACATTACAAAAAAAGCAACGCTTGAAAGGGTCAAAATGGCTGCTTTTGCCCCTCAGCGAAATGTGCTGTCAAACAACGCGTGAGTGTTTGCTTGTTTTGCCATGAAAGAAGGAAACCCACTGACAAGGATTACATTAACCCTTTGAAGAGTAAGTTTTTTTTTTTTTTTTTTAAATGTTTTTGTTTTTCAAAATTCCCACTGATCCAGAACCCCATAGCTTATTATTTATTTATTGATTGCTACATCACCAATAGAATGTTCAGGTAAGAACAGACTCATCACATTTTTGTGATCTCATGCCTTAAAGGGTCAAACAATCATACCTGGAGCACTGGACTTAACACAATTTTTTCATTTATATGTCCTGGCTGCAAACAGATAACTTTTTTTTTTTTTTGCTGTAAAATCTTAATTTTTCTCAACAGCAGAGAAATCACATTGCTGACGTCCTAACAACTATTTTACGTGGTCTTGGCGGACATTTCAATTTATGAATTTATTTATTCCCATATAATCTAATACCCTGCACTGAGTCTGACACGTCATGTGTCGATGAATAAAACATCATGTTTTGATTCTCCTCACGCACCTGATTAAATGGTAATTGAATGATTAACTCAGATGACTGCTGCAATTAGCTAAATGATTGTTTGACTTGGGACTTCAAATAAAGCCTTTTACTGCACTGTGGTGGCAGAGGACTGAGACGCATGCAAAATAAAAAGCTGATTGGTTCTCTGGTGCCCTGACAGTAGAGCATAGCATCACACACACACACACAGATATACAGTACACACGCACACTCATACACACAGATAGACACCCGCACGTTCACACACACCCACAGACAGACACACACCACACACCAATGCTCACACACCACACACACACCATATACCACAAACACACACACAAACCACACACACACACCACACACCAACGCTCACACACCACACACGCACACATACCATACACACACACACACACACACTCTGGTGAAGCAAGCTCCTGTACTCAGCCTACGGCAGCTGCACATGAAGAGTGGTGCAGCAGTGCTAGGACTGCGGTGTGAAAAGGAATGGGGACTAACTGAGGACAGAGACTCAGGACCAGTTCTAGGCGCAGGCAATACAGGCGGTCACCTAGGGCGGCATCCTTCTGAGGGGAAGGTGCCAAACAAAGCCAAAAAAAAAAAATGGGACAATGCATTCACGATAGCATGTAGTCTGCAATATGTAGCGCCCCCCCCCCCCCCAAATCCTCAGCTTCGATAATTTGCTCCCTGCACAGAACCTCAGTGACCGGGAGCTGGTTTTAGTCACCTTTATCCCCCAGTATCTGTATTTCCTAAGCGAGCCGCACGGCCACATCGCCCAATTACCGCCAGACAAGGCGGAGAGCCCCCCCCCCCCCCCCCCCCCAGCAGCAGCGGGAGAGACACGGAGGCGGAGGAGAGCGTTTAGACAGCGGCTCGACCCAGGAGGGGCTTGAGCGCCAGCCCACGCCAGGACACGTCGCGCCCCGCGTCTCCTCCTTCACCTCCTCCGCTCCGGCCCACGCCACGTCTCCCCACGCCCCGCGTCTCCTCCTGCACAGTCTCCGGCCCGGCCTGCGCCAGACAGGGTTCAGTTAGCGCCGACGGCCGCTCTTACCCACGCCGTCTCCAGCCCGGGACCCCCCCCCCCCCCCGCCGGAAACGGCGACGGAGCGAGCGACTCCCCCCGCCGCCTGGCCGTGTGTGTGACTCCCCCGCCCATCGCTCGAGATGTAATTAAAGCGCTGAGAGAGTGCGTTTGCCCCAAGCAGAGAATGGGGGGGAGGAGGGGGGGTTGGGATGGGGAGGCTGTTACAGTACATTAGACATTCTACACTCTCCTCATTGCAGCATCAGATCTTACAGAATAGTCAGACACCAACAGACAGACAGACAGACAGACGGACAGACAGACAGACAGTGAACTGTTCAGTGTTAATTCAGCTCTTAACAGAGCGCACACGAGTCCAACAGGGAACATATGGACTCTGTAAGGGTTGATTTAACACTGAACCCTTTACTTTGCATGCAGATGGAAAGACAGACAGACAGAGCCCAGCACGACGGCTGCAGTGAGCACAAAGTACGTGGGGGAGTGGGGTGGGGGGGGCGGGGGGTGAGGGGCTCGCAGGTGTCGGTACTTTCTGTTCTCCAAAAATGTAAAACATTTTTAATGCGTCCCAACCGTTCTTGTTTAATTAGGAGGCAAGCATGTCGAAGAGAAGGCGCAGTGCGGTACCCTGCATGTTTCTTCATGCACTGAGTTGGGGGACCTAGCTTTCCAACCGCCGTTATGCCCAAAGTGACAAGCTCACCTGCTCGCGCAATCACGAATCAGAGGTCAGTTCAGGAGAGGAGGAATTCCATATATGGGCAAACATTTTTGATCAGTTTTGTGAGCAAGGAGGGGAGGGGGGGAGGGGGGGCTTTCTGCCTCCCCTAAAAGAACACATTGGAGCAAAGAGGGGGTGAGGACCCCGGTTGGATGGGAAGGGAAGACGTCCTATTGGCTGTTCTCCAGACCAACGGCATCCCACAGAGTAAGCAGAGAGAGAGAGAGGAGGACGAGTGAGAATGAAACAGAACGGTTAAAGCAAAATGCAAATGGGTGAAAAGGAAGTCAATTAACAAGGAAATCAAACAATACTGTACTCTCTTCATATTTCTTTCTCTCTTTCTTGCTCTCTCTCTCTCTCTCACTTACTCCCTCGCTCCTTCCCTCATTTTCAACCACATTTCTCATTCTGAAACCCTGTAGTCCAACCTTCTCAGAAAAGGAGTGACAGAAATAACAAATACGCAAACTCCACAAGCAACAAATCCGGCTCCTAGCCTTTTCCCAATTTATAGATAGAAATAGCACACCACACACCCAAGCAAGCAGCAAGCACACACACGCGCACACACACATATGCGTGCACACTCACCCAAACACACATACATACACACACGAGCACGCACAAGCACGCGCACACACACACATACACACACACAAGCACACACATGTACACATGCACACACACAGTCGCGCACACACACACACACACACACAAGCACACACGCACAGTCACACACACACACATACACACACACACGTACACACACACACACACACACACAGTCGCGCACACACACACAGACACACACACACACGCACACACGCACACACACACACAAGCACACACGCACAGTCGCACACACACACATACACACACACACACAGTCGCACACACACACACAGCCCCACCTGGTGCGTTTGCAAATGAATGCAGTAAATAATTGAGGGGGTGTGCATCAGGTGGAGTAGCCCCCATTGCCCACCAGTGAGTTTTTTTCTTTTCTTACAGCTCCTCAGTTTCCAAGGCAACAGTGATCCCTCACTCTTTCTCTCTGCTTCCTGCTCTCTCTATCACTCCTCTTTCTCACTCGCTTTCTCACTCCCGTTTCTCTCTCTCTCCTTCTCTCTGCTTCCTCCTACCTCTATCACTCTTCTTTCTCACTCCCGTTTCTCTCTCTCTCTCTCACTGCTTCCTCCTCTCTCTATCACTCCTCTTGTTCACTCCCGTTTCCCTCTCTCTCTTTCTCTCTGCTTCCTCCTCTCTCTATCACTCCTCTTGTTCACTCCCGTTTCCCTCTCTCTCTTTCTCTCTGCTTCCTCCTCTCTCTATCACTCCTCTTGTTCACTCCCGTTTCCCTCTCTCTCTTTCTCTCTGCTTCCTCCTCTCTCTATCACTCCTCTAGGTTCACTCCCGTTTCCCTCTTTCTCTCTGCTTCCTCCTACCTCTATCACTCTTCTTTCTCACTCCCGTTTCTCTCTCTCTCTGTCTCTCTGCTTCCTCCTCTCTCTATCACTCCTCTTTCTCACTCCCGTTTCTCTCTCTCTCTTTCTGTCTCTCTGCAGAGGTGAATCTCAGCCACTACCGCCTGACGATCAGCCAGCGGCCAAAATAAGAGTGTGCTTTGATAATAATACTCTTTAGAGAAAAGAAGAAAGTTTCCCTCTGACAACTATGTTCCACTGTGAGAATCCCCAGCAGCCCCTGGCACCTGGTTACAGTTACCACGGTGACGCACTTCCTGTCGGGCCCCGCGACACTTCTCAAGTCCGACACCCAGTTTGAAAGAGAGATGGAGGGAAAAAAAAGCCACTACAAAAAGCAGGTAATTATTTTTCACAAACAGAGCACACGTGCATTTCTTCATCTCAGCGTTGTTTATCTGGAGATCTTCGGTGGAACCCCTGCACTTGATGGTACAGAAGCCGTTTGCTCAAAAGCAGACAAACAGCGAGACCATTTCACTCTGAATTTTACAGGAGGCGGCACAAACAAACACCGAAGAAGAATTAAAATGTCTGGCCGTTCCCATGGACACACGACCATAAACAAGGGGCTGACATCATAAAGCGGGTTCACATGGTGTTGAACAACAAGTAAAGAGCTTCAATGCATGAAAACAAAATAACGATGATTTCCTCATAATTTTAAAGGGGCTTTAAACGTAACTGTCCATAAAAGATTGACTGCGTGTTGGAGATTAATGTTTGGTGCTGCTTGAGTGTTACTTAAGCAGAGAGAGCTGGAAATGTACAATGGAATGAAAGGAGAGCGTAAAGTGTTCTGAACATGCACACACACACACTCACACACACACACACAGACACACACAGATACACACACACACACCCACATGCGCAAACATACATGCACACACACACACGCACACATGCACACTCGTACACACACGCACATTCATTCACACAAAGATACACGCACGTGTACTCACACACTCCCACACACCCACAAACAAACACAAACCCAACCACATGCACACGCACACACAAATACACACATACATGTACACTTATACACTCACACAGACACACAAGCACACCCGTACACACAGACATGCACGCACACACATCCACACACACACTTACACACACACACACGGAACAGCTGCAGAAAACCGCACAGCCCCGACAGGGAGGGATTCTGAGTTCACCTCCAGCTCCAGGCTGGATTAGGGCTGTGCCCAGGAGAGAGAGAGAGGGAGCGCTGACACTGCCTCATTACTCTTTATTGACAAAGCGAATATTTGAGAAGACTCAGTAAAGTTTCTGGTGATAAATTTTATATTCGTACGTACTGATATGGCTAGGATTAGAGATAAGTTACGGAGCGAGCATTAGAGTTAGTTTTGGGGTTAGCCTTTGTATTACGAACCAATTTTTTTTCCATTTTAGGAGGTAAGGCTATAATCTGAAGTAGTTTGATTTTTTAAAAATATATTTTTGATGAAATAAATCAATTTTTCATCATAAAATTATTTTAAACAATGAGCTTGTGTAGATCTTATTGATTGTCTTTAGAATGTTTATCATTAAACTTTATGGGGAAAAATATACACAGTACAGTATATTTAAGATGACTCTGCAAACGTTTTGGTGTATGTTCAGGAGCTAGCATTTGTATTAATGCTAGGGTTTGTCTTTGGATGAGCCAAAAGTTTTTTTTCACTTTTTTGAGGTAAGGCTTTTGCCTTAGGAAATTTGATATTTTTTCAGCAAAGTAAATAAAGTTATATCAAACATATTTCCTTAATCAAAGTTAATTTTATAGATTGCCTTTAGACTGTTTCTTATTAGTTTGACGTAGTTTCTATTTAGAAAATACAATGAAATATACACAAGGAAACATTCAGTAATAAGCATTATAAGCAAAATATATTTCATCGAAAAACAACAAATTACTGTTTCTCGTCAATCTTTTCATTTAAACAAAAGGTATTTAAGATACTGTGAGTCAGTTCAATTTTTGGTCGCAAGTTCAAGGTTGAGGGTTGAGGCAGGAACAGGGTTATGTTCAAGAGGTAGTGTTGCCATTATTTTTTGTTTTTGGCTGACCCCCCACTTCTTTACTTTTTTGGGGCAAGTCCGGAACCTTAGGGAGTTTGATATTTTTTCGGTGAAATTGAATTTCTCATGATAAATGACTTCAAATACATTTCCTAGTGTATATTTCATTGTATTGATTATCTTTAGGCAGTTTCTCATCAATCTTTATCGAAAAAAGAAAACAAAAACATTTTTGAGACCACTCTGTTGACTCTGTCAGAGAGAAGCCTTACACTGTATTTAACTTAAACAGCTGTAAACGGAAAGCATGCAATTTGGATGTTCACTGGAACGCTGGATGTTTTTTCTATCTATTCCGGGGAACACATTAATGGCTTTTCGCCTTCAGGCATATATCCCATCACATAAATAAACTGACGGGCTGGCATGGGATGTGATCCAAAATAAAGCCTGGGTTCCAGTCCTCTGACGAAACCATCGGGGGGGGGGGGGGGGGGGGGGGGGAGACGGTTCGGTTTAAACTAATAAATAAATAAAACGAACGATGGAAAACGAAAATTTAAGGAGACGGTAAACGAAAATTTAAGGAGACGGCATCGATCTCTGGCGGATGTCAGGGAAAGGTCGCGGCGCTATCTCGGCGTCAACAAACACGAAGCTCTCTGAGCCAGCGTCGCTCTGCCAGTCACCTGGCGGCTTCGCGTTGGCTGCACAAAATGGAAATTACCTGCGCGCGGCAGCGCGTGCTGAGTGACAGTTTAAAAAAATAAAAAATAAAAAAAAGCAGAACGCTGAAGGGACTAACTTCTCAACCGCCGCATTTATTAATAAGCTGCGGCACGTACCCCCACGCACGCTCTCTCCTCTCTCCTCTCTCTTTCTATCCCTCCTCTCTCCTGCCCGCCCGCTCGCTCACCCCCCCCCCCCCCAGCCCCCCTCCCCTCTCTACGGAAGCCGTGCAATAACCTGCCTCCAGCAGTGCTCATATCCTGCTGGAGCCCCCGGGTTCCACACAGTCAATATCCAACTCCTGCAGTCCTGAATTTAACCTCTTCACTGCCCACGGAAAAAAAAAAAAAAAATACAATCCTGTGCTAACCAGCGTTCCATGAAAGAATGAAAAATGGCTTTCTTCTACAACCCTTTATTAGATCATACACAATAAAACGTCAAAAAAATAATATAATCCCTCATGTAAACTCTAACAGACTTTATATGAGGGGACCACATGTACACTGTAAGAGTTAATCTAACACTGAACACTTTACTGTGTAGGCAATGTGCAGGCTTTCAATTCATATTCGGCATTACTTATTTTACTAAAGTTTCCGGAATTTCAGCTGCTGTTATATAATTTTTGGCACAAACTTCCATAGTGGCTATTTTTTACAATGCTACAGACACTCTCCAGTTAAACGTCTTTAAGAAGACAAAGTTGAAGAAATAAACACATCAGCAAATCAGCCAAGCTGAGCACTGGCCTACAGTAGCAGGCTTAACCACTGGGGAAAAATTCTAGAGGCATAAACATCTACTTTTGCCGTACAGTGCAATCATAAAATCAATCGGTTTAATACTCACGATTCAAAATATTAAACTTTATTACGTGAACTGAAGAGACAAGAAAAAGGCTTACAGGCAAAAGAAGGCAGACCAGCGAACTGCCTCAACGGCACGTCACATGACGCATCCTTACGTGCACTCGCACTCACTCTCAACGACGGCAAAGTGTGCAAGAGAGTCAAGCGAGGAAACAGAGAAAAGGGAGGGGGGAGAGAGAGAGAGAGAGGGGGGGGGAAAAAAACGAAAAAACATAAGTCTGCTCCAAAACCCCGTCGCACCTGCGAGGGCTTACAGCTCGGGGCGGACCTGCTGTAGCTCTGGCAGACGCACACGAGCCCAGAGGGGCCGTCCTCCAGGTACGGCCGGCAGCAAAGCATGATGGGATACGCCAATAAAGCCCGCAGGTCAGACAGCGTTGAGAGAACGGATGACGTGCACGGCCTGCGTGACTACACTCCGGCCTCAGCTGACTGCGCTGCTCGTGCTGCAGGAACAGCAGCAGAGAAAGTGGCTGGTCAGCTACTAACAGGAGAAGGAGAACTTCATCATCATCGTTAACGTTATTAGCCCGTTCTATCATGGCTGTTTACGATTAACATGCAAGATGCGTGTAACCGAGCGTGTGAGCGTGCTTTTATGGGAGGTACACGCGTTGTGCGTATGCGCGGTTGCATATTTGAAGACTGTAATGAACTCGCGAGGCGGGGGAGGAGGGGGGTTTGAGCGTGCCCACAATGCAGTGCAAGCCACAGGCAATCAAGAGTCAGACGCTATAAAAATATAGATTTAATGAATTTAAAAGGGCAGAACAGTCGTAAAAAAAAAAATCCACCGTGAATAGCAATGGGTACGAGCTGAAATAACTCCCAGAGCAGAGGGTAAGTCCAGGGCAACGGCTAAGACAAAAAAGACAAAGACGAGATTGCTCAAGATTGCACACATCTCACGTGATCGCGCAAAATGATCTACACACACACACACACACACACACACACACACACACAGCAGATGGCGATAAAATCACAGCTGTAAACAGCCATGTAACACAGCATAAAAAAGGGGCTCATCCAGACACACACACACACACACACACACACACACACGGCCGCTCGCTACGCATGTAAATTCTCGCAGCGCATTAACGAAGTGAACTGAACCTACTTATGGGGCGCTATCAAACACTATTACCACCACTCTGTAAGGGGGGGGGGGGTAATAAGGCCTTATTGCTCCTGCACAGGGCTAACTGCACCTGGGCAAGTGGCTGAGAATGAAACGATGCGTGTGTGTTTTGTGCTGGCCGTGCGTTCACAGACCCGCCAGTGCAGTGTAATGCTGAGCGGTAACTGCATTGCGGGCAGAAGAGGACAACAGGCTCCAAGGAGGACAATAAAGAAAGGCTCAAAATGGCCACCGGGAGGGGAACATCCGTTCCCCCTCGATCCGAGCGCTCGGGCACTGGATGTTCCTCGCTCCAAAACACGTCAACTCAGTTTTCCGTTCACAGCCCAAAGGCCCCCGTTCATCACACGCACGAACCTGTCAATCTTCAAGCCACGCCCACTCAGCTTATTGACAAAGGCACTTAGTTTCCATGGCGATATTAGGCTATTAGCAGACGACGCTAAATGTCAGCTTCTTTGACTTCTTTCCAGGAAGCAGCGGAGCCGCCAAACCCGCCAGTACGCACACAACGAGGGAATAAAATCTGCAGCAAGCAACCAATCACTTTTCTCCCCAGTACTTTACAGTTTCCTATTTTCAGGAGGTGTATTAATCAAGGCGAATTAATTAAGCAAATCAAGGTATATATACTAGGTGAGGGGAGTCCACTCATCTGAACAGGGCCGGTGAGGGTGCAGCTTTTAGTTTTAGCCCACCAGTAAGCACTGGAAAGCTACCTGGACCATGTTGGAGTAAAGAAGCTTTCAACGTATAAAATTAATATTAAAATGCAATGTTTCCCTGGTGTCTGGGTACTGGGGGGTAGCCTCATGGCACCAGCCAGACCCTGGAAGGCTGTTCCACCCCTCCACCCCCCCCCCCCCCCCCGAGGAGGCAGAAAATCTTGGAATGAGGAAAGGAACGTATTTCCATGTGTGCCCTGAGAGTGCAGTAAGACATCAGCCTTCTGAGAAATGAGTCACTGTTAATAAACACTAAACAAAGACTTGTGCTACTAATCAATTACAAATCTGTGAAGCACGACCATACAGACACAAACTGCCAAGCATTCACATCAAAGTGTGTCAGTACCACAGGGCAGTTCAACAGCTTTCATCTCGGTATTCTCTGCTACAAGGTACTGGCATAAAGTGTTAAAACTGTTATCAGTAATGTGAACGTGCCTTTGAGAAGCTGGTTTTAGCTTGATGGTGCAGAAACAGAGAACTTTTACTTCTGCTGATGTTGTCTGTGCTTCCAAAAAAGGAAGAATAAAAAAAAGGTCCTTTTTTTAGACAATCGGTTTGAGATGAAGCAGACCTACACCCTGCACAGAACACACCTGCTTCAGTAAAGAGGAAGTGCGTGTGGAGCTGAGACTGCACTGTGCCGTCCAGCGTCCTCCAGAGAGCTGGGAAAAGGGAGGGGATGTGTGGCCAGGGAGTCCACTGCACACCAGCACTGCACACCCCCACTAAACACTAGCAATACACACCTCCACACTGCACACCTCAAAATTATACACCTCCAAACTACACTCAGTAGACTGAGTCAAAGCCCTCCAAACTACACTCAGTAGGCTGAGTCAAAGCCCTCCAAACTACACTCAGAAGACTGAGTCAAAGCCCTCCAAACTACACTCTGAAGACTGAGTCAAAGCCCTCCAAACTACACTCAGTAGACTGAGTCAAAGCCCTCCAAACTACACTCTGAAGACTGAGTCAAAGCCCTCCAAACTACACTCAGTAGACTGAGTGAAAGCCAAGGAATGATTCTGTTGTGGATTAACCCTTGGGAGAGAATCATTTTTGGAATGTATTTTTTTTTTCATCCAAAATTCCAAGTCAGTGTTCCATAACACTGCTTTCAGTTACCAGCAGTGGTTGTGACATCACCAGTGGAACGTTGAGCAATGATTCTAATCACATGTTTGTGATCTCACACATTAAAGGCAGTCTTTGCCTTTCCTGCAGCCAACTCAACACAGCACACAGGCAGCCAATGAAAACCACCCTGCTGAGATTCACCAATCAATACATTTAAATAGGCAGACGGACAGTTTTTATTTGAGGAACGTCTCTCCTTTCTCAAAACAATAAAACACACACACTGACGCAGAGCATTCCCCAGTACAGAAGCTGTGTCAGACCAGCACAGGGTACTGTGCATTCACAGCCGCCTTAACTGAATTCACACTGTGCTGAGAGTCATCCAGGCAGGAAAGGGTTAACAGACACGCTTTAACTCCCTGGGGTTCCGCGCTCTTGGAGTCGAGACCGCTCGGGAATTCCGGGCTTTTCCGTCGCAAATCCACCACTTTCCCGCAAACGGGCTTTTCGCTCGGAGCGAAGCAGGTCGGGCCAGGCCAGGCCGGGCTGTTTCCCCAGCGACGGCTTCGATGTCCCGCCGTACCGCGGCGGATTAGCTCCTTATCGGCCCTCTGAAAGCCGCGGCCGAGAGCCGCGGCTAACGAGGTTATCTTCAATTAAGGAGCGCCGCTCGCCCGGCTCACGCCAAAGCCGCCCGACGTATTCGCCGTCGACGATGACATTATTAGTGGATTGCGAGAGTCTATTTAATAATGTGCTACGCAAATAAAATGGAACTTAACTGAATTAACAAAGAAAAAAAGACTCCCCCATTCCTCTAGAACACCCTGGCCACACCAAAAGCTTGTCTGAACTAACAGGGTACCAAAATCAACCCCAAATGCCAACAACTGGTACACAGGTCTACTGTTCTGTCCAGGCTGGTCTCAAAGAATCCCATTAGTGAGCTCATTCCAAATGGACCACAGAGTTCCATGTCTTCTCCACAGCCTGCATCACCAGTGAAGGGTGGGTGACGTGTTATGAGGGTAAAAAAGCCCCCCAGGACCATAACTGTCATGTTGACCTGAAACAGTGAAACTCCCAGCACCCCGCCCAGCCCTGGCCCCCACACAGTCCCCTCCCACTGACCTCTGACCTCTTGTGATAGGGCCTGAGGGTGACATCACACCAACTGCTAGGTTTTTTTTGGCAGTTATGTGCAGGGATGCTGCGGACAACTCCAAGTAAAATACCAAGGCACAAGTTCAGCACTGGGCAGTAAAATGTTCAGTGCTAATTCAGCTCAAACAGAGTACATATTTTTACTCTGTAAGAGTACATTTAACACTAAACATTTTACTGTAGGAATGTGAACATACTTTTTTAAATGTCCTTAAACCAAATCCTGGCATGGTACCAACAGATATTGATTGACTGACAAAAAAAAAAAAAACTGAAATTGGAGCCAAGCCTGGAGGGGGGCGGTGCCTTTAGGGGCGTCTGCTGAGGAGGAGATAACGGCAGCTCGCCGGACCCCTGGGGGCAGCGCCCCCGTGCTCACACTGCCCTCTAGAGGCCAGGTGGAGCAAAGACGCATTAATGGTCCGGCCGTGTTAATTACCCCCCGCTCAGACAAATCCACCACCAATCACAGAAGAGCCGGCAGCGGCCTGGCGATCCCCGAGAGGAGAGGCGGGCGAGCGGGCAGGCGCGCAAGCGTGGGAGGAAGAGGAGCGGTAGGAGGAGGAAGCAGCAGGAAGTCTATGCGCCGTGGATGCCTGTGAGCGTAAGAGGAGGAGGGGGGAAGGGAGGAAGGGAGGGAGGGGTGGTTCCCTTAGGGTAGAGAAAATTGCCCCCGCATTTCAAGAACCCGAATGCCCCCCCCCCAGCCCCCTCCCCCCCACCCCACACCCCCAGACATCTCTGAACTCCCTGCTGAGGAGATACCATCCCCAGCGCCTCCCTTATCGCCGCGTGAGAAGCAGGGAGCGGCGGATGATGAAACTGCAGAAAATCGATGGCACAGATGGATATCCGGATAACGGCGTCCGGCACGCTCCGGCGGCCAGCCTATCCGGAGGCTGCCACGGCAACGTCCGCACGGGCAGCGCCGGGAAAAAACAACCGGCCGGGAAAAAAGGGAAGGAGATCCGTCTGACGGACCCAATCACTGCCCTGCACCTGTTCCCCCATCAGACCCTACTGCCACACACACAGGTACACATGCACAATAACACACACACACGCACACACACACAATAACACACACACACGTACACACACCCACGCAGACACACACAGGTACACATGCACAATAAAACACACACACACACACACACACACACACACACACACACACACACACACACACACCAATAACACACACAAGCACACGCGCGCGCGCGCGCACACACACACACACACACACACAATAACACACGCACACACACATACACACACACGCACACAATAACACACACGCACATACACACACAATAACACAGACGCACACGCGCGCACACACACACACACACAATAACACACACAAGCACGCGCGCGCGCGCACACACACACACACACACACACAATAACACACGCACACACACATACACACACACGCACACACGCACACACACACACAATAACACACACGCACACGCGCGCACACACACACAAGCACACACCGCGCCCACGCAGACACACACACACATACACATACACAATAAAACACATGCACCCACGCGCACATACACACACACACACACACACACACACACACACACACACAATACGCACAATAAATCACACACACACACACACACACACACACACAATACGCACAATAAATCACACACACACAATAAAACACACACGTGCACACACAACACACACAATAAAATGCACAGACACATACGCAATAAAACAAGCACACATACACAATAAAACACATATACACACACGCATGCACACATGCACACATGCACAATAAAACACAGACAGACACATATATACACAAACACACACCTCTCCTCCTCCTCTCTATTCCTCTCACCTCAGTGCCACAGAGATAATTCATGTTCTCAGAGATAAACCTGACTGACCCTTACTGTACGGTGTGCTTAATTTATAATGCGACTGTTTTACTGGGGCTTTTGCTAGCTGGTGCAGTTCTGTGTGGGTGACATGAAATAGCGGCCGTCCTTGGTTAACCCCTTATTTCTAAAATTTCCCCACAGCAATTTCACATTTTATAAAAACAACAAATCAGATAAATATCGGTAATGCAGAAAAGGCCACAGAGAACAGCGGCCTCATCGTGACCAACATAATCACGGAGGGAGAAAAACAAAAGAAAGGATCGAAGTTCCCTGATAAATGTCCTCTGATGGAATCTGTTTCCATGCCTGGACGGATTACAGGGACAAACGCCATCCAGATTTTGGCGGGACGGACCAACGTGATAAACGATTGAGCAGCAGGACGGGACACTAGACCACCACAAGGCCACGGCCCTGATTCATCTCATTCACGGCTGCGATGGACACAGTGTCTATCAGGAGGGACAGGTATCCCCAGGTCACTGAACCTGTTAATACACTCGTTTGGTTTACAACATTGAGCCTCAGCATGAAAAATAACTAATATTAAAAATGAGCTGGGCAGCACAGGTAGGCCTCTGAGTGACTGTCGTATGAGCGTTTCGGATTTTCCCAAATTTAAAACACTGTCTGTGGCGATGGGACGGCCTACAACTGTGATTTTTCCAAACTGGGAACAGAAGATGCCAAAAAAAGTTGTTGAATAATTACATTAAAGTACTCCAGCACAAAGGTATCTGTGATTTTCACGGTTGGGGAGAGATGTTTAAATGTGAACCCATATAAAGAATTTCCATGACAACCCAAACTGTGAACATCTGAGGTCTGAGAACATACACTGTTTGATTGTCGAAACCACGGAAACTGTTCATTTCACATTAAAATGAAACTATAAGGACCAAGCTTGATAAAGTTGACAATATATAACTGCATGTGCAAAGGAAAGTGTTCCAGGAGTTCAGAAACGTGTAACAAATATTCAGCAAATAAACAGAAATCGGGAAAAACTCACAGGATGCCAGAGTCAGATCAACTGGCAGGTCCACTTATTCGTTTCTATGACTATGCTGCCCTCTCCTGGACACACAGATACCTTACACAGACCAAAATTATGGGATGTAATATCTTTAAAACCCAACCATGTGTCAATCCATACATCTTGACACTGAAGTCAGACTCTTTGCTACACATTTTGCATCTAATGGAAGAATTGTGTGTGGAAAAAATAAAGTAGGACACCTGTAAGAACACTAAACTGTCCACTTAGACTGTACATTTGGTCCATAGTTCTGGAAAAAAGTATAATCACCCTATTTATGTTGCTTAAGTACCTCATTTTATCAAAATTTGTGTCTAAGGCTGTGTATGTTATTTAACAGATATAACACAGTATGTACCAGAATGGTAGATATGTAATTTCCCACTCTCCCCATCTTGGTTTAAAAAAAAAATACTTTCTGAATTTAAAATGGGTGGCAACACGGGAAGGGGAACAAAGAGAAATAAAGAAATAAATCAGGCAGGTTACTCGTGGTCGAAGCAGTGGAGAGGGAGAGAGGGGGGGGGTGGGTGCATTCCCCAGAGCAGAGGCCGGTTCCGGTCCAGGTTTTCCAGAGAGCCGGGGTGGCCTGAGGGGCGGCTGGAGCGGCTGGAGCGAGCCCAGGCCTCATTAACCGTGCCGGGGAGACGCGTGAGGGGCGGGTTTTACAGGGCTGGCCCACGCTCATTATAAAGCCCCCGATCCCCCCTCCAGCGCCACGCTCGCACCCGCGCCAGCCCTCCAAAATCTAATCAGAGTCAGCCAGCCTGGGAAATCACTATTCAGGGGGAGGAGGCGGCGCGAGGCTGTTTGTGAGGCGCTCCTGTTGCCCTGCGTGGTCCGTACAGCGTAGCAGCTAATGGTTTGGCTAGCAGTTTGGCTAACAGTGTGGCTAATGGTTCGGCTAACGGTGCGGCTAACGGCGCGGCTAATGGTTCAGCTAATGGCGCGGCTAACGGTGCGACCAAACGGTGCGGCTAACGGTTCGGCTAACAGTCTGGCTAATGTTGCGGCTAACAGTTTGGCTAACGGTTCGGGTCACACAGAGTGCCATAGAGCACACGTGTGAAACGCAGGCCGATTTTGCGGGAGGCTCCGCTGAACCAGGCGGAAACGTAAGGCCATCCCCAGAGCACGGGGGTCAGGAGACGGGCTGGAAATGTGACCCATTACTGAGCTCAGCTCGTGTGCATCCCGAGCGCTCTTTCAGCTGTAAGGACAGCAGTGGAGTCTCCCTCCGGGCAGTGCTAGGGTGGGGCTCTGGCTTTGTGAGCAGTGGGGTTATTCCTCTGTACACTGAATGTGAACAGACAGCAGTACAGACGTGTGGCTTTAGACACCCGGTGTGCTGTGGGGTTTGTCACTGCCTATCAATAGCACTGGCAGTATTTTAACCCTTTGAAGAGTATTTTTATTGGAATGCTTTTTTTTCAGAATTCCAAGTCAGTGTTCTAGAATTCCACTGCTTTCAGTTACCAGCAGTGATTGTGACATCAGCATTAGAATGTTCAGTTATGAACGTTACTGAACACGGCCTCCTGCTGCGGTAAGGCTCCAGGATAAAGCAGGAGATCTGATAACACACTGACGCACGCAGAGGAGCTGTACAACACACAGTTCAGCGTCCGCTCCACACAACTGACCTCTCGCCCTCTTTTGTGTGACCTCTTCCTCTTCAAAAGTTCAACACCTTCTTTGCGGTCACTACTGTGGTGCAAAGAGCACCATATAAAAATGCAGCATTGACTATTTCTGTGTGTGAGCTAGCCCATAAAAACCATTCATGCACAGCCGGGTCAGTATAACAGCCTGCTTATTAATGTGCAGACCACAGGGGTCAAAGGGCGGGGGGGGGGGGGGGGGCAAGCTTTTGTTCCAGCCCAGCAGTGTGACATATACTTCAACCCCCTCTCCCCCCCTCAGCCTGTTTAAAATGATTATAATTACACACCAGTGTCTAATTTAAATGTCCACTGGGGTTATTAAGAACCTAAATTAACTGCTGAACTGCTCCAGGGTCTTCAGTCTTCAAGACCTGGAGCAGCTGGATCAGACCAGCGGCACCGCAAGACTGGACAAACGTTTTGTGTTTTTAAACAACCGAATCGGGCACCTCGGCCAGAAGAGAACCTTTCCAGAGAAAATAATCCTGCTGTTTCAGCACAGCGCAGCTCCTTCTGGGCTGCACCTCGGGTCTCACTGACTGCTGTGAAGCGAGGAATAACTGCTTATGCTACATGCTATGCGCTGCAGCAAAAGTACGCTGAAAGAAATGCGATTTTTTTGGCAACAAAAGACCCTGAATATTTTCTGAGATTTAACAGGGTGCTGCAATTATAACTTCAAAAACCATGAAAGTACAGATTTAGCATTCAGATAGCAGAATATTTGGGTAAATATTTAAAAGTACTGGAAATATTTGTGCATTTCTAGGTTCAGTAGGCTTTAAGCAGTGGCTTGTTCTTTTCGACGGAGGGCTTACTTTAAACAGCTTAGGCTGGAAGGAACACGTGCGGTTTGGAACAGTTTGTTCTGCCCGGAGAGGCGCAGGAATGTGTGTGTGTGTGTGTGTGTGTGTGTGTGTGTGTGTCTGCGTGTGTGTTTTTTCTCCCTTCTACAGCAGCTGCCAGGAGCATTTAAACTGCAACTGTCACAGAGAGCACTCAGACAATGAGCCCGCCTGTCCCTCCACTAAAACTCCCGCTAATGGAGTTTTACTGGCGTCACGAGGGGCTCAAAACTGCAGCGCCGCGCTGGCGAAATTAAGCACTAAAACTACTGCTGAATTACAACCCCGATAACACAACTCACATTAAAACTACGGCTGAATTACAACCCCGATAACACAACTCACATTAAAACTACGGCTGAATTACAACCCCGATAACACAACTCACATTAAAACTACGGCTGAATTACAACCCCGATAACACAACTCACATTAAAACTACTGCTGAATTACAACCCCGATAACACAACTCACATTAAAACTACGGCTGAATTACAACCCCGATAACACAACTCACATTAAAACTACGGCTGAATTACAACCCCGATAACACAACTCACATTAAAACTACTGCTGAATTACAACCCCGAAAACACAACTCACATTAAAACTACGGCTGAATTACAACCCCGATAACACAACTCACATTAAAACTACGGCTGAATTACAACCCCGATAACACAACTCACATTAAAACTACGGCTGAATTACAACCCCGATAACACAACTCACATTAAAACTACGGCTGAATTACAACCCCGATAACACAACTCACATTAAAACTACTGCTGAATTACAACCCCGATAACACAACTCACATTAAAACTACTGCTGAATTACAACCCCGATAACACAACTCACATTAAAACTGATGCTGAATTACAACCCCGATAACACAACTCACATTAAAACTACTGCTGAATTACAACCCCGATAACACAACTCACATTAAAACTACTGCTGAATTACAACCCCGATAACACAACTCACATTAAAACTGATGCTGAATTACAACCCCGATAACACAACTCACATTAAAACTGATGCTGAATTACAACCCCGATAACACAACTCACATTAAAACTACGGCTGAATTACAACCCCGATAACACAACTCACATTAAAACTATGGCTGAATTACAACCCCGATAACACAACTCACATTGTGCGCAGTGCACGTGGCTTAGCTACAGGTTGACATGAACAAGTACAGCATAGGAAAAAACGAAGGGACCACATCAAAGTTTCTACAGTTTATGGGTATGTGTCTGTGTAAAAAATGGGGGCAGGCTTATGCAACCCATCATTAGGGGATAGTAATGTACATAACCGTAATGTAAATGAGAGAGGACACTGTAGTCAAATATAAAAACTCCATACGCAACACTCCACTTATTCAAAACAATTCACTCAACTGAGCAGTCAAATCAGATACTACAAGCAGCTTCCTGGAGATAGGCATTTTTTTGCAGCTGGTAATAATTGAGCCTTTCTTTAGCTACATGCAATTCTGTTTTTCCATTAAAATAACAATTTTGCACCCTGGTGCAGAGCAAAGGTGGGTGGGAGGGTGATTATTTGGGATCTTAAACAGAGTTGCTAGACGGGAACGGATAAAAGCGGTTATCGGTTTACTCCTCCTTTCTTGTGAATTTGTGACGCAGTGCTGCTCAAACCCAGCGGTGTTCCTCACAACGTGCCGGACGTTCCCTTATTTTTAGAAACAAAACAAACCCCTGCAGAACAGCGGGCTACTTTCATTTATTTATCACCCAAAACAATAGATTCTGTTTTCCTTGTAAGATCAGTCACACTCTAAAATAAATTTTAAAAAACCTGTGTGGTCTGTATTTTTGTTTCCTAACAGGATATTAAAGAGGCTGCAGGCATTATGTGTTCGAACATCGTACCCCCCCCTCGAGGCTCATTCCCACAGTCTGTATGTGTCTGTATGAGACCGGATCCGCCATTCCGGATCAGGAAGACCGATCGGGCTGTGGTGGCCTGAGGGACAGTGAGGTAGCGGGGAACGATCTGTAAGCGTCGGGGGGAAATTGTCATCATGGGGCGCCAGCGTAGGTGAGGTCAGTGCGCCCCAACACTGCGCACATCGTCATCTCTCTGCCTCCTCCTCAAGCGGGAGCACCACCCCCGCGGGGACCCCGATTCACCCGCGTCCCCGTGCCTGTAGGCTGGGGCACACCTGTCCCCACTCCAGCTACCTGTGACATCAGAAACAACAGCCAATCACAGAGTCTGCCCTCATGGAGACAGTGCAGCTCGAGAGGAAAGGCCTTTTCCTTTCTGTTTATTCTCCTTTCTTCTCCTTCACTGTTACAAAGCACCCCCCCCCCCCCCCCCCAAATAAAAAAACATACCTCTGGCTCCAATTACACTCAGGCAGACAGAAACCGGGATGGATGGAGGTCTTTACTCTCTGTGGGGTGGAAATAAGATCTGGCTCACACACACACACACACATCCTCACACAAACCTAAAAGGATAGTTGGCCCTCAAACTGTGGTTCTCAGAAGACTTTAAGCGAGGTTAACCGGGGTGAACAAGAATCAAGCTAAATCTCACCGACATTTTATATAACAGGAGATTATAATTACTCCTACAAGCCAGAACAGCCCCTCTCATGCACAAGAAACCTCCACCATTTTAACACAAGTGTTAAGTTAAAAAACCACCATTATTATGACTATGGTAAGCAACACATTTGATGGTGTTCTGTATATAATGTCCCTGTTCTTGCAGTGCAAATGTAACCAGGAGCTAAAGCATGCTGCTGAGAAGCTCTTAGGCTGCAGTAGATATACATACTGACACAGGCTCAACAATCACATCAACAAACAGCATTCTCTGGAATTGTCTGCAGTACACGTACACATACACACGCACAAACACAAAAGACAAGCACTTACGCATACACACACGCACGCACATGTGTACACACGTGTGTTACACTATGCTCCATGTTCATATAATCATTTCTATATAAAATACATAAGCCATACAATTACAAAAGGAAGGACAACAGTATGTTGATATCATTACTTATATAGCAATGCACTGAATGGTGCATTAGGGTAGTCAAAAACGCACACAAACCGATGAGGCACATCAACAAACCAGCCTAAATGAACCGCCTTACTCAGCACATGCTTCTGACAGGACCAGTGAGGACTAGGGGAGCCAAGCAATTTGAGTAACCTCACAGTGTGTCATACTTTTACTCAAACTACCACCTCTGCAGCTGAATAACTGTCAGCCATCTCAAGAGCACGGCACAGACCTGCAGCCTAGATGCCATTTTACATATTTGACAATATACAGCTACAGCAGAGAATATACCGTTGTCACATATTCTCCAAATTGGCCAAAAGCAACTGGGGTAACTCAGCAGAATCTATAATATTTTTGTCATATACTGTAAGTGGACCAGTTTCCACTATGTGCTGTAACTTTAACACTAACAGGCAATCCGCTTGTGCACACAAGCGACCTTCCAGGTACCCTCTTCTGAATAGCACATCAGTGGCAGAGATGTCACCAGAGTTATCAGTTAGCAGGGTTTGGGGCCTGAAGTCTAAGAAAGGAAGTCATTACTGCATGAGAGGGGTGGCGATTGGTGGTGGTGGTGGTGGTGGGGGGGGTGTTTAGATCCCTCATGGAAACATCCCTGCTCGTTTCTCTGTGATAAGTGTCATTAGGACTGAAGACTAAATGCGCAGTGAGTGAACCTTTCAGACACGTGAAGCGGAGTCCTTCAAAGCCTCCAAACGCAACAGGGATAAAAGAAGAGAAGAGAACAGGCAGAAAAGAGACAATAAGACCAGCAGCAGGACCAGGACCAGGACCAGCCCCCCCGGCTCCCTGCTCTACTTCAGTGACAAACTGCCAGCCTAAAGAGCCTACCACAGCCCTTTAGCTAGAGAGCAGAAACCTAATTTTACATATCACCCTCCTTCCAAATACAGAATTAACCACTGCCTCACAACATGAGATTCATCAATGAAGAGGACCTTTCTATGATCTGAAGTAGGTGCTGCTATTAAGGTACAAACAAACAGAAGCACACCTATAGCTCTCTATAGCCCCAAGATGGAGGGCCCATTAGAGGACACACCAAAATGTGCACTGCTGGAAACAAAGCAGAACCGGGAGCAAACTAATATTTTAAAATGTACATTAACGAACTGAAATAATCCTAGGCTGAGCTTGAATTTGGAAACATGTTGGGACCATGACCGGAGAGTCCATGCAGCAGTGGGACAGAGGCAGTAACAAGGCGAAAAGCTAAAGCAGTGCCTCCAATGTGAGAAGCAGGAACAGAGTGAGCATAGGACTGGCTCATATGGTATTCACACAGAGCCCAAAGGCACATACCACTGCCTGGAACAAAAAAGGCTTTCTGCGAAGTGACAGCGCAGTACGGCGAGCCGAGCGGGGGGGGGGGGGGGGTTTGGTTGGGTGGCCAGAGGGGGGGCTGGTGAGCAACCGCCAGCACACAGCCCCCGTTGCTCTGACAGCGGGACGGGAATAATGGGCTCCCTTCCACCTGTCGCCCAGCGTCACCTTACACTAACACACAATCACACGGTGCGACACTTTCTCCAGGCACGATAGCACCTTTCCGCAGACGTCGCGGTGGCCCCAGCCTGACTACACGGTCTTCTGGGCGGAAGGTGAAGTGGAGGACAGCTACGAACTGTAATCTCCGGCTCTGCCGAACCGTTTCAGGGTTGAGCTCCCGTCTGTCAATGTCCACGCGGTTTAGATAACGGTACGGGAAGGAACTGGATGTCGCATAACTCATATTTTGTAGAAACAAAATGCCTTCCTCACTGGAATCTGCGTCGTATAGGAGTCAGTCCTCCTCCATTTTCACCCGCCATACTCTCATTGAAGCTCCTCACGGATATCATATTTCTAAAATTAAGTACTAAAAAACACATACCTACATTCGACACAATGCAAGACCGCCCCTGCACCTCTTTTTCCACATTTTGATCCTGCTCTGGGTTACTGCACTCCTGGAGCTCAATCTCTCTAAATTATTTTATGAATAATGAAAGGGCAAATTGAGCTGGCTGCTCTTAACCCTGGTCGGATCTTGGATCAAATCTTAAAATTACACTTGACACCACGTAACGGTAGTGACAGATTTACACCCATTCGATTCCGATTTAAGCATCAGTCCTACCACACTGGGTAATGGGAGTCCAATGTCCTGCCTGAAGACTTCTGAAATCCAAATCTTGGCATCTTCTACATACAATAAAAGCTCTTGTTGGCTCATCACCACTCCTTAAAACGGAGAATTAAGATCTTCAAAGCACGGTTCACTATTACTTAAAGTAATAAAAAAATAAAAGCAACCGATTTTCTCTGTGTTGAAGTTCAAAATATGTTATACATTCCTATTCCAATAATTTTAATGGTTACATTTCACGTCAGGACAGTTTAAATGTCAGTTTCTCTATAGGATGCTCCATTGGTTTCTTCATATTCACAAAATGATTGATGATTTTCAATTAAAGAAGTGTGCTTTTTCTCATGACCACGAGGTGGCGTGGTCACCATGCCTCTGAACCGAAATCTACTATGAATCTGGAGTAGTAATCGATACTACATCTGGATTGTAAATTGGCTACAGCACTCCGATTCAGCAAACTTGGAATTACGTTGAAAGGAGGAATAACGAAAACGTATTCAATTCTAAAACATTGTTTGAATGCAACATGTTAAAATAACGATAATACATCGTCGACATCATCCACTAGCTTTACGAAACTTGGATAGTGGCGCTTGTATATATGTACTAGGCTTAATAATACTCTAGCTTAATAATACTTCGTTTCTCAAGTGAACATCAATTAAAAGACACTTACCAAATGCGTCTAGACCAGAACCTAAAGAATGCAACAGAATCAGTTTCTCAAAATAATGGTAAACCATAAAAACGATCACTTGGTTCAGAAACGAGATATTCAACAAAACCTCCGTGGTTGGACGATCATCGCAACCTGTTTTGTTGAGACCTGTCGATCAAAGGCAGGACTTCCGCTCCAACAATATTCGATTGGCCGAATGAGGAGGGTAAGTCCAGCTGAACAGCATTTCCGGTATGTCAAAGAAAGAATGTACTTGGGAACTTGAGTGGCATTTTTAAATCAGGTTTTTAGAAACAAAAACGTAATACAAACCTAAAACATAAAATAAACCATGGAGTTCTATGTACTATTACTAAAATCACAAAGCATGCAATAACAATGCTGACGCAATTAGCCACATAAGATAAGTGCTAAGGAGTGGTAGCCTAATATAGGCGAAAGATGAATTCCAAAATTAATTATTGAACCCAAGAAAAGGCGCGTCTGCATTCGAAGACAGATTGGGTAAAGACTATTTCTGCCTGTGCGTTCAGGGAACAAAATTAATAATTTTTAAAATAACTTCTCTGTGATCGAAATTCTGAAATCCTTAAAAATGTATTCAGATAGCTAGACCTTAAGACTTAGACTTTCAGATGAGGTCACACGGAGAACACAGAATAATGGCTGTTCTTTGAACAGGTTTTCTTGAAGCTTGGTAGCGTGGAAATGTTCATTCATAAACCCATTACATGACAGTGTGTCAGATTCGAGTGAACCGATTCCGACTCCAAAACCACCGCTTTTCACAGACTGCTTTCAAATAATAAAGCACACAATCATACTCGAAATTTAAACCGCACAATTAAAACGTAATGTGGCGTAACTTAGTTTATTTTAATTCCACAAATTTTTCAAAAAAATTACAAAATACTCAAATGGAGAAAACACAGGACTCACAACTTTTCTGAATTATTTCTACTTTTTGTTTACATTTGTGTCATCCCATGGCAAACTACTAATATATACAATAAGCTTCAAGATACCAGTATATATATAAATTTTAGCAGTCAGAATTTACATTCTGCTATTGCTGCTTTAAAACAAGAAGCTAAACCATTGACAACACTTAACATCAAAGGTTTGAGACGAGGGGGAAGAAAGTAACAGAAATGTTTCTAATACATGGTACCAGACACAGGCAGGTAGATGGCGGGTTCAAATTTAGAGTATTTAAGTATGTAACTCCTGATTTTCGGATCATTAATTTCAGGAAGGATGGGTCTGAATTTCACACACTCCTTCCTAATGACCCAGCTAGTCACACGTCACACAGACCAAGAAAATATCCGCTTTTTGCTTTGCTTTTTTTGTGCCCCACCCCTTCCCCTCCCTCCCTCCCTTCCTCCCCCACTGTAGTGATTCTGTATCATTTATACTGTAATAGTATATAACAGTTATTAAAATACAAAAAAAAACAAACAAACAAAAAGAATACAGGAACACAAAATGAAACAGGAGGGGAAATGTCCATGGACTATAAAACTACCGTACATAGTCTGACACAGAAACCATTATGACAGTGATCCCCACATCTAGTAACAGTCTGAGATGGCGAATACGAAACCCCTGCTGCAGACAGAGGCAGTAAAGCGGACACGAGGAATAAGAGACAGAAAGAGAGCCGAGAATGACCGTGTGCACCACGTAACGGTACAGAGAGGTCACGGAATGCAGAGAGGTCCTCCGGTGACCACTTCCTGTTTGCCTTTCGCCTCGCGCAAACGTGCTCACTTGCCCGCTCCGAGCGTTTCCAGCTCACCCCCTCCGCCGCTGACGTCACAGTGAACACGGAACCGCGACGCGTCATTCCGTTGAGGAGACGAAAGCGACAAACGCTCTTTCGCAATAAAAAAAGATTAATAAAAACAAAAAGACAGGAAGTGGTCGTGACACAGTACGAGCAGGTTATCGAGGGGAGCATCGGCACGACTCGCTCGTTAGCACCTAGTTCTACAGCGACTTTAACAGTGGTGTCCAGCTACACAAAGTTCAGCTTTTTAAAGGTAATACCATCGTGACGAAACGGACAAACTGCTGTGAGAACTGCCATTCTTTTAAATGGCAAAAAAATATAAAAAGGAAAGTAGTTTTTAGTTAGTTTGTACCAATAATTAACTAATCCTGTGCATTTTTCTCTGTTATATACTTACACTTATTTATTCAAATAAATATGCCGGTAAAGCCTTTTTCAAAAATACTTTTTATCACTTTGGTACAGGGCAATATTTGAGAAGTGACCAAATGTTGAAAAAGTGCATTCCTTTTGTAAAGCCAATGATATGCTATTAAATACTGTGTCTGTGGTCTTTCAGTGCAATTTAATCTCTCTGGACTGTGGGGTCAGGGGCCCTAGTGTGTAACCCATAGTAACCACATGACAGACCCACTCTTCCTCAAGCGTTACAAAACACAAACCCAAATTCTTTTTTTTTTTTTTTTTAGTTAACCACACAGGGAAAAGGCTAAGGGTGCAGGGCCTGGATGCACTGCTTGTGTTCGGCCTTAGGAGGAGGACGACGACGCGAGGGGTCCTCAGTTTGGGAGCGGATACACCGTCCTATACCTGTCTCCCGGCAACCACGTTCACGGGCTGCAGCTATCCCAGAATCCATTTCCTGTTCAAAGTAATGCCATCGTGCTCCCCTCGGAAACAAAGGGATAATGCTTCAGAACAATAATATTGGAGGTCTAACAACCTTGGTTAGGAAATCCACACCTAATAATTATAATTATATTTATATATATATATTTACAGTACAGACTCAAAAATGCCATGCTGTAGCTCTTTAAAATTATGAAAACTTCCTACAATGTATTAAAATAACTGTTGAATTTAAGATAGCACTTTAAAAGATTTCTCAAATAATGGCCCAACCTTTCTTTTGTCTTTTTTTCTCTCTCTCCTTTAAGCACAGTGACAAAGTGTCTTGTATTCTAGCACCTACGCTGAAAACGCCAGGGAAGTTTCTCAGTGAATTTCACATGCAGGGAAGTCACAATCAGTCTGGAGGACGTTGTCGCTACTTGAGGGCTATATATATATATAGATATATATATATCAAATAAAGTCAATTTCTTTAAAAAATAAACACGTCCAGAACAGGAAATAAAAAGCCGGAAAAAAATAAAAATCTTCAGATCATCTTCTCCTGCCGTTTGTTTTTTCCCTCTCTGATTTGTTCCAGAGACACAGTTCCTCTGCCAGACAGTCCTGTAACAGCTTCCTGTGTGTGGCGATGCCGTATCCTGGGGCTCCGCACAGGGGCCACAGGGCTAAAGCTGTTTGTCACCCTCCTTTTTCAGGCGGCTGCAAAAAACAGATAGCACCACATCAGCTCGCTGCACTGGCTATAATGGGAGAAAAAACTTTAGACATTAGACATTCCTAATAGCATTTACAAACTGCTAAGTGCAATATATCCTCAGAGGGCGATACGAGTGATTCATTTGACCTTTATTTAAATCTCGGAGATGCACTGAAGGAGCAGACCCTCATTTTCTATGCCGCCGGGTTACAGCAGACCAAGCCTCAGATAACACAAGCACAAGCAGACACATTTAAACCTAAAATGAAGCTCTGGAATGGAACTACATTGGGACCATCTTTAGTGTATTTCTGATGAGTGAGAAGCCGTGCCGTGATGTGCTCTCTATCGCCCCCTGCTGGAGAGTGGCGGCGGTGCAGACCTGTAGTAGTCCTCCTGCCCGGGCAGCGGGCCCCCGTGCATGTGGTGGTGGCCGTGCAGCCACTGCTGCTCCATGGCGAGTCTCTGCAGCTCGGCCGACTGCGCGTGCATGGCCTGCAGCTGGTGCGCCGCCGACATGGGGGGCGGGAGCGCCCCGGGGAGGTCCCGCGTGTACGGGGGTCCTGGAACACCAACAACACACCGTTTCAACCAGGACACACCGCTTCTGCCATTTCTAAACTGAATTCTCCACACAGCCAAAGCTACAGCAACCACAACACATTACTTTCAACCCTCTGAGGGGTAAGAACACCAATATGTGATTAGAATGTTCTTAACTGAACATTCTAATGCTGATGTGACAATCACTGCTGGTAACTAAAACAGCGAGTTCTAGAACACTGACTTAGAAAAAAACATTCCAAAAATCCTACTCTTCGAAGGGTTAAATGAGGATATGTATTCACCACTGGGCCAGTGAAAGAGAAGCATGGAGCTGTGCTTCGGGATGTGTCTGAGGTTGAGCTCACTCACCGAACACAGGGTGCCGCAGCATCTCGTGCTCGTGGGGGGGCTGCCCCAGCAGCGGGTTTGGGATGGCGCCAGGCGGGTAGGGAAACCGGGTCAGGTGGGGTCCAGCCGCCAGTGGGTCAACCAGCGGGTGGCCCCCAGAACCTGGGGGACACACAAGACATTCACCACCGCCTTCTGGAGGTCAGTTTGGGTTGTAGAACAAGGGAATCAAACATTTATACAGTCAATCATGCAAAACAAACAACAATGCAAATTACATACAGATATTTTAATGCAGAAATTTACGCTCTATTTAACTTTACTTAACATTTTATGTTTTATCAGGTTTTGACAGATTCTAAGCATTTTAACCCTTTAAGCTTAAAGATCATAAATACGTGATTAGAATGTTCTTAACTGAACATTCTATTGCTGATGTAACAATCACTGCTGGTAAATGAGCGCAGCAGAGTTCTAGAACACTGACTTAGAATTCTGAAGAATAAAAACATTCCAAGTAACAGAGGGTTAAATAAACTACAATATCAATACAATATCAAACATGTTATTTTTAGCTACACTGCCTGAGGGTGCAGTTCCTGTCTGTGATGTCACGCGCGGGTCAGAGGGGCTCCCTCACCTTGGTGCAGCGGGTCCTGCTGGTGCAGGTGGAGGTGCGAGTGTATGTGGGAGTGCTGGTGGTGGTGCGGCGTGACGTTGAACATCTGCAGCCGGGCGATGGGGTCGTTGGCGACCGACGCCATCCTCTCGGCGTGGAGGCGCTCGGCGGCCAGCCGCTCGGGGTAGGTCATGTCGGGGCGGAGCTGGGGGCCGGCCAGCGCCAGCCGCTCCCGCTCCAGCGGGTTGAGGCCCGGGTGGAAGGCGGCGGCGAAGGGGTGGTGCCCCGCCATGTGGGGCAGCGTCAGGGCGCCGTGCCGGGCGAAGTGCTCCATGGGGTTGGCGCCCGGGTGCAGGCCCTCCAGCTCGGGCGGCTTGACCTCGAACCCGGGCTTCATCCTCTCGCGCAGCTCCCGCTCGCGGATCTCCCGCTCCCGCAGCTCCCGCTCCCGCAGCTCCCGCATGCCCGGGTCGCTGTACAGCCCCGGCATGTGATAGGCCAGCAGCGGGTCGGCCGGGTTGAGCGACACGAAGAACGGGTGGTTGCGATTGGTCGGGGACATGACGTGGGGGCGGGCGTACTCGCTGAGCGTGCGCAGGGCGGGCGTGTCCGGCCCGATGTAGGGCGGCACCGCCGCGATGGTGGTGGGCGGCGGCTCGAAGGACGGCCGCATGTGGGCGGGGCCCGCCATCTGGGGGTCGCCCAATCGGCCGTCGTGAGACGAGCCGGGCGCTTTCTGATAGGGGGAAGAGCGGAGGGGGGATATTAGGGTTAAGGAAGGGTGAATAAACGCACACAGATAACACAGCAGCCATGTTTTACAGAAGCGACGAAAACGCGACGGTACGTACAGCAGCTCGCTCGGCCTCCCTCTCTCGCTCCCGCTCCCTCTCTCGCTCCTTCTCCTTCTCCTTCTCTTTCTCCTTCTCCTCCCGCGCCTTCTGCTCGGCCTCCCTCTTGGCCTTCTCCAGGGCCTCCTCCCGCTTCTTGGCCAGCTTGGAGGAGGCCAGCGGGGTGAAGTAGAAGTCCGTCCTGGCGCACGTGTTGTAGCCGCGGTCCAGGTGCTTGTAGAAGCTGCGGAGCAGTCATCACAATGAGCCCGATTACCATGGAAACGCATCACTCACATCATCATTTATACGCAAAAACTCAAATGGACATGAACTTAAATCTGATGAGCTTTAATAACAACTCTGCTAAAGCTTATCATAAACATATCAATCAATAAGTTGAGAAATCAAAGCCATGCACAGCTATACATTTATCTGAGAATAATAACCACATATAAGATAATTATGGTTTTCACACACCCTGTATTTAATAGTGTACTACTTATTTAAAAAGAAATGTAAAAGGACGCAGCCACACTGATTTCCTGGAAGATCCTCGACTGATCTGCTGAACAGCACAGCTAACTAACCTGTGCATCTAAACCCACTGAGCGTCTGTTATTCATTACCTCTGATCACCTTCAGCAGAGAATGAATGACTTCAGACGTCTCATAGCCTAATGATAATTAGCCAAAATAACTTAATTTATAAACTGGATTCAACATCCCGTAAAATATGATATGCTGAGATGTTTGACACATGAACAACCTCCAATAACATTCATACGACCGCCAGACAGCTATGAAAACATTGGTATTGTACCAGATGCTGAACTGAAGTAGAGCAGTAATGAGAGTAATGAAGTGCATTATTCAGTACAGCCCTGCGGAGCTGATGACTCATCAACAGAAGGTAATTTGAGTTCTCTCTCTCTCTCACACACACATACACACACACAGAAACACACAGACACACACACGCACACAAAAAAAGGTCAGCAGTTTGACTGGCTGCAAATAACATCACGAAAATGACATTTCCCCCCCCCCCCCCCGGTGTTCACCCAAGCTTTTAAATCCAGAACTCTAGCGCTGGTGATTCAGAGCTGTGTGACACTGGCTCTGGTAACACCACTAAGCCGCAGAGTGAGGGGGGCTTTATTTATGGAGCCGATCGGCCCGCTCACGCACGCACGGACGGGCCAGGAGATGAATCCGGAACATTCCTCAGCTTCCGCAAACAGAACCCCCCGCCGGCAGCATCCATCACCCCCGCCCCCCCCGCCGAGCGCTGACAGCAGCGAAGCCCAAGGCCGCCGGGGGAGAACGGCCCGCGAAAATCTCCCTCTCTCCCCCAACGTTAAAAAACGCGACGAAGAACCGGCTGCAGAGGAACGGGGCGACCCGGCTGACGGACGGACCCGGCCGAACACGGCGGCCGGAGGAGAGGGGGAGGCGAGCAGGAAGCGTGCGGTGTGGGCGGCGCCGGGGCCTACCGTGCTGATTGGCTGGCGTGGCTGGGCGTGTTGACGACGGTGGGCTCCGGGGACGGGCTCCTCTGCGGGGGAGGGGGGCTCTCGGGCTCCTCGGACTCGTCCAGGGGCTCCTCCTTGATCTGGACGGGCGGGACGGCCGAGGGGGCGGAGCAGGGCCCCCCCACGGAGGCGGGCAAGGGCATGGAGATGGAGGAGGAGGAGGAGGAGGAGGGAGGGCACTGCAGGCTGGACATGGAGGCGGAGGACGAGGAGGAGGAGGATGAAGATGAAGAGGGGGCGGACGCCGGAGGCAGGATGGGCGGCCCGCCGGGGATGAAGGGGTGGGGGTGCGGGGGGAAGGGGGGCTGCGAGGGGACGGGGTGCGCGGAGGCGGAGGGGGGCAGGGGGGGGGCTGAGGGGGGCAGGTGGCTCCCGGTGGCAGGGAGGGTCTGTGATTGGGTGAGCACGGGCGGCTGGGCGGGCGGGGGCTGTAGCTGCTGCCCCTGGGGCATTAGCTGCAGGGGAGGCGGGTGGGCGGAGGGCGGGTGGTGGGTGGAGAGGGAGCTGAGGGGCTTTAAGGCGGGCGGCGGGGGCAGGTTGGAGGGCATCTGGGGGAAGGGCGGGGCCGAGAGGTGCGGGGGGTGCTTGTGGGACGCAGGGTTGGGCATGTGCGGGATGGGCGTGGTGGGCGGCGGCTTGATGTGGGGCATGGACATGGGGGCGGGGGGCAGAGGCTGCTCCCTGGGGGGCTGGGCGGGCCCCAGCATTTGGGAGGGGGGCGTGTGGGGCTGCAGCTGGGCCTGGGGGAGCAGTGGAGGCTGAGGCACCAGGGGGAAGGGCTGCGGAGGTAGCGAATGAGGGTGCGGCAGGTGGGCGTGGCCAGCCTGCAGCGGGTGGGGGAGGGGCGGCAGCTGGCCGGGGAGGGGCGGCTGGGGGCCGGCCTGAGAGGGGGGCGGAGCCTGGAGGGGCGAGTGCGGCGAGGGGAGCCTCTGTGGGTGCAGCGGCGCCCCCTGCTGGATGAGGGCGAGGGGGGAGGCCTGCGGGGGCCCCTGGGGGGGCGCGGAGCCCGGCCCGACGGGCGGGGCCGCCTGAGGAGCCAGGGAGGGGGCTCCGGGCGCGGGCGGGGCAGGGGCGGGGCCGGCCGAGGCGTTGGGGGCGGGGCCGGCGGGGGCCTGGATGACGGGCGGGTGCTGCGCCTGGAGGACCTGCTGCTGGGCGGAGCTGTCCGAGTCGCTCTCGTTGTCGCGGGGGCTGGGGATACTGGGGGAGGAGCTGCGGTTGTCCTGGTCGATGTCTTTGGGGTCGCTGCTGCCCTCGTCGTTGACGCTGCGGCCGTCCGAGCTCTCGCCCTCGCCCTCGCCCTCGCCCTCGCCCTCGCCCTCCGAGGGGGAGTCCGGCCGGTTCAGCTCCTGCGGGACGCGAGCGAGACCATGATGCCTTGCTCTCGAACAGGCCACAGACCAATCCGCCCACTCAGGCAGCTCAAAGCCTCATTCATTCTGCTGACGAGTAATTAAATAACTGGAGAAAACCCTCATGATGAATTTGGTGCACGTGTAACACGTTTAATAACAACACCTGATCAGCACCTCACACAAAGCATTAATTTAACCTAGCCCTAAAAACATCATGGGACTCCAAATTAAATGGGCTACAGTAATTTGTCGCAGGTGAACGTGGGGGGCGGGTCTCACCTGAGTCTTGGACTTCTTGGCGGTGGCTCCTCTCTCCAGCTCCTCCGTGTCCGAGGCACCCTTCTCTCGCTGCCGCTTGGCGGTCTTCATGGGCGAAGCCGCCTCCTCTTTAATCTTCTGTGAATAAAACAGGGCAGTTAAAAAAGCTTCCAAAGACACCTTTTCAAACCAAAGACAACCCAGCAAGTACGAGATGCTAACTTCCTATTAAAACAGAAACCTGCAAGTAAAGTAGGGGGAAGGGGCTTTTTTGCACAGCAATGTTCGATACATTGATAAAATGTGGTCAGCGACACTGAGCACAGCGATGTTGGGTACCTTTCTAAAACATGGATAGGGACACCGAGCACAGCAATGTTGGGTACACTGCTAAAACGTGGTTAGGGACACTGAGCACAGCGATGTTCGCGGTTAGGGACACTGAGCACAGCAATGTTCGCGGTTAGGGACACTGAGCACAGCGAGGTTTGGTACCTTGCTAAAATGCGGTTAGGGACACTGAGCACTGCGAGGTTGGGTACCTTGCTAAACTGCAGTTATGGACACTGAGCACAGCGATGTTGGGTACCCTGCTAAAACGCGGTTAGGGACACTGAGCACTGCGAGGTTGGGTACCTTGCTGGGCCTCTTGAGCGACTCGGTCTTGCTGTCGGTGCTGGAGGTGCTGGCGGCGCTGGGGGAGGCGCGGCCGCTGGAACGCAGCTCCTCATTGGTGGGAGAGGCGCGGCCGTCCGGGCTGGCCGTCTGCTTCTTCCGTCCGCTGCGGAGGGTAGACATCTGAGCAGCAAAAAAAAAAAAAAAAAGGAGGGGAAACAAAGTTACATTAAAGGGGGAGAAAGATAGGACAGCAGCACCTTTACTCAGAAACAGGAGCAACAGACAGCCACACTTCCAGTGAACCTCAAGTTAACTTCCAGTGAACCCCTCTCATTCACTTTTACTCAGAATTAGCAGGACGACAGCGAGTCACCCGCTCAGCTCAGACTATAAATAGGGACGTTATCACACCCATGTGCAGAGCCAGAGGCACCACCTGCTGCGGCTTTATGAAGAGGCACCACCGGCCTACCCTGCACTCAGACTATAAATCCTGTTTACAGTATCAGAGTGGGGCACAGAGGGGGAGAGAGGTGGGGTGTGCAGTACTCAAACACAGCAACTGCACAGTGACTGGGAGACCGGCTGCGTGTGTGGGTGGTAGAGTGACTGGGGGAGAGGGCGAATGTTTGGGTGGTAGAGGGTGAAGGTTTGGGAGGTAGAGGGTGAGTGTTTGGGTGGTAGAGGGTGAGTGTTTGGGTGGTAGAGCGTGAGTGTTTGGGTGGTAGAGGCTGAGTGTTTGGGGGGTAAAGTGACTGGAGGATGGGGTGAATGTTTGGGTGGTAAAGTAACTGAAGGTTGGGGTGAGTGTTTGGGTGGTAGAGGGTGAGTGTTTGGGTGGTAGAGGATGAATGTTTGGGAGGTAGAGGGTGAATGTTTGGGAGGTAGAGGGTGAATGTTTGGGTGGTAGAGGGTGAATGTTTGGGTGGTAGAGGGTGAATGTTTGGGGGGTAGAGTGACAGGGGGAGGGGGTGAATGTTTGGGAGGTAGAGGGTGAATGTTTGGGAGGTAGAGGGTGAATGTTTGGGTGGTAGAGGGTGAGTGTTTGGGGGGTAGAGGGTGAGTGTTTGGGGGGTAGAGTGACTGGGGGAGAGGGTGAATGTTTGGGTGGTAGAGGGTGAGTGTTTGGGTGGTAGAGGGTGAGTGTTTGGGTGGTAGAGGGTGAGTGTTTGGGAGGGAGAGGGTGAATGTTTGGGGGGTAAAGTGACTGGAGGATGGGGTGAGTGTTTGGGTGGTAGAGGGTGAATGTTTGGGGGGTAGAGGGTGAGTGTTTGGGAGGTAAAGGACGGGGTGAAGGTGCGGTCGGTCGCGCGGCGTACCGAGCCTCTGTTGCGTCGGGTCCTCATGCTATGCTTCCCGCCGAGCCCATCCTCTTCCTCTTTGACGGGTTTGAACATGAACGGCGGGGGGTCGACGGGCTTGTCGATGGGCGGCAGCTCTCCGTACTTCTTGAAGTGGATCCGGCAGTCTGTGCACAGCAGGATGTTCTCCCGGCCCCCGTGGTGCCAGTCCTTAGAAGCTGGGGGGAGGCATTTCAATCATCGTCCCCGCACGTTCACTCGCCCGCCCGCCCGCTCGCCCGCCCGCCCGCTCACAGCCCACAGGACACAGAGCGCCTGACGTACCTACACAGCTCTCTCTCTCTTTTAAAAAAAAAAAAAAAACGAAATCTAAATTCCATGCAAACATATGCACTTCGCACCTCGCACCCACAGCCCCCCACCCCCACCCCCCTCCCTGTCGCTGACTGACAGCCCGCTGTGTGTAATACAGAGCGGGGGAGGTCTGCTGTGCTCGTACGGCAACAGATGGGAAATGGCAGAGCACCAGCTGTGCTAAAATAAGTCTGGAGTTTCAATGAGGCACAAACAAATTAGTCACTGGCTGCTTTGATCAAATTAGCAAGAAGCGTCTTTTTTTTTCTTTCTTCTTCTTCTTCCCCTGAGGTGCGCGCTGCCAGCTAGACAAATAAATAACATCAAGCTGGGCGGGCCGTTAGTCACGAACAAGACAGAGTTGTGAGTGTGAGGAAGCCCCGCCCCCCCCGTTGCTGATTGGTCAGCGCTGTTTGGCTTACTGGTGGAGAAGCAGTGGCGGCAGGCGTATCCTTTCAGTTCCTGCTCGCTGTCTTCGCTGTCGAAGTCATCCTCACTGGCCGAGCTGAGGTCCACTGCAAGACAGACAGGTGTCACTCATCTGCTGTGACCCCACCCCCTCTCAGAGACATGTACGTGACATCACAATCAGTCTACATCTGTGAGGTTATGACTCTACCTGCCACAGACACAAGTATGTGACATCACTATCAGTCTACATCTGTGAGGTTATGACCCCACCCTCCTCAGACACGCGTCTGTGACATCACTATCAGTCTACATCTGTGAGGTTATGACCCCACTGCCCACAGACACCTGTACTGTATGTGACATTATCATTCCCAGGAGACTACACCAGCTATGTAGCGCCTCTACCCTCTCACACACAGGTGTGCCATTACCCCAACAGAATTAAGAACCGGCCGGTTTTCTGAAATCAAACCACACCCTCAGGCGGCCCTCCAATGTTTAGGTTCCGTCTGGTGTCCTAACGTCGTTTCCCCCTCCTGAAGACTGCCAGATAAGCCTTTAGCGACACTGCTGACAGCCATCGCTGTGGCAACCCAACATGCTATTCACCATTCAGAGCGCTGAGCATGATGGGAATGCTCCATCACAGACAGGAAAAACTTCATGATTCAAATAATCCAGCATTATCTGTGGCATCTGCAGCACCTACAGAAATGCCATTCTCTGACAGTTCAAGGCAGTGGTGACCAATCGTGCGCCACGGAAGGCCGAGAGTATGCAGGCTTCCATTCCAGCCAATCAGCTGATTACACCTGCTGACTTCACTAATTAACAACCAAACCACAACCACCTTCAACCAAAACTAATGAGCGAAATCAGCAGGTGCAGCGATTGGACGGAATGAAAATAATAATAATAATACTAAATTTATTTTATATAGCGCTTTTCACTGTCTCAAAGACGCTTTACAACACAAAAAAATCAGCATAATCTCGGGCCTCCACAGCACATGATCTGCTTTAAGGTGTAATGCCCTTCAGTAGAAGCTAAGTGGCTTATTCAGTGTTTGCACACAGAAGGCTACGCTGCAGTGGTGGAGTGCAGGGAGTACTTACGGAACTCACTGGAAGGGGGGCGGGACGGGGTGTTGACGGGGGTGGAGGCGGTGCGGGTCTTGATCCGGCGGAAGACGGGCTGCCGTCGGTGCCGGCGATGGGCCCGAGACCCCGCGGCTTCCGGCGTTTTCTTCCAGTAGTAGTAGAACGTGATCAGCTCCCCCTGCAGGACAGAACGCGCAGAGACACCCCCCCAGGGAATGAGAGCACGGTCCACAGGTCCCCCCGTGTTTGGGGTTCAGAGATCATCATCTTTAATAAACAGGGAAGGCACGAAATGGCAGTCAAAGACAGCGTGACATCATCGTCATTCCCGCGAGATGAGTCATCGATTTACCGTAGCTGCTGAGCGGAATGAAGGCGAACTTTTAGCAACACATACAGTCCCGTTTTAAAGACACGCTGGGGGGGGGGGGGATTCACAGGGCACTGCCGCAAAAGAGCATGTGTGCTCAACTCAACCATCCCTCTATAACGACTAATAAATAAACAAATCTGTAATCTTGCAAGCGAGACGGGGGAAAAAAGCCACAAAAAAAAAACATGGGCACTCATTTTCATATTAAAAATATACCTGCAGCAGCATTCCAACTTTTCTCAGTGTTTTGTGCCAAAATCAGGACTGATTCGGATTTTGGCCCGTGATATATGGAGCTGAAATTATCTCACACTGTACTGGCGGTTAAACGTAGATCGATGGAAAGAAAAATAATCTCATTTCCAGTGACGTCCCTTATAAAAGCATAGCTGCCCTGAAGACTGGCTGAAAGCACTACGGTTTTACCGAACACAAACGGCCAGGCTGTGTACAGAGAACAAATGCCCTCCACAGACCCTGCATTCACTGGAGACAAGGCAAATGTGCAGCAAAACCTCTCCTTGAATTATCCTGTCAGACAATTCAATACAAGTTGGGCACATAAAACCACCTCATTAAAAGTTAAAAATTTAACGGCTGTAAGTGAAAGGACTGTATTTTTCACCCTACTGATGACACCAGCCACAGTACAGTTTTAGGACACACATAATTTGCTGGTGAGAGAGGGGTAGCTTTTACACACAAATCAGCATGCGGTGTGGTGCAGCGGCCATGTCTGTCCTGTGATTAGGGAGCAAAGCCTGCTGGGAATTAGGATCGGGGCACTGGAGACTATGGCTAGCTGAATGCTGGGAATTACGACCGGGGCACGGGAGACTACAACCTGCTGAATGCTGGGAATTAGGACCGGGGCACGGGAGACTACAACCTGCTGAACGCTGGGAATTAGGACCGGGGCACGGGAGACTACAACCTGCTGAATGCTGGGAATTAGGCTGCCTGGGTGGCAGGCGCTCAACCAGGAACAAAAGAACATGTCGGGGAGAGCCTTGCCGCTACAGACAGCGAGCGAAATGGCTCCTAGCTCCCCTTCTGCTGAAAGAGTCAATTGAACTTTAATCAAACATTCACAGTGCAAGCCTGCCAGCGCGCGGGGCATATAAATCAAGAGCACAAGAGCCAGCCAGGAAATCAATGCCCTGCTGAAACATTAACACACGCAATCATGCATCAGACGGCTCTCTCTGCAGAGGCAGCCCACACAAATTAGCCACCCCAAACAAAACCGGGCCGATGTGTCGGCCATTACGCAGTGTACACTCTCCCCCCCCCCCCCCCCCCCCCCCCCTCCAAACGTAACCATTTCACAGTTTGTATTCAGCATCATCTTTCTCTCTTTGCAGAAAATGTACCTCTTACAAAGTCAAGAAGTAAATTTGCTCTCTGCAGCCTATAAATGTTTACAGCGTCAGAGGTAGTTAGCGGGAGGAGAGCTATGAGGCTTGACAAGGCCAGTTAAACTCCGGCAGAATGGGTCCTGACATCTTTAACACTGCAAAAAAAAAACGGTTTTTCTCGGCGCTTCTGCCCTTCTACCTGACACAGACATCAGTCATTAAAACGCTTTTCTCCTTCACGTACAGCAAAGCCTTCAGCACTTCCTGAGAGCACTCAAACACACTGTTAAATTACTGACCTCCCGGTCACAATAACACAGCAAGAGCCATTAATTCATCAAAGGACTAAATCCCAAGTATAGCCTTGTAACTCAAAAGCTTCTACTTACCCAAATTCCCCAAGTACAGCATTCAGCAGTGTAAACGTATGTAAAAACATAATCTGTGTAAGTCTCTGTGTAAGAGCCTTTGCTCTTAAATTCTGAAATGTAATGGAATGTAATCAGTGAGTCATCCCTGGTTTCACTTTAAAGCTGTTTAAGCTCTGAAGGCTGTAATTAGCACGTTATTATTGGCCTAAGGATCACAGCGCTACCCCCGAGGATACACACCTTCTTTTTTTCGGATGTTTCACTTTTTTTTAACATTTTTTTTTTTTTTTTAAACCTTCTCTCACTTTAACTGAAAGTCACAATGTGTCATCAAACATAAGACTTATCAGCTTCCAGGCTCAGAGAAGAGGGTTCGAGAGGCCCGGTCTGCCACATCAGAGAGCAAGTTTACAGCCCTAACTCCTGCTCTCTCGCTCCCTCTGCACCGGACCTGGGTCAAATACCTATTTGTTTTGGATTCAAATACTTTTCAGTGCTCTGTTGATCTTGCCTGGTGTAATTGAGCATGCCAATATGACGAGAAGGCGGGGTTTGCATTTTTTGAGAGTATTTAATTGGTTCCAATACACAAGACAAGATCAGTAAAACGTATCTGAATCCAAAAAAAAACAAAAAAAAAACACGTATATGACCCAGGTCTGCTGCGCACACGATGCACATTGTGGCCGGAGCATCGAGGGGGGTTGGGAGGGAAAGGGATTCGGAAAGCGGGGTGCAGGGTCCCACAGGCCACCCCCAAACAGCGGGGAGAAGAGAGCGAAAGGGGGTGCTCAGGTTTCAGACCCCCCCCCCCCCATCAGCGGTTTAAATATCTGCACACGCAGCTCAACGCGAGCCACACTGCTACATCAGCACTACTCCCACCTGCTGAAGGGCCTGTACAGCCACATTAACCGAGAGAGAGAGAAGAGGGAGAGAGGGAGGGAGAGAGACAGAGAGAGAGAGAGAGAGAGAGAGAGAGAGAGAGAGAGAGAGAGAGAGAGAGAGAGAGAGAGAGAAAAGAGGGAGAGAGAGGGAGAGAGAGCCAGAGAGAGAGAGAGAAAAGGGGAGAGAGACAGAGAGAGAGAAGAGGGAGAGAGAGCCAGAGAGAGAGAAGAGGGAGAGAGAGCCAGAGAGAGAGAGGGAGAGATGTCTCCATGCACCGGTATTAGTGTATGCAGTAACTAAAATACACATTTTTATATGTGTATGGCACGCTCTCTGACAATATATTACAAATGCAATGAACATATATCGATTCTGCTTTCAAATGCTGTGTTTACAGCGTGTAATGTTTTGCGTAATTAGTGTCCAATGTTCATGAATGTTCTTTGCACTGTGCTCTGTACACTTTGTGTAAATTGAGGGTTATACACTTCTTTAACTCCACTGTTTAACAGGAGTCTTATGCATGGGCCTTTCCTGGGTTCTGGGTATCTTTTCATTTGTGCTTTCTGTTTTTTGAACTCTTCATAGAAAGACATTGGTTGAGCGCCCTATTTTTGACGGTGCAACTATGAAAAACATCAACTATTTTATTTTGACCTCAGTCTGTACTACAATTTAGCCATGTACTGCTATGACCTTTTTCCCCGTAATACCTTTGACAAGCTACAGAGGGGTAAGATGACTCCGTGTGGATGATGGGAACCAGCACAGCTCACAGCACCAAACGCAGCCTTAGTCATGTGACACACTCTCTAAATGAACAGAACCAACACATGGCTCCTTCCTCCATCACTTCAAATCCAGACTTAGGACCCTGTGCACAGATAAGACACGTATTTCTTGTTTTTATTTCGGTAAACAGCAATGGAAACACTGCATTTTGTACGGAAGAGGTCAGCCTGACATTACGTCCTGATGGATTTGATGATAATAAAAGGTTTGCCAGGAACCAGCCCAGGAGGACACGTGCCTGCCTCTGAAAGGAGCAAAGAGCTCCATGGCGCACATCTGGAAAAGCTGAACACAAGTTTCCACATGCCGCTGACGCACAGCACACACACTATGAGCAGGGTGTGTGAGACTGCCTGCTAACTGCACACAGCACGCAGCATTAGCAGAGTGTGTGACGCTGTTTGCTAATGGCATGTACTGGTCAATGGAAACCTACTGCTACTCATGCAGCATGCATGTATAATACATTATATGTGCAGTATGTAGGCATAATATATATTTATTATATGTTATTACTAAATATACACAATGTGTGTGAATATGTGCATGAGTAGCACTTACATAATTATGAAAAATAGTGGTGAAAGTTGAACACCTCATTTGAAATCAAGACCGTACACATGGGTATGACATCACATCACGTCAGATGAACACAGTGATTAAATCCAGTTCTCACGGGGTGATTAATGAAAAGGTCTGTTTGTGGAAGGCGCGGTAATGTTGGTTTTATTCTGTTATACGTTATTTGGGGAGTACCAATCGGTGAGGTCACAGGTGCAGCAGTGTGAGGCGGTGCGGTAGGCATGCTGGCGTGGAAACGGCTGAAGTGTGTGAGTGTGAGTGTGTGTGTGTGTGTGTGAGAGTGTGTGTGTGTGAGCGTGTGTGTGAGAGTGTGTGTGTGTGTGTGTGTGTGAGTGTGAGTATGTGTGTGTGTGTGTGTGTGTGAGTGTGAGTATGTGTGTGTGTGTGTGTGTGTGTGTGTGTGTGTGAGCGTGTATGCGTGTGTGTGTGTGAGCGTGTATGCGTGTGTGTGTGTGTGTGTGAGCGTGTGTGAGCGTGTGTGTGTGTGTGAGCGTGTGTGAGCGTGTATGCGTGTGTGTGTGAGCGTGTATGCGTGTGTGTGTGAGCGTGTGTGCGTGTGTGAGTGTGTGTGTGTGAGCGTGTGTGTGTGAGTGTGTGTGTGTGAGCGTGTGTGAGCGTGTATGCGTGTGTGTGAGCGTGTGTGTGTGTGTGAGTGTGTGTGTGTGAGCGTGTGTGTGTGAGTGTGTGTGTGTGAGCGTGTGTGAGCGTGTATGCGTGTGTGTGTGAGTGTGTGTGTGTGAGCGTGTGTGTGTGTGAGCGTGTATGTGTGTGAGCGTGTGTGAGCGTGTATGCGTGTGTGTGTGTGTGTGAGCGTGTGTGCGTGGGTGTGTGTGTGCGTGTGTGAGCGTGTGAGCGTGTGTGTGTGTGTGTGTGTGAGAGTGTGTGAGTGTGTGAGTGTGTGTGAGAGAGCTAGCCGCCAGGACAGTGGCCGCGGTGTGCTGCAGCTAACAAGCGCACCCAACACCGCCGGCGGCTACGGCCGCTACAGGAGCTCCTCGCTGGCGTATTCCTTTACTCCAAAAAGAGCGGCGAGCCCTTCTCCCTTTGCGCTGTTCCCTGATTTACACAGAGAGCAGCAGAACCGTACGCACGAGTAGCTCATGAATTAAGCACTTTATGCGGCTAATCTAAAGCCGCGCGCCTGCGCCACGGTTAGCCGCTAAGACGCGCAACGTCTCCGGTGCGATACCGCGTGTGCCGACGACAGGCCAGGCCAGGAAAAAGAAAATGGAGGAGAAGAGGGAGCAAAAGGCAAAGAGGGAAAATATGAGGGCCGTGGCTCTGTCACGTCTGAGTTTCCTGAGGTGGCTTAAAAAAAAAAAAAAAAAACTAAAAACAGCGGCCAAAACGAAAACCCATTCCGCACCGCGGAGAGGGGGAAAGAAAAGAAAAAAAGCTGAGAATGATGGAAGGGAAATAAGCCGGCTGCGGGGGAAGGCGGCGGGATTTTGGCGGGAAGGAGCCGCCCTCCCTTTGCGCAGGACATTGAGCTCTGCGCTAACGCGCCGCGGACGCCGCGCTCCAGATTAAAAAGCGGCTATTTCTGGCCGCTCGGCGCTCGGAGGGCCAGAGACGGACCGCAGAGCGCAATTCAACTTCTGTGTGGGGGGGGGGGGGCTCACAAAGGTGAGGAAAATAAGAGACCTGCGGCGTGGGGGGGGGGGAAGAGAGGGAGGGGGGTTTCACTTCACACACACAGACGGATTCGCCAACTGAACTACCTGCTAAGAGAGAATGGCAAATGCGAACTGCGTGAGCGGATCTGTGCGTCTGGGAGGAGATTTCGTTTCACGCCGAGCTCTCGCTCTCCACCGACATCGCGACGTCGGAGGCCCTCAGTCAAGCCGGGCGGTGGAACTGCGAGAGACCATCCCAAAACAGAGTAGGCGGCGAGCTGTGGCCTCCGCGTCGTCCTGCCGCTGGACCAGAGAGGGAGAGGAGTGCTACACAGAAGTGCTTTTCATAAGTACCGTGCAGACAGTTAAACTGGCCTTTACATCAATGGCACTGTTGCAGACATAATGATTGCTTGAAATTATTATATTTGTTATTACATTTAGCAGGTCGGTAGGGGAAAAAGAAGTAAATGATGGCAGTATCTCTTTTGGTCCCACAATGCAACAAAAAGAGGGGCAGATCGCCCTTCCCTCCTCCATCCACACTCCTCTGCCACACTCCCGAAATGACACTGAAGTGTGTGCATGAGCTCATCCACTCCTCTCTCCCGAGCTCTCCCCATCTCATCTCTCTCCAGCCCTCTCATCTCCCCCCATCTCTGTCCCTCTCTCCCCCCCATCTCTCTCTCCCTCTCCCCCCAGCTCTCCCCTCTCCCCCCATCTCTCTCTCCGGCTCTGTTTTACAGCCCTGCTGCAGAAAGCTCTGTGCTGGAGAGCTGCAGCCAGTGACAACATAAGCTCGGCATTAAGAGATGTTTCAGAGCGCTTCCATCTCCCGGACGCTTCTGGGGGGGGGGGTGGATTAGCCGACAAGGCGGGGGGCTTAAGCTCACATCCTCGGAGCTGATGTTGCTTTCAATCCCGACCCTGCCCGGAACCGCCGATCACATGGTGCGAGCCAGAGAGAGCGAGCGAGCGAGCGAGGGGAGAGAGGCTCCGCCAGTGGAAACCATGCATCTCTTATTTTACACGCACAGGCCTAGAAAAATGGTTTCCTTTAATCCCTGTGTATTCTCCGAAAGCACAGGACGGGAAAGAGAGGGAGGACAGAGACCGAGAGGGGGAGAGAGAGAGGGAGAAAGAGAGCAGAGAGGGAGGGATAGAGAGAGGGGGGGAAATGAAAGAAAGAGCGAGAGGGAGCGGGTGAGAGAAAAGAAGAGGGAGAGAAGGAGCGAGAGAGGGGGGAAGGAGAGAGAAAGGGAGAGAGTGAAAGAGTGAGAGAGAGCGTGAGAGCGTGAGAGAGAATGAGAAAGAGAGAGAGGGAGAGGGAGAGTGAGTGAGAGAGAGAGAGAGCGTGAGAGAGAGGGTGAGGGAGAGAGAGAGTGAGAGTGAGAGAGGGAGAGAGGGAGGGAAAGGAAGAGAGAGAGAGTGAGAGAGAGAGAGAGAGAGAGAGAGAGAGAGACCGCGAGAGAGCATGTGAAAGAGAGAGAGAGAGGGGAAGGCCCTCCCTGTCCAGCGCAGTGCTGTGTGTGCAGGGTGGCCGTTAGTGCTGAAGTCATGTATTTACCCTCTGGTCCCCGCCCGGGCCCTCGCTGGAACAGATGCTTTCTGTTTTTCCTGGCACAGCTGTGTGAGAGCCACACAAGGCCCGGCTCTGACAGGGAGCCAATCGGTTACAGCCAGGGCGAGAACATGGAGGGAGGGAGGGAGGGAGCAGGAGAGTGCGGGACCAGGCTGTACGGACCGTACCAACTGCAGCCACAGCACGGAGAACTACACCGTTACTACACCCGTACATCAACCCAAACTGCAGCCACAACTACACCTTTACTAGAGTTTACATCAAACCAGCTGCACGCCCAAACTGCAGCCACAACTACACCTTTACTACAGTTTACATCAAACCAGCTGTGCACCCAAACTGTAGCCACAACTACACCTTTACTAGAGTTTACAATCAAACCAGCTGTGCACCCAAACTGTAGCCACAACTACACCTTTACTAGTTTGGAGCAAAGCAGCTGCTGCACTCACGCTGCAGCTACAACTACACCTTTCCTACAGATAACATCAAACCAGCTCTACCCCCCCACTACAGCCACAACTACACCCTTTACTACAGTTTACATTGAACCAGGCGCACAACCAAACTACAGCTACAACTACACCTTTAATACAGTTTACACCAAACCTGCGGTACGTGCTAAATTCTACTGTGACAACACGCTGCACTGGATCATTACTTCCTCAGCCACTTCCATTCGTCTATTACTGACTTCCTGGAAAGGGTCAAGGGGTTAAATGGAGGCTGCATTTCAGGGGCAAAGTGGCTGAAGGCTTGAACCTACAATATCCCCAAATCAGCATCCCACACCGACTCCTCCATCCGAGTCCTAAAGGTCCCACTGACAGGGCCCATGGAGGACATGCTCACTGCACTACAGAATGGGGGATACTGAACCCGGGGAAAAAGGCAACCCAAAATCGCCCTGCCTTCACTGCTGACACTGTAAGGTTAGACAGAACGATGTCCGTGGGACAAGCCAAACCCTCCTGTGTGGAAAACAAGCAGGAGGGAAAAAAAGAGCTACACTGAATTACCAGGCATTTCAGAGTGGAACGGATGGTGGAATGTGTACAATTTTAATGTGATCGGCCCGGACAAGCAACGGCGCCTGGGAGCTCCACACAGCTGCAGAAGAGTCTCCATTTCAGACAGACCCCAGCAAATCACGCACCGACACGTCTGAATACAGATTCAGCAAAAAGAAAAGAAAAAAAAGATTGTGTGAGTGTGCGTGTTATATAAACTCAACATTCTGTGACATCACACTAAGACAAAATAAAACTAGTGATGCACGAGCTAAATCACCAAAGCTAAAAATGACAAAGCTAAAAATGCCTCAGCAGCTTATGCCACAGCTTTTAAATCCGTTTCCTGTACTGTGTAAATTTATTTTACCTGATGGATGGGGCATGTGACCTAATGCACAGCAAGTATAAACATTACTGCATTCCATATGCCTGCTAACTGCATTCTTATTAGTACATACATTGCAGGTATAACCCACAGCAGAGAGAGAGAAAGAGAGTGAGAGAGAAAAAGAGAGAGAGAGAGTGAGCAGGAGAGAGAGAGAAAGAGAGCAGGATAGAGAAAAAGCAGAGAGACCAGGAGAGAGAGAGAGAGAGAGACCAGGAGAGAGAGAGAGAGAGAGCAGGAGAGAGAGAGAGAGAAGAGCGAGGCGAGGAAGAGAGAGCGAGCAGGAGAGAGAGCGAAAGAGAGCAGGATAGAGAAAAAAGCGAGAGACCAGGAGAGAGAGAGAGAGAGAGAGCAGGAGAGAGAGAGAGAGCGAGCGAGGAGGGGAGAGAGCGAGCAGGAGAGAGAGCGAAAGAGAGCAGGATAGAGAAAAAAGCGAGAGACAGGAGAGAGAGAGAGAGAGAGAGAGAGAGAGAGAGAGAGAGAGAGCGAGAGAGCGAGGAGGAGAGAGAGCGAGAGTGTGAGCAGTGAAATGCCTTGGGGTTAGGGTTAGGGTGGCAGAGAGGCAGGCAGTGGCGGGGTGCTGAGTAGGTAGCGGACCCCGCTGCGCTGGGGTTTGCGTTTGGAAAGGGCGAATGAGCTCTCCTTTCACAGGTCAGAGGACCACGAGCAGGAAAACCTGCGTCTGCGTTCTCCCTGCAGCTGCTGCCTCTGCCAATGAGAACAGCCCGTGCTGCGACAGACACACTGTAGCAGGAGGTGGATCTCCTGCCCCCCCCCCCCCCCCCGCCAAGAACCCCCACACACAGCCAAACCACCCCCTCACAAAACCAGGCAGCTTTAATGCTGTCACACAACCACATCAAAGCTGCAACAAAACCCACTCAGCAGCATTCTCCACTTCCTATTCTGTACTCTCTACATTAAAACTGCTTTTTTCCTTGGGGGTGTGGGGGGGGGGGGTGGAGGCGCTGTTCGTACTTATATTACATACCTCCATGGCATTTTAAGAATATGAAAGAAGAAGAAAGAAAAGAAAAAAAAGATGTCCCCACACCTCCCATGCCTAAAACGGAAATGCCATTAAAAACAGTCACAGTGCACCAGCCCTGTGACATTTTTTCACATCCCTAAAACAATCACCGCTCTGCTTCCTCTAACCCCCGTCAGCCGCGTCCCAATGCGCGCAAAGCTCGTTTTAATTAAAAACAAGCCGTTTAATTAAAAGGGCCACCGTGGTATTTAGATTCGTAAGCCGCGGCGGAGGCTGGACGGCTGGAGTGAGTTGCGTCTGAGGTCTGCGCGGAGAGCAACCCGGCCAAAATCCGGCTACGAGGCGGCGCGCCAAGAACGCTGCCGCCGCCGCCGCCGCCTCACCCCGTCGTCCCGCGGAGAAGGACGGGGCTGGAGGGAGCCCAAATCTGCCGTGCTCAACCCTTCCAAAACTGAGTCTCAAACGGTGTTTAATCCTCTGAAGAGCTGCTTGATTCTGGAATGTTTTTTTTCAGAACCCTCAGGGTTCTAGAACACCACGGCTTTCAGTCACCAGTAGCGACCGTGACATCAGCATCAGAATGCTCAGCTACTCTCAGTTCACCTTTACGTGCTTTAATATCAGAGCAGATGAGACAGTGGGCTTTCACGGGTAACCGGCTAGCCAATCAGAGCTACGGAAACACGCGTGTACGCACACGCACGCACGCACGGACGCACACAGGCGAGCGTTTCCTGCCCTTGTCTCGATTTCGCTGTATATAAAGCAGCGTTGGGGGAAAAGCAGGCAGGCTGGGCTGGGCTGGGCTGGGCCGGGCTGGGAGTGTTTACTCAGGGCTGGGTGCTCATGCCTGGCAGGGCTGGGGCTTTATGGGAAACGCAGCTAATCAGGGCGGGAGAGCAGCAGCGGCAGCACACCGTGTCTCGCTCTCCGATCCTGGACAACAGCCCCGGAATGTTCCGTACACCCCCCCCCCCCACCCCCCCTCAGTTAGCGCTGCAGTCATATCTGCACACGGTCCCGGGCCAAGCAACCCAATTCGTGTGAGGTCAGCTTTTTCTGGCACATAATGTTTTCTTTTGTTTTTTTAAAACATTCCCTATTAATGTGTATGCCATGAATTTGGAGGAGGGAAAAAAGCAGAGATGGAGTAACAGCAGAAAACGCTCCCACTTAAACCTTAAAACCAAACTGTGCTGCTCTACCTCCCAGGCTTATGCAACCTTTATGCAATCTTTAAGAGAGCAAGAGGAGGAGCAGAGGACCGTGAGGAAGATAAATCAGACCCCCCCCCCCCCTCCTCCCCAGGGGTACCAGCTGACACTTAGACTGCGAGGCTGTGGGTACAGAGGCCAGCTCTTCACCCAAAGCAAGAGGGAGCTGTTTTTCAGCTGCAGGAGAAAGCTGGATTTTATTTTATTTTTTTCTTTTTAAAAGTCAAAGGTGCGTGTGCAACCATGCATTTCCTACCTCTGGTTATTGCCCCCCTTCTCTCCACTCCCCCCCCCCCCCCCCCAATTTAAAGAGCAGTTTGCGTTTGATCGGCTGCACAGGATGAATCTGGCCGTGTGCTGCTCCTGGGAGCAGGAATTAATGGAGAGAGAGAGAAAGAGAGTGTGAGAGAGGGAGCGGGAGAGAGAGAGAGGGAGAGAGAGGAGAGAGAGGGAGAGTGAGAGAGGGAGAGGGAGAGGGGAGAGAGGAGAGAGAGAGAGAGAGAGGGAGAGTGAGAGAGGGAGAGGGAGAGGGAGAGAGAGAGAGAGAGAGGGGGAGAGAGGGAGAGAACTCTCCCGTCGAGCAGAGAGGCCATACAGAGTAAATAACACAGCCGCTGCTGCCGTTCACATTCGCACTCATGAATATGTGCATCTCCCAACGCCCCCCCCCCCCCCCCCCCCCCAAAAAATAAAACTGCACCCCAGGAACATCCAGCCAGGAACGGCAGATCGTTTCAGCGAGCACGGAACTGGTAATGCATTCTTTTCAAATCCTCCGAGTGCACACACATTTTGTGTGTTTATTTATTTATTTACGGGAAATACACTGGGATTTAGTGAGCAGCTGCTGATACAGGAATACTCCTGCATATACACATGCAGCTATAATATAAGCTACTGTGTGTGTCACAGAGCCCCAGCACAAAGGCTGCTCAGGCCTGCAATGCCAGCTCACGCCCCTGAACAAACAGGAAGCCGAGCTGGAAAGCCCTTCGCCTTTTTTTGGACCTGAAAGCAGGGAAGCAGGAAAGCACAGCTCCTCTGGATTGTTCTTATTTTCCAGTCTGAAAACGCGGTGTTTTCGTCTAAAACTGCCTTGGTTTTTCAGCAGCTTTCAGTTCAAGGTCTTCACGGCTGAGTCAAAGGCTCGGGGTCAAGCAATTCTCCATCTACTGCTCAGAGGACAAGACAACTGCGATAAGGAAACGACAGGAGGCTCCTCCCCTTCCACACACCCTACATCACTTTGCTTTAATATATATTCAACAATATACAAACATTGCATATTTCATCAGTTACAGTGTAAGATGTTCTCTATGTGTACAAATGCACTTGCATTTTCAGTTCTGTGTGATAACGAACTGTAATTTCAAGGCGAATAAGGGCCTGCACTGAACACAGGAGAAATGGGGGTATGTGCCGTACAGTAGCAGGCGCGTGCGGAGCGTCTATTTTGGGCCTCCCTGCAGAGGCATTTGGAATGTGTAACTGAATCAGAGCTGAGGGTGACGCGCGCTGAGCCTGACCTGCTGTGCGTGGCCGTTTGGAACGGCTAGGCACTGATTAACACACCAGCGCGAGAGAAAACGCAGCTCACGCAGGAGGGGTTTGCAGAGCACGGCTAGTCAGCCCAGGCAAAACGGAAGCAGAGGGGGGAATGAAATCAGAGGGGGGAAATGGAATCAGAGAGAAAGGGGGAAAATGAAATCAGAGGGAAAAGGAGAAAAATTAAAAACGGGACAAATGGAATCGGGGAAAATAAAAGCAGAGAGAAAAATGAAATCAGAGCGGGGAAATAAAAACGAGGGGAATGAAATCAGTGGAAAATGAAATCGGGGAATGAAATCAGTGGAAAATGAAATCGGGGGGAATGAAATCAGAGGGGGGAATGAAATCAGTGGAAAATGAAATCGGGGGAATGAAATCAGAGGAGGGAATGAAATCAGAGTGGAAAATGAAATCAGGGAAAATGAAATCAGAGGGCGGGATACAGGGCCAGTTCACAGGCCTGGTACTGCGTAAAAGCAGAAAGTATTAAGAGAATTCTTGTTTCGCATTTTTGAACAACCAGGAAATTGTTATTTTCACAGTAAATATATTTTCTCCCATAGCAACTAGCCTACATGCTCTGTGTGACTGCATTTAACGTTTGAGAATTTTATTATATTTTTTGAAGACTGTCCAAAAGAATTGGAAATGGCTGAAGCAATACCGGAATATTGGGGAGTTTGGGACTACAATAATATATACGTACCAACTTTTGATTTTCAGATTTACTAAACATGTGTACAGTTACAATACCTAGTTCTTCCACCCAGCCCTTACTGAAGTGCGCTACAGTACCTGGGCCTAAGTACCGAGCCCTGTGTAGTCCACAGCCTGCTCCACTTCCTCATTTTGTAAACAGCAGGCGTCCGTGGCCTCGGCGGGAAGAAGACTCTTTTATGGACTGAGTTTCTGCTGACGATGCGAGAACCAGCCCACACGCCTCTCTCCCATTCTCTTAATGCAACGCCCGGGGGTGTACGCCGACGTGGAGCTGCTCCAGGAGGCAGGGTTAACTGGCACTGGGCTGCTCCAGGAGGCAGGGTTAACTGGCACTGGGCTGCTCCAGGGGTAGGGTTAACTGGCACTGGGGTGCTCCAGGGGGCGGGGTTAACTGGCACTGGGCTGCTCCAGGAGGCAGGGTTAACTGGCACTGGGCTGCTCCAGGGGTAGGGTTAACTGGCACTGGGGTGCTCCAGGGGGCGGGGTTAACTGGCACTGGGGTGCTCCAGGGGGCGGGGTTAACTGGCACTGGTTTAAGTCTAGGGGGCGGGGTTAACTCTCACTCGTTCAAATGTTTTTTTTTTTTTGTTTTGTTTTTTTACGATGACAAGGTCGCCAAGGAGGGCGAGCCGAGCCAGTCTCCACGAGGCGAGTTATGTAACCTCTCATTAAAACTGTCCAGTCTGTGTACAGGGGGGAGAGAGAGCTCCCCACAGGACTGCACACGGGAGCAGCACAGAGACTGCTACACAAACGCTGCGTCCTCTGAGGAACAGGCCTCCCCAAAGCCTCAAACTCCGCACATCTGCATCACAACATCTGCAGGCAGCTGCTTTTAAAGTCCCATTTAAATACAAATTTAAATACCTAGGAATGTTAAAAAAAAAAGGAATTAGGAAAAAGAGAAGTTATTTTCCCATTAATACTGCACTTGTTCTTTTTTCCCCCCACACGTGCAGATTACCATTAAGAAATCTGGAGAATCAACCCAAACGCGGTACAAACAGGCTGTCCACCAATGACAGCAGCGGGCAGGCGTGTACTGTATGTACACGCTGTGCATACACGCTGTGTATGTGTGCACACGTATGCGCACACGCTGCAGGAGTCTGTTTAGTTGTTTACTTAGCTGTAGCTCCTGAGTGCTGGTAATACCAGGGTCACAGGCTGCTGCTGTTCCATCTGCATTTGTCGGGGGAAATAAATAAAACATTAACAGAAAAAAAAAAGGTCAATGTGACCCCCTGAAGCAGAACGCCGACGCGTTCCAGTGAGCGGACCGCCAAGTATCAGTGTATTTACAGAAAGCACGCGCCGCACCGGGCAATTTGTGCCCTTTCCCGAGTTTATCCTGTGTTCCTTTTTCAGCTGACCTAGAACACAGAACGCATATACATGTTTTTTTCATGAGGACATGCGACAGAGTGAAAGCCGACCCGATGGCGGCGATGTAAAAACACAGGCGTTCCACGCGCGGGACAGGCTAGCGGCGATGCTACGTTAGCCATGCGCCCAGCCCGTACGCGGTCCCCCCCTCCCGTGGAGCAGAGCCTGATAACGTGGGGTGCATCCGGACGGCGTCGGGCCCGGCCCAGACGAGCGGGCCGACGGGTGAGGGACGGCGGCGTTGCGTAACTCCGCGGAGGCCGAAGAGAGAGAGAGAGAGAGAGAGAGAGAGAGAGAGAGAGAGAGAGAGAGAGGAGAGAGAGAGAGAGAGAGAGAGAGAGAGAGAGAGAGAGAGAGAGAGAGAGAGAGAGAGCGAGCGCAGGCGGCGATGACCTTTCAGCTCGCCAATCACAGCCTGACTGCGTAGCGCTCCTGCTCAGGAGCTAACCGCTAGCTGCTGCTGCTACTGGGAACCCGCTAACGAGATCACAAACTCACGCGTGCCGAGAGGAGGGGATCTTTAGGGGGGGTGTATCAGCTGCCTATGATGACGAAACAAGCAGAAAAAGTCCTCATTTAAATAAATAAAGTTAAAAAAATAAAGTTAATCGTGCACAGCTAAAGAAATGTGCACAAAACCATTTGTGAGAAGAATATAATATCCGCACACCGAAATTAAAAGTTTCTAAGAAAGTGTTAGATTCGTAACAAAACATTTTGGTCGCGAAGACCTTCATCAGGCATCCCAAAACCAAACATAACAGGAGTGCTACAGGCAGGAAAATGACCTGTTCTGGGTGAAATAAGAATTTGCTCAGGTGATAAAAAGCGCAGGTTCCTCTCAGCAACAGGCAGGTTTTGATTGACAGGTTCACTGATGGGCTGTGTTTGATGGGTGATGGATGTGTGCAGTGCCGGCAGACACCACACGGCAAAGGAAATTGAAACCAAAACAATCAGTTCCAGGTCAGAGGTCGCAATTAGGCTTGAGTGATGTGTGCAAAAAAGAGGGAGGGAAAGGCACAGAAGTTTAAAAAAAAAAAAAAAAAAACTTTCTCCCAGTAAGAAACATTTAGCACTAGACGTACTTCCATATATTAACCACCCCAGCCCATGCACACTAATAATGCACTTATCTCAGGTTTGTTTAAATATTTAACTTTGTGATAATTGGTGGTGACAACTATTTTTAAGGAATAAATTTTAAAAAACACATAGCGACAACAAGGTCTCAAGCTGTCATTTAAAAAATACAATCTGAATACGCTGCAACAGTGAAACAAGCATGCCTGTTAGTTTCAGGAGAAATAAAGGGGACTGACTTCATGGGACTCGATGGGGTTTTGGTTTGCTTTCCCTACGGAGAGAAAACGCTGAGCCTTCCTTACCGTTTCCTTGTTGGGCAGCAACTCTTTGCGAATCCTGAAGAAGTTCTTGCCGTACTGTCTCAGCCCTTTAATGAACCGCTTCTGTTTTTTTCATTAAAAAAAAAGAAAAGAAAGAGAGGAAAAAAAAGAGGATCAGCCACAATCAACACGAACGCTTCCACAGAGAAGAAACAAGTTTCAAAATGCCACTGCGTTCGGTTTTTTGTTTTTTTATTTATTACAAACTTCCGAGGTTCACAGTGCTTTTGTTCTGCAGTTATGCGAGGATGAAAAAAGGAAAAAGGAAATGAGAAAAAGCAGGAGAAGAGCCGGAGAATAAAAGCAAAGCAGCGAACTGCGAAGACAAAACGCCGTGTTTTTATCACACCAACTCAGACAAGCGATGAAGATATCGGCGCTGGAAGCCTTGGGTCGAGCCCAGCAGTAAGTTTGACAAGTTCCCGTGAATCACGCAGCGCGCAGGCTGTGCGCACGCAGAACATTTCTCTTCATTACACGTCTTTCCTTCTGCTCGGAAAACCCCGAGATGCAGCGTGAAATTCCGCCCGAGCCAGGGAGAGTTTTTATGAATCTACTTTTCTTACGCGCAAAAAAAACTCCCGCGGTCCGCGCGACGAGACCCGCGGACGCTGACGAGCGAACGGACATCGAACGAGAAACGACGACTTCAGAACGGCGTCGCTAAAATTCACTCAAAACAAAAAGAAAAAATGCAGAAGACCACCATTCCAAAGGAGGAAAAGCGCTAGTACCTGTTCCTTTAAGAGCCAGCGCCTGCAGGAGCCATTTAAAACACACACACACACACAGAGGCGCAAAACAGTCACAAGCAGCCAGCCAGACTGCCAACAGATTTACTTTTCCAGCTCCGCTCCGCAGACAGACCCTCTCTCTCTCTCTCCCTCCCTCTCTCTCTCCCTCACCACAGCGACGCGCTCCCGCCGCTCCCGCTAAGTAACTCCGTCAGAAAGTCGGCGGAGAGCGCCGAGCAGATCCCCACATCCGGCCTCGGGGTGCGCCGCGGATTCGAGGCGCAAATCCACAAAGTCTCGGAAGGTGGGCAAGCTCCTTCTTTTTTTTTTTCTTTTTTTTTTAAAGCAAGAAGCAGCTTGTCACTCCGCGCTCCTCCACTACAAAGGGGGAAGGCTTCACATGTGATCTCTCTGCTAGAGAGCCTCGGGGCTGCGGGGAGACGCAAAACCCGGAGCGGAGCGCTGGGCTGCGTGCCGGAGCGCGGAGCCGATGTGTCTCTGAGCGGAGAGCCCCCGAGCCGCGGCGAGCCGGAAAACCCGGAGCGGAGCGGACGTCTCTGAGCCCGGCTCGGCGGTGCTGGATTCAGGTCCCTCTGCCGAGCGCAAACCCAAATGGCAGCCTGCCCTCATCCGTTCCACTATCCCAGCACAGCCTCCCGCTGCTGCCTCTGAACACAGAGAGCTATCTGCCCTCATACTTAATGCTCAGAGGGGTTTAAACACACACACACACACACACACACACACACACACACACTTGCTCGCATGCTCCCACGCTCGCACGTGCACACACACACACACACACGTATGCACACACACATGCACGCACACACACACATGCACGGGGAGGGAAGGCTTGGAGCAGTGTCTGTGGAAAGAGGCCTTAGCCACAGTAACAGGAGATGGGCACAGAGGAAAACCTGTCATGGAACTCCTGCAGACAGCAGGCTCAAGCAGCGAACACAACGGCCAAACTATTTCCCCACTCAACCGCTCTCTAACACCAACAGCCAATGAACTACCAGCGTTGCAGAGGGGATTCTGTGGGTCACATGTCTCACAGAGCAAGCTGCAACACTGAAGCCTAATGCAATATTAGTCCCAGTAACAGAAACAGACAAACAGTGTTAAATTATATTTACATATTTCCCCTTCCATGCGTGCAAACCTCCCCAAACTTCAGTTAAGGACCATTCACAAAAGACAGGTATGAGGTCATTTCACATCATCAGTCTACTTCGATTTACACTCAAAAACAGAGGATACATCCAAAAAAAGAAAGAAAATATTTAACATAACAGGAGTTTGCAGGAGCCAGAGATTTTCCAGCAGGTGGAGCCATCTACACCATTAGTGCTTCTGTATGTACCATGCAGCCTATGTAAACCCTCATCTCCACCCCACTGAAGGCAACCAGAGCATCTCTACAACTGTCAGGGAACTCCCTGGTGCCAAAATCGCCCACATTAATATATTTTATCGGCCTTAAAACGAGCCACTTTATGAAAACACCCGACAAGCATTTATGTCAATCCCATTTAATTACCACTCTATTTATCACAGTACAGTAAATACAAATGTCCGCAAAAGAAAAAAGTCTAAACATTAATTAAACTAATAATCAGAAATAAATGTCTTGACCATATTCACTGCTCTAAGCTGCTGTGAGGTAAATGAGGCTTTCAGGATGCTGGCACCGTCTCTCTGCAGACCACACACATTCACACACACACAAGTGCACAAAACACAAACACAAGCAAACATGTGCACACACACACACACACAAGTGCACAAAACACAAACACAAGCAAACGTGCACACACACACACACACACACACATACATACATACACACACACACACACGTGCACATTCTCACACTGGACACACACACACACACACACACACACACACAGTCAGGCCCTAAACACTTCCCTGACAGCAGCAGAGAGGTGGTAATCAGGCGGGCAAAAGCAGCGCACGCTGTGTGCAGCAGCAGGAGGGATCGCGTTACTCAGAACACAAGCCCAACCGAAACGAGACCGCACCTCCCATCAACACCACCCTCCACCCACGACCCTCCACCCTATTGCCTGTAACTGCCCAACCAAAACGAGACCGCATCTTCCATCCACACCACCCACAACCCACCCGCCACCAACTGCCCAACTGAACCGAGACTGCACCTCCCATCGACACCACCCACCAGCCTCCACCTGCCCACCTCCACCCACCAGGCTCCACCTGCCAACCTCCACCCACCAGCCTCCAGCCTATAGCTGCCCAACTGAACCGAGACCACACCTCCCATCCACAACACCCACCAGCCTCCATCTGCCAACCTCCACCCACCAGGCTCCACCTGCCAACCTCCACCCACCAGCCTCCAGCCTATAGCTGCCCAACTGAACAGAGACCGCACCTCCCATCAACACCACCCTCCACCCACGACCCTCCACCCTATTGCCTGTAACTGCCCAACCAAAACGAGACCGCATCTTCCATCCACACCACCCACAACCCACCCGCCACCAACTGCCCAACTGAACCGAGACTGCACCTCCCATCGACACCACCCACCAGCCTCCACCTGCCCACCTCCACCCACCAGGCTCCACCTGCCAACCTCCACCCACCAGCCTCCAGCCTATAGCTGCCCAACTGAACCGAGACCACACCTCCCATCCACAACACCCACCAGCCTCCATCTGCCAACCTCCACCCACCAGGCTCCACCTGCCAACCTCCACCCACCAGCCTCCAGCCTATAGCTGCCCAACTGAACAGAGACCGCACCTCCCATCCACACCACCCACGACCCGCCACCCACAAGCCTGTAACTGCCCTGCCGAAACACGCAAACAACAACGTTCAGATCTCACACTTCCTGCAGGAAACAAAGCAGCACACCCAAACAAGCCCGAGGAAGCCTGCTGCACACATTCACAGGAATATTTCACAGGAACAAAAACAAAAATAAAACTCACACGGGTCTCAGTGTGACTTAATCATTGAAGTCGTAGGGTTCTGGGGGGTGTACTGGGGCAATGAGAATCGATTACATCTCCCAATACAAGTGCAGCTGGCCATCCTGCTCTGATTAAGGGAGCGTAATGAGGGCCCCCCCCCCCTCCCCACCCCCCCAGCGTGGTGTTTACACTGTCCCGCAGGCGAGGACAGTGTGAACTGCCCCTCTCTCTCTCCCTCCATGTCGGCTCTGCTCTGCCCCTCTCTCTCTCCCTCCATGTTTGTCTCTGCTCTGTCCCTCTCCCTCCATGTCGGCTCTGCTCTGCTCTGTCCCTCTCTCTCTCCCTCCATGTTGGCTCTGCTCTGCTCCCCTCTCCCTCTCCCTCCATGTTGGCTCTGCTCTGTCCCTCTCTCTCTCCCTCCATGTTGGCTCTGCTCTGTCCCTCTCCCTCCATGTTGGCTCTGCTCGGTCCCCCTCTCCCTCTCCCTCCATGTTGGCTCTGCTCTGCCCCTCTCTCTCTCCCTCCATGTCAGCTCTGCTCTGTCCCTCTCTCTCTCCCTCCATGTCGGCTCTGCTCTGCCCTGTCCCTCTCTCTCTCCCTCCATGTTGGCTCTGCTCTGTCCCTCTCTCTCTCCCTCCATGTTGGCTCTGCTCTGTCCCTCTCCCTCCATGTTGGCTCTGCTCTGTCCCTCTCTCTCTCCCTCCATGTCGGCTCTGCTCTGCCCTGTCCCTCTCTCTCTCCCTCCATGTTGGCTCTGCTCTGTCCCTCTCTCTCTCCCTCCATGTTGGCTCTGCTCTGTCCCTCTCTCCCTCCATGTTGGCTCTGCTCTCAGGCTCCATTTCAGCAGCCTGGGCTCGCTGTGCTGTGCAGCACTGCTCTGTGCTCTCGGCCCCGCTAATAAATCACCCGCCAATCTGCACCGCCGATCGCTCTGCCCCCCCCCCCCCCCCCCCCCACCTCCCCCGCGCCCGTACTGCGCCGGTCTGCTGTCGCTAGGCAACCGTGCGAAGGGGGGGAATCGGGGGGGGGAGAGTCGGGGGAGGCCGTGTGCGCAGGAGCGCTACCAAATTGCCAGGCGCTCTGCTGAAACAACAGGCTCCTCTCTGTCAGAAATCGCTCCAGAGATCTGGCTCTTTTCCCTGATTCTCTCTCTCTCTCTCGCTCTCCCTCCCTCTATCCCTCTCTCTTCTCTCTCTCTATCTCACCCCCTCTATCCCTCTCTCTCTCCCTCCCTCTCCCTCTCTCTTCTCTCTCTCTATCTCACCCCCTCTATCCCTCTCTCTCCCTCCCTCTCCCTCTCTCTTCTCTCTCTCTCTCTCCCCCCTTTATCCCTCTCTCTCTCCCTCCCTCTCCCTCTCTCTTCTCTCTCTCTATCTCATCCCCTCTATCCCTCTCTCTTCTCGCTCTCTCCCCCCTTTATCCCTCTCTCTCTCCCTCCCTCCCTCTCTCTTCTCTCTTCTCTCTCTCCCCCCTCTATCCCTCTCTCTCTCCTCCTCCCTCCCTCCCTCCCCCCCCCTCTCTCCCCCTGAGTGTAACAGTTCACGATTGTGAAGCAAAAGGCTGAATAGAAAAGGAGGAGTTGGCAGATATAAAATAATGGAAAAACTCAAAAGGCCATTGTGATGTCTACAAGCTTCCTGTTCAAAAGTTAATTGCTAAAAGCTGCACAACTGGTTGAGATCATACCCACGTGTGTGGAAACAAAGAAAGGATACTGTCTACGAGATAAAAAAAAACACAAAATGCATTCCGTATTCTCTCACTGACAAAACCACAGTCTAAATTACTCTAAACGCAAATTATGCAAGTCTACTGTTCGGTTACCAAGTTGCTTTCCTTTTGCTTGCCTAGCAAGACAAACTTCATACACATGAAAACAAGACAATATGGCATATGTTAAAACTAGAGGTGTGTGACAAAGAGATTATTTATGCTTGTAACTCTATATGGACTGCAAAACATCAGTATCTACATGCATAACTGACACACTAGAAAGGTACCCTCTAGATTAGCTTTGATAAACATAAACATTCTAAAGCTGTATATAAACAATTTTTTAAATCAGTAATTTTGAAACTTGTATATTGCTAATGTGTGTATGTTATTTATGTTACCGCATACCTGGCGTGAACACATTTTCATGAAACAAAGATACTCGTTTCGACTTGTACGTCTCCATAATCATGTGTGAATAATTTATACCGCAGATGAATAATTCCAGGCAAGGACACACTGAGCATTAAGTTATGTACCGAGCTCCTGTAGGAGCCTACTTCAGCGTTCCAAGTGCGGTCACATGACTTCTGACTCTGAGCCAATGACACATCACAGCCCATAGTGCTGGATCGAGGGGAAGACCTTTGTTATTTAATGCCTTCATGCTGTGGATCAGCTTCTGCTGAAAAGCCCAACCCATCACCCTTGAATTATATTTAACGGTCACACCGTAAGTTGAAGAGGCATAATGGAATTAGACACACTGAAGATGGCGTCTCTCTTGTACTGACCTCCATCTCCTCAAACCAGTGCCTGAGGAAATGCTGGAGCCTCATTGGGTTTAACATACTCACACTCACACACGCAGGTAAAAAATATGTCTGATTACTCCTTTAGTACTGCTCCTACAAACACTCATTTACAACAGTTGTGCTCAATGACTTACAAAACTGAATACATGAGCCCCACTTCTGACCTCAAGCACTGACTATCTCCAGATCTTTCCGTGTAAAAGAGACCTACAGCCATTTGCACTGCCAGGCTGGAACATTTTAATCAATTACTTGACTGTATTGTTCCAAGTCTCTCCTTTCTGACCAATAATGAAAAGAACAAGGATTTTCCTTTTACTTTAAAGTTTTTCTTTTTGTTGTAAACAAGCATTAAAAATGGACCCTAAAGATCAAGGAGTGACTGAAAAGATGAACATACAAATAATAAAATATCAATCTCACCCGCACTTTACATTTACATTTTTTTTAAAAACTACATATTCCAGGTTCGTTTTTATCCGAGTCGCAGAGCACAAATCACCTCAATGTTTAAAAAACACAAAAGACCGCAGGCAGCTAGAAATAATGTGCTGTTCCCACAATGGAAAGACCTTCGCTAACCTTAAGAGAAACTTGGCTTCTGTTACAGAACCGGTGAGCGTGTGTTTATATAAACACACACACACACACACACACACACACACACACACTCTCTCTCTCACACACACACACACACGTACAGTTACATGCACGCACACACACACACACACACACACACACACACAGCACGCACACACATGCGCACGCAAACACACACACACACACTCTCTCTCACACACACATGCACACAGTTACACACACGCACACACACACACAGCCCCATACACACACACACACACTGCCGCTTCCAGGCACAGACTCGGCAGCCCCTCTCCTTCCAGATTTGCAGCGCGTTAGAGACGCTGCCAAGAGTTTCAGGAAATTCTCTGATCCTCCCTTCCTGCTCACTGCAGTCGGTATAAAACCATCGCTGCACTTTCTGCAGCAGAGCGTGAAATAGAACAGAGCCCCCACAGCCTATTAGTGCGTGCTTACACAACCACCGAGCGCTCCCTTACACTCAGCCTGCAGAGAGGCGGCTAAAAGCCATCCCACTTACCCCGCAGCCATCGCCTGCCTCAAACCCTAAAACTGCAAACAAACCTCCTCACAATCTGGATAAATCGAGTTTTAATACACAGTAAGAGCACACAGATGCTGGACATGACACTACCTGAACCATTACCCCACATCACAGCCTTCGTCTTCGAAACGGTCCTCATGAGTAATTTTTTCTGTTAATTTCAGGAGCGCACTCTGAAAAAGACTAAAACTCCCCAGAAATGAACTACAAAAATGGAAGCGCGGGGAGAACAGGAAGTGCGGAATCCACAGTGGCATTCCTGCTTCGGAAAGACCTCCATTTTCCCATTCAGGCAGAACCATCTGGGGGAGTGGAACGCTGGCTGCTGTCCCTGCAGGTCTGATTATCGCCACTGGGTGGTGCTTCTCCGGCCTTCAAACCTCCAATTTCCACTCCACACGAGCCACTTATCCAGTCTGTGGCCTTACACAGGCCCATTCATCACCTGCAGACAGGCGGGGAGATAATTCACACTAAGCCTGAGGAACTGATGAGCCCGCTGGTATTGGGCATAGATCAGGCTCACTGAGATATCCTGTCCCCTCACTGTGTTGTTGTTTATTTTTCTTCATGGTCATCCGTCTGATTCTGGGCCAAGAAAGTGCCGTCCGTCAGAGGAGTGTTGAAAGTAATGATAGGATGTACACCGAACATTACATTCACAGACATACAGAAGAGATATTTAGGTTTTACAAACAGAGACTTGTGTGCATGAGTATGTAGAGTATGTAACTCTGAGGGTAGTTAACATACTAAACCTCACATAGCTGAAAGTTCACATCACTCAATGAACCACCCTAAAAAATAAACAAATAAAAATAGTGGCTGAAAAATATTGAATCAAATAGCATGGAGAAAACGCTAGCGGCAGAGAGGGGAGTGGCGGGGGGGAGGGGGGGAGGGGGGGAACTGACCCTGGAGATGAGAGGATTCTCTCAGTTCAGAAACCTTCACTGTCACTTTTATTCACATTTCAAAGATGGAGGGGTGGAGGAGTGGGGCAAGAGGAGGACAGAGGACAGGAGCTGAGGGGGAGGGATACAGAGCGGCGGCTGAAAGCTGATAAATAAAAGAGGAGGAGATGGGAAAGTATCCGCGCCAAGGTCAGGGATAAATTTACACCTGTCCCTCACAGCCGCCGCGGGGGGGGGGGGTGGGGGGGGCACAGGCGCAGTGTGTAACCGGATCCCAGAGGTTCCGTGTCCTCTGCCCTGCCGACACGGGCCGGCCGCCGGGACCGCCGACCTGGGGGAGGAGAGCGCGACTCAGGCCTCACTCGGGGGGGAACTGTACCCGAAATCCCACGACCCTGACAGGCGATGCTAAAAAGCGCCCCGGGACCTCTGATATATGCAATTATCCTGCTGCTGCTAAGAAGCTCCAAAGTGAAATTAACATTATAAATGTCCCAATAGCAGCTATAACACACCAAATGCCCGACTCATACCTGCACATGCAAAGACTTCTGCCCTATGCTATGTGCGGCCAATGATAACATTTATGGCAGTTTGTCTCTTACTTGTACCTGGTAAATGGTAAATGGACTGCATTTATATAGCACTTTTATCCAAAGCGCTTTACAATTGATGCCTCTCATTCGCCAGAGCAGTTAGGGGTTAGGTGTCTTGCTCAAGGACACTTCCACACGCCCAGAGCGGGGTTTGAACCAGCAACCCTCCGACTGCCAGACAATCGCTCTTACCTCCTGAGCTATGTTGTACCTCCAGCTTATAAATAAAAACAGGCTATTGAAGCTGAAATCTCTTCATTTTGATCCTAACATCTTAAACGGCACACCAGCCCATAAAACAGACGGTCGAGTTGCTAAGCCTCACGACAAATAAGGTTGTCTGCCATT
>CM077294.1:7198224-7240724 GCA_039654925.1 Anguilla pacifica
AACTGGCCTTGAATTTACCTCAACCTATAGCTCAGGCAGCCGGTGAATAAACGGCTAAAGAGCTAGCAGGAGCATATTGATTTTTACAGTTTTACCGCCTGACAGCACAAATGTCAATGGGCTTCCCATTAAGCAAGGCAAACAGCAAAACAAGCCCGGCTGGGAGAGGGGCAGACACAGCTAGCCGGAAACGGTGAAGCGCTACACCTTTGTTTTCTTGTTCTTCTGTTTCTTAAAGCAGCCGAATTGTCAGAATCGCGCAGCATATATTAGCCTCAGACAGCTACAGCCGCCCTGTTAATGAGCTGCACCGTTTGCTGCGCCGAAGCGCGCGCGGAATCCCCCAGGCACGCTCCCGCGCACCGCCGCCGCCGCCGCCCGCTTGTTTGGGAAGCCGTCGCCCGCGGACGCAACCCGCCGCGATTCCAGCGCGCGGAAACGCCGCGCCCCGCCAAAGCAATTTCCCCGCAAAGCCCGACTCCCCGGTGATCAATTACGGAGAAAATGACTCTTCCTGGCGCTCGCGGACGCTCAGAAAACCGTCCCGCTTCTGCCCCGCAAGCCGCGCCGATGTCATCCTGCGTGACAGAAACTCAATCTCCCATGGCACTTATCTTTTATGGATTTTTTTTTCCTGGGCTCATATTGAAATGCACTGCATAAATATCGGAAAAGCTTTACTTCTTGAAATTTATTTGATGAGCGCTTATTAATTTCTAATGAAATCTGGTAGCCCTGTGGCCGCAATTATGCCAGACGTGTTCTAAAACACTGGTAATAATTAGAATTACAGCGTAGCCTTTAAAGCTGGGCACCGTTACGATAGTTACAATAAAAAGACAGTCGCGAAGGTGGAGAGCAATTCAGTAAACTATCTGTATCGCAAACCCCTTTTAAAAAGACGACAGAAGAAAAGCAATATTTTTATTGGACAGCAAAAACTACCGCTTAGGATATATGATGTTTGCAATTGCGCAGTGGCCCAGGAGAAACATTGTTTCATAGAAACGTGTCATGTAAAAATAAAAAAAGCTTCTTTCCTCTTTACCACCTTTAACTCAAACCAGCCACTGCATACGTTTAATGTTGATGAAATTTTAATAGGCATGCATGCGACACAGTATGTTTCTGCAACATTTAACGCGACAAAAATCGCTCACAATAATCTGTTCCACCCAAATTAACTCATTATGCAAGCCCCGCCCATAATGTGGTCCATAATCCTTCACTGTCCCATCACTGTCATAGACTCGTTCTCCCAATTACAAAATGCATTAATAAGGGTACTATTGTATATATTCCCATAATTAACTTAACAGATATTTACAATTTAGTATATCTGTATATACGTCTCTATTACAATGTCCTTCCGGACATGCAACGCTCATGCACGCACACACACACAAAATCAAACATCTGTTTTTCATACTATTAAAAACCTGGACAAATTATGGTTAATGGTCGGAAAGAAACGGATAAATGAATTCATTAGTGCGCTTTGCAAACAGCTGAGGTAAAACCCATTAATATCACCGGGACACGCGAGCCGAGCCAAGCCGAGCAGACGCACGGAACATTCCGGAGGAGGACGTCTCGTTCAGCTCTGACAAACACGGGCCGTTAAAAGCCGTCACTAGCCATTCGCGGCGCGCGTCCGCTAACCGAACGCCGAACGAGGGGGTCGTGCCTCGCGCGTTTCATCAGTGAGGCTCCGCCGAGCAGAACTCACATTCATAACGCGTAACAGCTACAGCACGGAGCTGACACCGCGTCCGATTTACGGACGTCGTTAAGCACACGGCCGCTCGCAGGCTGCTGGTTATGCTGTATCTGATAAGTCATCACAGATAATGCATCCTTTCCACTTCGCCCCCTCTGCAATTAACAGCAAAGCCTAGCGTGGGCCGTCGTGGAGGCGGGGAGGGGGATATTGTCACGCAAATAAAACGCTGAAGGAAATGCTCGCCTGGTTCAGATTATCCGCAAGCGTTTTTGCCCACACGGCCGACGCCTTTTCACCGGATCTGCGGAAAGGAGGGGAGAAAGCGAGCGGCGCTTCCTGTCTGCGGTCCGCCGCGCGGCGCGTCGAATCTTTCCCGAGGGCGAGACGGGTTTCGCCGGCGAGGCGCTGATTGAAGAGCAGCGAGCGCTCCCCTCCCCGCAGAACGGACCGAATACAGGAGCGCTCTTATCCCTGCACGGGCCGCAACTACCCATAATTCACCTGCTGCTCCGCTGCATCCCTTCCACCGTTTGCCAATTATTTTTTTAGTATTTTACCTTGCGTGTGTGTGAATGTGTGCACGGGTGTGCGCTGATGTGCACACACACACACAACGATGAAAATAAACAAAATGGAGTGGTTGAGGCTTGTGGGGAAATGGCGGTGTTTAAGGGGGGGGGGGGGGGGGGGGCAGCTCACCGTGTTTAGAGCGTTTAGCGTGGTGTCGTCCCGCGATGCAGCCAGGCAGCCGTCCTCAGTGGACCCGCCATCGCACATCCCTGCGAAGGCCGCCATGCTCCTGCACAGAGAGAGAGAGGGGGGACAGCGGGGGGAAGCGCATACACAAAACAGTCAGCTGCTGCACCCAAAAACCAGCACGTACTGGGCTATGTGCACTACAGGATTCACTGGACAAAATTCAGTTAAGCCCTGATTTCAGCACATACTGGGCCATTTGCACTATAGGATTCACTGGACAAAAATTCAGTAAAGCTCTGATTTGGAAGACAGATTAGCCAGTGCAGATTTTACATGAAGGCAAATTAACCAGTGCAGATTTTACATTAAACCAGATCAACAAGTGCAGATTTTACACTAAAGCAGATTATCCAGTGCAGATTTCACATTAAAGCAGATTAGCCAATGCAATTTTTACATGAAGCCAGATTTTACACTAAGACAGGGTCCAGGTGCAATGCAGTCTGGGTGCCTGAAAGCTCCAGCAGGTGTGGCTGCCAGGTTGGGCGGGCTGTTGCTCACCTGGCAGCTCTCAGGTACATCAGGAGGTCACAGTCGTTCACCCCGGGCATCCAAACCAGCTCCTCATTCTCAGTCACCACCTGGCCACCGGGGGGTGGGAGGGGCTGCAGCTCCGGGAGCTTGGCCTGATTGGACAAGAGCACACAGTGTGAGACGGGGCCAGCATAATCAAGCCACATAAACTCAGTGCAAAATACAAACTTGCCATAATAAAATTATGGAGGCTTTTGTTTGGTTAACCTACATATCAAAAGAAAAAAGCACAGCTTCCAGTGCCTTCATGTAATTTCATACACTAATTTACTTATTTAAATGTATTCTATGGCTACTATTAGATTAGTGCGTAGGACAATATGAACTTGGTTTAGCAGAAAATGTGAAAAAGACACAGAAAGCGAAGTGTTCAAGGAAATTAATGTTTATTTTCTGCCCATATTCCCATATTCACCATCTTGACTTTTGAGATCCTCACATAATGTAAAAATTCAGTGCTTGGTTTATTGAAGAAAATACTACTTCAATATGCCTTTAAATTCATAAACTGCAATGCGGGCTCTTCCTGGCTTCTCAAATAAAATTTTTATTACAAACACAGCACAGGGCAAAAGTAATAATTCATAATCATCATATTGGCACTATTTGGTGGATGGATTTTTGGACCTGTCTTCTTTAAAGCTGCACCAGAGGGTTGTGTAATTCCTGCAGAATAAGGCTAGCACAGATGAGGCCTCCTCTCGGCCTTTGTAGTGCAGCGCCTGTGGGTGGGGCATCCAGAGGCCTCATTACCCGGCTCAGGCTATCTGCAACAGTGACTCCATACTGCGAGTCTGCGACTGTGACTCCATACTGTGACTCTGCGACTGTGACTCCATACTGCGAGTCTCACAGGCAGCGTCGGGGCCCAGAGCTGGATAATTATTCCGCACGACTGCCTTTTATTTCAAAGTATGTCAGCGGGGGCGGAAACGCATTATACACAAGACGCCATTTTGAGCGCCGCTCCGCAAGCTCCTGCTTCGACCCGATGCCCACCGCCCGCTTCAGTTTGTTAACGCCACGCCGCCATCATCTCGCAGGCTAGGCCCAGGCTGAGGCTACTGCAGGCCACGCTATCGGCTAAAGCATTTCTTTCAAAGGACAAAAGCGGTGGATCCACCTGATCTCTGTTTAAAGGTCCATAGGAGGCCCAGAGTGCCCGTGTGGCTGTATTTGGCGGGGTGACATCGCGTGCGAGCGATTAGCAACCCAGGCTTGAGGGACAGCTGGAAGCTCGGAGCTCTGCGAACACTAACAAGGAGATTTCAACCTCCCACTTTCCCCAGGATTAGCACCGAGCCACAGGTGTGGGGAGAAACGCGGAGCAACAGGGCCGTAATAACTCCTGAGCCGCTCTGCATTTTGAGGTATCGCGTGAACCCCCCGCTCAGATTAAATGGGTGGAATTACACGCCTCCCAGGGCGAGCTGCCTCCCCGCAGCTGAGCAAACACGAGGAGGATGAAGCCAGTGCGACACAAGGACAGTGATATCAGGTGACAGCACATCACCTTCAAGCCTGCGGGCTCTTTAGTGTGAGTGTGTGTGTGTGTGTGTGCGCGGTGTGTGTGTTTATGTGTGTGCATTTGCATGTGTGCATGTGTGTGGTGTGTGTGTGTGTGTATGGTGTGCTTGTGTGGACGTGTGTGTGTGTTGTGTGTGTGTGTGTGCATGTGTGTGATGTGTGTGTGTGTATGGTGTGAGTGACAGCAAAGAAACTCAATTCAAGATCAACTCAAGGGGTTTTCAAATATTCTCAAACTTTAACTGTCATTTGTTTCATCTGTCAGAGCAATACAGACCCAAACACACTGACTGCAACTAAATGACTAACTCCAAACTCATTTGTTGCAAAACAGGATGATTAGAGTGTATCTTCTAACACTAGAGGGGCCCATTGGTCCAGCTGGGGGTTAGCTGTGATGTTCCACCAGAGCTTTACTCGGGACGAAAACATTTACGCCTGTTGCACCACCAGGGTGTAAATCTTCATCTAGCAGAAACAAGATGGAGGACGTACTGTATGGAATGATGGCCAGTGCAGACATTCGCCTTCATTCATTTTTCACTGATTCAAGTTCTTCCGGTTGTGAAAATAATAAAACGTCCACAATAATATTAAAAAATTGACTGGGTATTGTTTTTCATATACATACAGTGTGCCTCTGAAGTAAATTTATAATTAACTTATTTTTTGTAGGAGAGGGTTATAGTATGAAGTGAGCTTGGACAGAGGGGACTTACCTGGTGACTGGGGCCCACGCGGATCTCCCCTTGTGTGCTGTTTAGGCGCCTGGAAGAGAGAGAGAGACCGTTCCAACTTAATATGTGGAACATTTACCTTTACCTCCCACTTTTAAAACATTTTTAATATGACCGATTCTCAAAGAGTGTACTGCATCAAAGATCCTGGATAACAAGATAAATACTAAAGTGCATTATTAAATAAAAATAAAATAATAAGGAATCGTTTTCACACTGGACAAAAACCCAATTTGCTTCCACAAATATGCAGCTGAAAAATTAATAACTGCTCATATCCTTTCGACCGCCTGGACGTGATTGGGTCATTCCATTAGAAAAGGGCAAAAAGATTACTACATCTTATTTTAACTTCACCACTTGGCCAGCAAAACACATCTTACAATTTGTATATCCACGTGCTAACTTATTTGCAGTCTTCTTACAAATTGGAAGCATTAGCTTGTTGGCTAGCCAAGTTAGTTTCATTCATGGAAGGATGCAAATTACGAAACAGATTAAACAGAGGCCTAACATTACACAACATAGTGCAAATGATCAGAATATTTTTCCCTAATCCGTTTTTAGATGTTTCCGTTGTTCTTCAAATCTGGCCAAAATGAAAAAGGATGCACAAATATGACGCAAGAGCTACAGTTCTCCATGGACTCGTTTTGAGGAATACCAACACCGGAGTTACTCTGAATCCAAGCGCAATCAAAAACAGAACTGTGGCCAAGCAGTCCAGACTGTAGGTCCATACCACAAAACAGGGCTGCTCCACGTCAGTTCCAGAGGACCACAGTGCGAGAGCATTCATTGCAGTCAGGTAGTTACCCATCCCGATTCAAATAATCACAAGCTTGACTGAGCCAATTCAGCCTGGCTCAGTGACGGTGACAAAACTGAATGGAGTTTAGACCTCAACCGTAGGCCTGTGAGCCACACCAGATTACTGCTAATGTACGGCCATCCATACAGACTCAACGTTAGCAAAGATGGTGGCATCCCACCAACTTCCAATGCCTGTCTCTGGCAGTGGAGGCTAACATGCTATAGGGCTAACAGTCAGCCAATTTGCGTGTGATCCTAAGTGAGATGGAGACCTGGGTCTGGAGAGTGAGAGACCCCACCAACGTTCAGTCAAGAAAAATATGTCTGCTACTCAAGAGTAAGAGTGAGAAAGAGTATATATTTCCCCTCTATTGTGTCAAGAATAAAGGCTCCACGTTTCATTTGGGTTTGTTTTGAACAGGAGCACAAAACAAAACCGAAATTAAATGTGGGGCCTTTATCCCTGACACAATAGAGGGGAAATAAATATTTTTTTAAATCTAACTGTAAATGCTGCAGCCTTCTCAGCGTGTTTTCTGTTGAGCGGATACTGCGCAGGCAGCGGTGAAAGAGCCCCGAACACAAACACAGACGGGAGGGACAGGCCACGAAATGGCTGCCGTAGCGAACGCCCGTAACCATGGCGACATCAATTTAATAATAGTGTTCCGATCTCCAGCTGCAGTGCATTAAAGAAAATGACAAGATGTTCCTTTGAAACAGACCCTTCCCCCTCGTTGCCATGGCAATAGCCAGATTCCTCCAACCCCCCCCACCTCCACCCCCCTCCAATAAGGGCTAACGTGGTACAGCCCAGAAACTGTCAGTATGATTTGCGTCCAGTGAAACTCGGCTCCCCATCGCGAGGGGAGGCCTGGAGGAGGGCCAGGAGGGACCAGGTCCTCCTGTTACATTAAAAGTCTTAAAGTCGTAACTGTAGAGGGTGCGTATTGTACAGCCCCCCCCCACAAAATCCTTCCCTCCCCAGCCCTTTGGCTGCCAGCACTGTCAAACCACCTGACAGCGACAATGGCAGGCATACACGCCACAGAGAAGAGTTACCGAGTTCATATACAGCACCTCCTAACGGAAACATTCAGGCACAGGCTTACAAAAAATAGGCACACGTACTATCTGTAGGCAATCGTACAATCTCCCAGAGCATGTTATACCAGTAATTCCATGTTTTATAAGATCATTCTTCTAAAAGTTAGACACAGGTCGCTGTTGGCGACGCAGCTGTAACACCTCTGCCTTGGTTTGTGCGTAAGAATGTGTGTAAATTGCCGTTTACGCTCTTGGGCACCTGACGTTATCCTGGTGATCTCAAAATCAATCACGTGCACGTGTCGGTACGTGTGCCTAACAGTTGGGAGTGTCAACGTGATGTTCCCATCGTCTGAACTTTTACTTGAACGTCAGTGTGCGCAACCATTTCACCATTTCCCTCAACTGGTTGTCCCATAGTTCTCTGCAAGTCATTGCTTGTAACACCCCATGCGATGCAGTTAAATCTGCATTATAGGAACTGTATTACACGGGAAAATCAGAAGACCTCTTGGACCGGGTTTTCTGCATGTAAGAGCACATGACGGTGTACTATCTATCTAGTATTTGGGATGCATTAGTGCGCTCCTAAATTTTCACCTCAGGAGCACATGTGCTCCTTGGTGAAAAAATGTTGGCGCAGAGCCCTGGCTGGGACACGATCAGGCAAACTAGGCTATATCGCAATAACAGCTTTAATACACATAAAACTTTGCACGAGATGCAGAGTCCCACGCTATTGCACTCTCCCCGCAGCCTCAGTGACCCCAGACCGTGGTGTGCCGTTTTGAACTGTGGAATGGAGAGAGAAACAAACGCCCTTCCAGAGACGGGAGTTTCAGTGTGCTCCACAATAATCTCTGCAAAACACATTTCTGTTTGCTCCATTCTGAATAATTCACATCTACATAAAAAATGTACACACCACCCTGATTGTACGACAACAAGGACCACAAAACTTTAATATTAGCAAAATCCTCCTTTAAGATAGGCACTCACAATCTGGAGATGGGGAAAGCACGCTGTAAGTCACATATTCCAAAAACAATGGTAAGCCAGCAGTATACACATATTTACACATAGGGGTGCATTAAAATACTGGGGTCATCATTTATTTTTAATTTAACATTTTTATCTGCCAAACTCACAATCAACTCCACACAGACACAGCAGCTATCTAGACTCGTACTCTGCTTAACGGTACAATAAGCAAGCTGGAATATGTGGAATATCTTCTTCCATTAACACCCAAAACACAGAAACTTGGTTGCAGTTTGCATTTCTGCTATAATATGAAACATAGACGTATTCACCAACATGGACAAACAGAAACAGGTTATTGACACCAGCCCCAGAATCGCTATAACATGCTTCCCTAGCATTAACTCGGAATTTGCATTGCTGAACTCTTGTAATTTTCCCTTGTTCAGTCACTGGCTTTCCCACAGGCCAAGCAAAACACATATTTCCCAAGATGTACATTTGCTATAGGCTACATTTGCTCGGATACGAGCAGACGGTCTCATTAACAGGGAGCTCTGTCTGTCAGCCAGCAGTAAGCTGAATAGGCCCACGGGGTCAACATACCATTTGAAAATCTGTTTATCTACCTGACATTTACACAGCTAACATACGTTAAATGAACACCCAGATTTAACAGAAGGCACATGACCGAGAAATAAGCCTGAACAGAAGGAATAAACAGCCTACAGACTACTTTTGTGTGTCTGTACTTCAGTTAATTTGCACATACAGGTGACACTTCAATCCAGAAAGATCTTCACTTCAAATCATCTGCGAATCTAAATATTGTCCATATGGGCAGGTAAAATTAATGGTGTAGAGCTCACTGATCTTTGATCATATCTCCTCCTCTCAAATTCTAAAAAAAAAAAAAGAAATCTGGCAAAAGCCTGCAAGATTGGCAATGCATTCAACTCACTTTTCAGAAAAAAGAAAAGTATGTGAACTGTAACAAGCCTGATCACTGCTTGAAGCAAAACCACTGGAAGAAATTTAGTTACTTAAATTTAGTTAGATGCCTTAAAAACCGAGGGGAAAACAGCAAATAACCCATATATATTCAATTACACCATTTCAGGTCACTACTTGTCTTCTGTATACAATTTCTTTTACAAATTCTTCTAAAAAAAAGGCTCTTGAAACTTTCTTTGGGTTACTTGACACGATCTGTACTGCAAATCAGTCCCTTTGAGGCATGCCAAATTAAAACAAAACCACAGACGCGCACCTGAGCTATACACTCAGCTACATACATACATTTAAAGGGTATTTTGGAAACGACGATACGAAATTGCATCTTTACATGAAACCACATTTATTTCTATCTTGTCCATAAAATAATGTGTGAAATTAAACTAATGTCAAGCAGTCCATCGGGTTCAAAAATAGAACGCATAAAGCAACCCTGGGGTCAAGTCAAATGATTTCGATAATTATACGAAGTATTGAACTTGATCTTACCAAGCCATCTCGCTGGCTTCACCTAGTCAAAACAACGCATCAGCCCAGCGTTTTGAGTCGACAATTGGGACAGCAATCAAGACTAACCCCGCCCCCGTCATCAATTTCACCCAATCGTCGCAGTTCGTACCAGTCCATCCAAACATTACCATCATGGCTAAATGGCACACTAGGCCCCAACCTTCATTAGGCTTTTCGACACATCCATAGATACGCGCGAGCTTATGTAAACTTCCTAGCAACATCCTTCTCATGCCATCTCGGTTGTAAACACAGGAATGCAAAGCGCTGCAAAATGGAGTCCTGACAAGCACCGCTTATGTTACAGAGACAGCACAAATAACAGTGGAGGAAACGAAGTTAGCCAGCTAGCATGATCAAATCAGTGACCATTGAATGCACAAACACGAAAACAGCTTCACATACGAGTTGACCACAACAGCGAAACAGCGGGCTATTTAGTAGCTTCGATAACTTGCATTCTGCTACAATGACAATAGCTAATGCAGACTGCTTCGACATAGCCAGCTTGCTATCATCAGCTAACGTTACAGAGTGGCGACTGAACGTGCGGGAGCTTGCGGCAGCACCATCAGAATACCAGCGGCATAAATATTTTAGCTATAGCGATAACCAGCGAAACGTTTTGCAGCCTAGTACAGGCGAAGACGAAATCGAGGCAGCAAAAACAACGGCGGACTTTTATATAAGATATAACGCTTAATGCAAACCTACCTTCGCGGACTGAACAGGTCGTCCATGTCGGAAACGAAGAGCTTGCGCTCAGTGTTGACAGTTAGCCTGCTGCTGTGGCTGGGATAAACTGCCCCTTCCCACCTAGCTGTTTCTCGGTACTCAAAATGGAGGCGCACGCAGTCTCTCGCTCTCTCTCTCTCTCGCAGAGGTTTTCACTGAGCTTGTGCTATGACCTCAGCCTTCACGCACAGCGTACAAAGTTCCCGTTCTGACAGACACAACTGAGCATGTGCCGCGACCTTAACCACAGACACGCTGGAAACGCAATCCATCTCTCCGCCAGTCTTTTCCATAAACAAGGCCAACTTGCGAAGCCGCTGACGCCCAGCACTGCATACCAAACAAGCGGGGAGGGAGGGAGCTAGGAGCGCGACAGGCAGGGAGACAGACAGTGGGGCCCCGTACGGGGGGTTTTCTGACAGACAACAGTCACAGGTCCAAGCTCTTCCCTGTTTCCCCCTTGAGGTGCCCCGTCTTCGAAATATAACATTTAACGCCTCCAAAATGTAGGTTTCTTCACGCCAGAACACAAGGTATTTGCATGTAATTTTCCGCCTGCTGAAAGAGAATCTTAGTCTACATCGTAAAAAAATGAACCTTCATAAATACTCTTTATGTGGCAGTATGTATGTCTGTGATAGGCTATACACTTGCTTTTCCACGACCAACACTCGCTTCGGACGTGCACTACAAATATTCATAAAGCGGCCACATTTTTGTTCAACGGCCGTAAAAGCTAAGCAACCTATAATTTTAATATAAGTTGTGCATGGGGAAAGAAACAGAGTAGAAAATCAACAGGCTGCCCCAGTCTCTAACATATACAGTATTTTTAAGTAAGGACTGAAAAAATAATAGCCTATATTTTACTTCAATTAAATGCTAAATGTATTTAAACAGAAGTAGGTCTACACATTGATTATCCAAACCAACTTACAGCTACGGCAAATTACACATATGAATTATTTGAAAATGTAAATTACACAAACACGCAGTTTTTTTCAGAATATCCATCATAACTTTACTCCTTGAATAATCCTTGTACCGTTCTCAGAAAATGATATACAAACCAAGGCTGTTCTTGCTTGCGTATAAATTCCAGAAAACATTTGGGAATAAATACGAGGGATTGAGAATTAGCCTCCTGCTGGCTGCTTTCAAGCACACTAAAACAGACCTAAGTAATGACGAATATTTCACAAATGAATGCGAATTTAACCTTGCATTCAACTGAAATTTATGCCAAGTCAGAGACATAAGCAAATATGTGTATATCAGAAAAAAAAACTATTAATTTAACAATTTGTGTTACATAAATACACACATACATACATACATACATACATACATACATACATACATAAATAAATAAATGCAAAGGCTGTCAGATTTCACCGACAAATCAAAGATAAAATGTGCAAAGACAGCATGGTATTTTTGTGCGATGAAATTACTAAACAGCTTTTCATCCGAGGCCCAGCCTGTGCTTTTCAGCATCTAGCCGAGAAGCGCGCAAAAAGGGAAGTGAATTGTTAAACAGATTGGTGTGCATACTCGTCTCCGCTAATTTTGACAACCAGTGTGCCTTTTTTTATTTACCTGGGTGTGACCAGGGAACAGTGCAGGCGGACATGTCGTGAACACTGTGACCGTTGTGCATGCTGCAGATAACAGAGTACTCCGTCTACAAATTAATTACTTTTTTTGTTTTGTTTTTTTGTGCCGATATCACGAGTGTCGTTTATTTTGCATGACAACCGCAAAGCTGAGCAGCCTTTCCCCGGGGAAATATTATGCGCTGACCTTTCATGGCTTTGACTAAATGTCAGTTTCTGTTCCTTGGGCAGTGTGATGATTTAAGCACAATATCAAGACCGATTTTATCATTTAAAAAAAAAAAAAAGATTTCCATGTAAGATCTACAATTTCTGTACCACAAAGAGGAGTTAAAAGTATATTGTTCAGTATATTGTTGAGTGACGTAAACGAGTTGCGATGGGGTAAAACCTTGTGTTTCCCTTTGGGCAGAATCTGACTGAAATGTACAACGTGACGCCCTGCTTGTGACGTTGGAAAAGGTTGCATCTACAGTTGTGGGGCTGTTGAAAAAAGACCAGTGAAATCTTTCACAAAATTACAACTGATTGATTATGATGTTCACTGTAAGGAAGTTGAACATTCAACTTCATAGTGTTATTCATGTTTTTTTTCCAGAAAATATAAATCTCAAAATATTATCACAGAAACTGAAATGTAAATGTAGAACTTTACCCATTAAGAAAGCAACTGTAGCCTAATCACTTACATTCAGTGTAGGTACTTGTCAGCCTTGCATTTTGAAACTGTATATTTAAAAATCTTGTAGAAACCATCTGTTGGTCTTAACTGGAAAAATAACATCCAATAAGCTTTCCAACCAAGTTATGTCTGAATTGTGTTAGATATGAGGAAGAGGAATTAAAACATTCTGTGTATTAACAAAAAACTCTATGTTGTCTACTTGCAAAAATGCAACTACTGCAAAGAAAATTGAGACCAGAACTCAAATTATGTTATGTGCAAGGACTACAACACAGAATAATAATAATAATAATAATAATGTAACAAAAACAATCTTACAGATTTATACGAAAAATATGGGCAAAGCGCATGGACTTTCTCCGGTAACATCAAAACTAAATTAGAAAAACTTTGGAGTGGGGAGGTTCCATTCATTTTACAGACATATGCTCAAAAGCCGAGGCATTTTATTTGTGGAATTTTTATCTCATCTCACTGTACAGAGTACCTAATACAAGCCTCTTCATTTTGAAGAAATACTGAACAATTTCAGTGACTCTATGCGATACACCACACATTTGAATTCCAAGGATTCACACATGCATTATTTTACAGCTCCTCTGTCATTAATTATCTTGCTCAAGGGAACAACAGTTCTTCCACATGTGACATGTTATATAACTTAGAGATATTGATGTGGCTGCATGTGTATGCATGAGCATGTCATCATTTTTTCCATCCCAAACTCTGACTGGGAAGCAACGTTTAAGATGAATTTGTGGACATAATTTACTCTTTTCTCCTGCAGTCTCCACTGATACCGTATGATGTAGCATGCTAATAAAATACAGTGAAGCAAACTACCCCTGACAGAGGGAGCGTGTACCTCCTCCTTAACTCACAAGTCCATCTGCAAAGGGACTAACTACCTTATCAACCACTAGTTATTCGGTTTTTTGCAAATATAAATAATCCAAGTGCACAGTAGAAAACCACATTAGCTACTGTCCAGCTGCATCATTTGCAACATTGCATTTAACAATCAAGTAGCTACTAAAAAAGCTGCGTTGTTATATAAAGCCCAACCACTTACATCCTCACCCTCTTCAAAAATGATCTTCTTAAAGCACTAAAATATTAATGACCATCAATGTAACCCAGCAGCAACTCTAAATGCTTACCAAGCTGCAGTTCATCAGAATAACATGATGATGAGCTGATTGGTTTAAACTGCAAGATAACACCCACTAAAACAAGACTTTGAGACAACACCAGTTCATCATGGTATCCTTATAATATTAGAAACTTCTAAAGATTGGAGCCTTCATGGCAAAGGCAAATCAATGTTTTTTTCCATTGTCTATTCTATCATTGAAAAAAAATCACAGCGCATGTACAGTATGCTAGTCAGACTGTATGATCCAGAATTCCTTCCCTAAAATCCATATAAGGGATGTGATTTTGGGTAAATTATGCTTTTACTGGAAACTAGTCCTTATCAGTTAACCATTAAAATAAAAATCATTAAATTTGAATCATATGAAAGGTAAATTCATAGTATAACAGGTCATATAATGGTGCTTCACATTGGGAATATGTAGGCAAATAGGCTGTTTACTTTTCCATATCCATTAAACCTTTCTAAAAAAAGAACAAACTATGTACAAAATGTGAAAATATAATTTCTACTCCTTACCTATAGCACATAATGAAAGACTTTCATAGTAAAGCGAAATGGACGTTTTACGGAGTGTCAGTGAGGGTAGGTTCGCTGCGCTAGTTTAGCAGCTGCACTGTAACCAGGCCACAGGAGCGCAGGCCAGTGTGCTCAGCTGCTGCTGGCGCTGCCGCCCGCCCGGGCCTTGTGTCGCTCTCTTCCTGCGGGGCTTATCTGTAATATAACTGAGCTTAGCTCCGGCTCTGCTCTGTGAAAAACGCACGCTCTACACGACAAATTTGGCATTTAACTTGTTTATCCCCTCTTTTTTTCCTCATGAAAAAGCCCAGATGGGACCGGCTTCTCTCCTGGCGAGACGTTTCGTCCGAGGCATTCGAACCCCGATCCGAAGGCATTTGGGTAACGCACGCGCCGGGTCGCCAAGTCAACACCGGCGTCGCTTTTCCGTCGCGGCGTTCACGTATGCTGCAGCGCATCGGTTTTCCATACAGGAAGTGACCCACCAACTTTGCTGAAATACGGGAGGCGGGGCTAAAATCTCAATGCATTTTGCAGAGGAAGACACTGCAGTGTGTGTGTCGTGGATAACGCTCTCGTCTCTGGAATGTGCTCTCATCTGTTGTCAGTCATTTAATTACTCCACACCTGTCACTGATTCAGCCACACACTCACCCATGAACAGTGTGTGTGTGTGTGTGTGTGTGTGTGTGTGTGTGTGTATGAGTGTGTGGCGTGTGTGTGTGTGTGTGTATGAGTGTGTGAGCGTGTGTGTGTGTGTGTGTGTGTGTGTATGAGTGTGTGGCGTGTGTGTGTGTGTGTGTGTATGAGTGTGTGAGCGTGTGTGTGTGTGTGAGTGTGTGAGTGTGTGAGCGCATGTGTGTGTGTGTGTGTGTGTGTGTGTGTGTGTGTGTGTGCGTGCGCGTGCGTGTATGAGTGTGTGTGCGTGTGTAATAGCATAAATATATTTTTCTTCGTTGTAGTTTTTGAGTTTGAGCTCATTCAGCTTCAGACCAGATGAAAATACTGACTGAGTGCAAACCGCTATAATGCTTGTGCGCGTATAAAGTTTGCGTTATTTAAAATGACGGAGGCCCTTTCAACAGTAACGCAGCGCAGATTGCCCCGCGGCCTTAATCAGGGCCACGCAGCGCAGCGGGGGGGCGAGGGGGGCGGGGGGGGGAGATTAGAGCCGACTGCTCGGGGTGGTCTGACAACCGACGTTAATCTACAGCCAGCGCCGCTCGCTCCCAAGCTGGAGGGCGGAGAGTCTTTCCGCGCGCGTATAAAAAGGGCTGTCGTTCTTCCGCCGGAGCTCCGAGTTTTATTCCACAGTTGTGATAGTGCGCTGCACAGTTACTAAAAACCACGGGAGAAATGTTAGCACTCAATCTCAAGAAGCGCACCATGTCGGGCTGAAGCAATAAAATGATTCTTTCCTACTGGAATGCACCGCAAACGTCAGGTTAAAAAATACTGCTGTATTATATTCACGACAGTTCTACAAAATTATTACCAGTGGTGTAAAAAGGTAAACGCTAAAGCTGCCTGAAACTACTACATAATTTCATATCTGCAAACTTGCCTACATTATTTAAAACAAATCATAACTGACTAAATGCACAGATTTTTTGCCATACATTAGCTTGTTGATTCTGAATATTATAAAAGTATATTTTTTAATATAAACAACAGAAGGTGATGCAAATCTGCAAAGGTCTCTACAGCTGCTCAGTAAAATAAGAACAGTTCTTATAGGAAGAATGGCATTAAATAAAACAAGACTGAAAGCTAAAAATTAATAAATGCATGAATATTACTGCGCATTAGATACCCACATCCTGTGTGTGACCTTGAGTTCTGGATTTTCACAAGTCAAGAGCCTTTGATGGTGAAACACAAAACTGTACCTGAGCAGCATTTAAATGTAATCTCTGTACACCTGCAGGGCTTTGAGAAGCATTAAGGAACTAATTATATAGCAAACAACTGAATAACTACAACCCCCAATCTTTAACCCACACAGATTTGCCTGCGATTATGTCTGCCACCACTAGGCGGAGAGACGTAAATGCAACCACCCAGCATGCATCTCTGCGTGTCGGTCAACAGCAAATCTGCAGCGGAGGTGGTGTCACAGCTGTGCAGTCTGTCTTCTGCAACACTGTGGGACTCAGGTTTGAGCTGCAGGAGGAGGGTTGGTTTCTGTGCGCAGATATCAGGGACTCAATCTCAATCTCACCTGGTCTCTGGGTTGTATCCCAGGATGTAGAAAAAGGAGTCGATGCGGGCTTTGAACTCCCGGGCAACGAAGATGTCGGAGAAATGGGAGATGTTACATTTCCCTCTGAAAGAGAGAAAAAACATTATCATTTTTGCAAAGCACATTTGCCAAAACACTGCCATTTACCACTGTATTGGCTGGGTAAACTTTCAACTGAGTTCAAGTGTTCTGTTCCGATGTACTTGTAAGCAACAAAAAAAACCCCCTGCATGTAAACTTGATGTTAACAACAGGAAGGAGCAGGCCGCTAACGGGCTTATTAGCGACGGTAGAACACGACACCCCTTCATCCCGTGTGCTGCTCACTGACGCACTGCAGATCCAGCGGCCCCCGCACACACACAAAAAAACCCGCTACAGCTCCACAGACCACATCTTGACATAATTTCGCTCCTCTACCATGTCTTTTTTCTCCCCCTGCCCCACCTCCCCACCCCCCCCCGTTTAATATTTAACGTCGACATCCATCACAATAACAGGCGTCACTGGCGACGGGGGCTATCTTTCCACTTCCTGCCAGTCCCCCCCCTCCCAAAACGAACAATACCTTCCCCCTCAGGAGATGAAAGGAGGTGTGCGGGTTAGAGCCGGGGATTACCGCACCCGGCTGGAATGTTCCGGAGCGTATCCGGGGCCCTCTAAGGCCAATCAAAAGGCTCTCTGTGGCAGCAGAAGTTGCTGCTAATTTGCCCTGAAATCAGCGGCTGGAGACGTGAGCTTTGAACGCAGCCGTGCGGACCGAGAGTCCAGATGGTTTTTGTTAAAAGAAAAGAAGGAAGAAAAAAAACGGAAAAAAAAGCAACTCACATGAGCGCAGTGGGGGGAAAAAGAAGATAAAGAACGGCACTATCTGGTTTCCATCCCAGAAAATGGCCACGCCCGTCTCCTTCTTAACGAAGTTAACCGCGGCCAGAACGGCGGCGTTCCTCTCCGCAGCGCTCAGCGCATTTAATAATGAAGGAATATCCCCCCCGTCTGCTCACGTACACGCTGGCGCAGTCTAACTCGGTGTCCGAGTTCATCCCTGTAAACAGTACTGGTCTCAATCTGAAGCGCTGTGTACACACGTCCCCTAAGAGGAGCGCTTACTGCTGCTCTGCACGCAGAGGAGGCCTCACGCTTCTCATTCAGCGCATGAGCAGCCTCGCCTTCGGCTTCCCAGACCCTGACCGCCAGGCTTCGGAGCAGGTAGCCTAGCACTGCCTAACGGAGGGGGGGAAGGGGGGGGGGGGGGGTGCAGTGCTCTGCCTAACGGGGGGGGTCCAGTGCGCTTTCGCACGCTATGAGTGTAGGAAACAGAGCCGCTCCCATCTGGAGCCACAGACCGAAACGTCTGAAAGCGCTACGTGGAACTCTGCGGTGGAACAGATGAAGGCAGAGCGGGCATCGACCACCCCCCCCACAAACCCCCCTGTGTGCGTGCGCAGGTGTGGTACCTGAGTGCGGCAGCGTGGTAGGTGTCCACGTAGTCTGAGATGAAGAGCTCCCGGCTCTTCACCACGGGATCGGTGATGACCAGCTCTCGCCCAGAGTCTGGAAGGAGGGGGTAGAGGGTTAATGGGGCGGGGTAAAAATATTGATTGGAACATGTCAAGTCAAGTCAGTTTATTTATAAAGCACATTTAAAAACAACAGAGGTTGACCAAAGTGCTGTACAAGGACAGATAAAAAGACACGTAAATAAAATAAGAGGTATAAAATACAATACCCAAAGACACAACACATGCCAGACGTTAAGATTCATACGCCAATGTAAAAAGGTGTGTCTTAATACGGGATTTAAAAGAGTCAATGGAGGGGGAAGAGCTAATAAAAAATGGCTATTTCAAAGCCTTGGGGCAGCACTGGAGAAGGCACGGCCGCCGATATTTTTGAACTAGTGCTGCTCAGCCTCAGTCGGGTGGAGTTAACTCCCTGCTGTGTGATGTGCGTAGCAGCCAGCGTAGACACCGGGCCCTCAGGGGCCACATTTCAGCAGGACTCATTTGGACATGACAGAATCCACGACTATCCAGGGGACGGATTGCGGACAAGTGCTTCATTCTGATTCCCGGCACCTTGTCTGTCTGAGAGGCTGCTCTTCTCACAAACACTGTGCATGCCCCGTTACTTCCCATGCCTTACTTATTTTTCACCTGTGCACCACAGCACAAATAAGCACTTTTCTTGTCCTTTAAAAAAAAAAAAAATTCACATTTTTTGCCGCCGGGCGCTCACCGTTCTCGTTGTTGCGGTCCTGCACCAGGTGCTGGTACACGGAGTCTGGGACCTCCGACTGCCGGTAGTACCATTTCACGCTCATCAGCAGATGGTCCCGTTTACTCTGGTACGGCAAGAGGGAGGGGATAAAAAAAAGAAAGAATCCGATAAAGCAAACAGACATAACTTGTTTGTTAACGGCGTCACAAATTGGCTCCGGAGCAAACAGACACGTGCTCCGGTTGTTGGTTCATCGTACGCTCCCCTTACCAAAGCACAGTGCGGAACTAAGTCAATTAAAAAGGGATTGAGAGCTCTTAATTCTTTAATAAAATTAACATAAAACATCCTACGCGCTGCAGTCAGGGGGGAAATGAAAAGGGCAGAGGAATGAATCTTTGACTTCGCCTCAAGAGTATTTAAATCTCCAGATTTTCCACAAGCAAAACAAGGGAGGAAATCCAACTGCTAAAGATCACTGAACCGATGACGAAGAGGCCATCAAAATCCAATCAACCAGCGAACTCGCTGTTTACCCAGCGTCTGGGTTCTCCTGTGAACGTGAACCTTGAACACTGCCACCTAACGTCAGCCTGTGGGACTGAACGTTCAGCATAGACGTGCAGTTCCACAAAACGAACAGCGAGTGGCAGCACTGAGTCAAATATCGGTTTCACAAGCCATTTCACAAGCCATTTATAATACAGCCAAGGGTGTGGGGGAGGGAAGAAAAAAAAGAAAGGGGGTTAGGCAAGACATGTTTTCATTCATTCACATGAAATATTTATTATCCTTCCACACAAACCGACCTGACCATTCAGAGCATTTAAAATAATAGGGGGGAAGGTGGAAATAAAGCCCACCAGCCTCGCCTCGCTGGCCGTCACAAAGAAGCCAGAAATCACAGCGGCGTTTAAAATGGCTGTGGATGCCAGCCTCCAGCCACAGGGAAGGGCGTCGCCGTGCCAGAGCGGGGAAAGGAGAGAGAGAGAGACGCCATCCCGCCCGTCCCGCACGGCGTCCGTTACCGTGACGGAAGCCACCGCGCGGACGCGTTTGTTTAACGCGCCTACCTCGGCTGCGTTATACCAGCAGGTGCGTTTACGCGCGCGGACAGGGGCGCGGCGCTCACCCCCGAGCGGTTCACACGCCCCGTCAGAGCGGCGTAGCGCCCGGGGGCGTTCTCACGCGGAGACGCGCTGGCACGGAGAGCGCCTGTCAGTCACGGTTAAGAGCAGGAAAACTCGGCCTCTCAGAGGCCCGCCGCAGCGTGAGAAGGCTGACTTAACCTCCACTCCCGGCGACAGCTCCGCACAGGCCCAGCGTGCACTACTGCCACATAAAAAAGCTTTAAAAAGACTGCGTTTGTAACAGAATTCCATGCCTTCGTCCCAGAAAAGCAGAATTTATGGGTTCTCGCACTTTACGCAAACACGCGTACACCCACACGCAGTCGCACACACGCATGCATGTGCACACACACACACACACACACACACACACACACACACACACAAATGCATGCACACACACGCACACGCACACACGCGCACACGCGCACACACACACGCAGTCACACACATGCATACACGCATGCACACGCACATGCACACACACGCACACACACACGCGCACACATGCACACACACGCACGCAGTTGTGCACACACACATGCACACACGCATGCACACACACATGCACACAAGCATGCACACACGTGCGTACACACATACATACGCACACACGCACATACACACATACATACACACACACGCACGCACACACGCACACACACACATACGCGCACACACACACATGCATGCACACATGCACACGTACACACACAGGCACGCTTGCGTGACTCATGTTCCCAATCTGCAGCTTACCGAGCTGCTAATTACACCTGACTTATGGTATTATCTCCATCTCCATGGCGCCCGATGTTTCCGCTGATATTGTCGGCTGAGTGGCATTGTGTGTTCGCGGGGCTGGGCTTGTGTATCTCTGAGGCTATAGGTTCCATCGCTGCCGTTGTAGCCTGGAGCACAGCGCTGTACTGGAACTGCTTCTGTAAATATCCAGCGGTCTGAATGGACTGTGTGCGTAAGAATGTAAGCTGTCATAAGTCGCTGTGGATAAGACTGCCCGCTAAATGCCAAAAATGTCAAAAGAATGAGAGAGAGAGAGAGAGAGCACACTGGGCCTCCAGAAACAGCACAGCATCAGTTTCCTGAGGTCTCCTGGATAACCCAACAGGGGTAACCCTTCAGAGTAACGGTACAGAGTAACAATACAGAGTCACCCTACAGAGTAACAATACAGAGTCTTCCTACAGAGTAACAGTATAGAGTAACCCTACAGAGTAATATTACAGAGCAAGCTGGGAGTGGCCATGTGTATCTGAGTGAAATAAACTAACGCATCCATATGCTGCTACCTTTAGGTACATTTAACACTTCTGCACAGTTTACACTCAGCATCACACAGAGCCTCGTAAAGCTCTGCGAATGTTTCAGAGAGGAGGTACCGTGCATTTAAAAAAAAAATAAAATAAAAAAAAAAAAACATTCCTCTTGCAGTCCTTTTTAAAAAACCATAAACACAAATCAACACGATACCTCTGACCTTTCCTTTAGCGAGTCCAAAGACTGGAGATTACGCCTTTATTATCGCGGCCTAATTATGTTTGCACGCAGGCCGGACCAGACGCTCGCGCTGAATGAAATCATGGCGGTGAGCGCTCTCAGGCTGACACAGGCGCGGGGAGCCCATTAGAATGACAATGCCAAACTGATTAGCGGGAATTCCTGACCGCGTTCGGGGCGGCGGCCATCTCCCTGTCCCAGGGCCTTCTCAGACAGCCCAAAAAAAACAAAAAAAAAAAACAGCCCCCTCTCCACCTCAGAGGGAGAGAGGTAGGAACGGAGGACAGGGAAAGAGAGGGAGGGAGGGAGGACAGGGAGAGAGAGGGAGGGAGGGAGGACAGAGGGAGAGAGAGGGAGGGAGGGAGGGAGGGAGGACAGGGAAAGAGAGGGAGGGAGGGAGGACAGGGGGAGAGAGAAACATAAACTCAAACCAAGTTTCCATTTCTGCACTGAATGTGCCTGCATCCCCTCAGAATGAGGTGAGGTATGAGGCTGCAGAGGGTTTTTGCAGTGTGTAAGAGCAACAGCTGTAGATATGGGAAACGGTACTGAAACATTCCTCTGTAGGCTCGCCAGCAACACCCCCCCCCCACCCCCACTCTGCCTCCCCCCTCCCGCCTCCCCCCCTCACTCCAAACCCCCCCCACTCCACCTCCTCCCCCCCCACTCCAAACTGACTCCCTCGCCCCCCCTCCCCCCCCAGAGAAGTGCCAGTGAGGACCCCCAGCTTTCCCCATTCCAACTGAGAGACCAGAGGGGTATGTGGGGCGGTGTCAAAGTTTAAGGCGCAGAGCAGGCAGCTAATACCTCACTGCCATGCAGAGAACAGTCAGACACACAATGACCCGGGTCAGGGCTGTGTGAGGGGTGCAGGGCCGTTTAAGGGGCACAGGGCTATTTGAGGGGAGCAGGGCAGTTTGAGGGGAGCAGGGCAGTCTGAGAATGCCACTCTTGAGATCAGAGCACCAGAGCGTCCTTCAAAGAGCTGCAGAGCGAGGGGCACAAATCGCTCCCAACCCTGGCGGGCGAGGGGTTTGGGGGGTATCCTGCTCTCACACACGTCCCAGAATGAGACCGAAAAGCACAAACCTGTGCAGTTTGGCACTTAATATGAAACTCGTTTGAATGGAAATTAAAGGCAATGATTACTTGGTCGCTTTGACAGTAAAATGGTGTGCAGATTTCCCCTCTGTAAGTCGTTCGGGGATGGGGGGGGGGGGGGGGGGGGGGGGTTAGGGGGTTTAGAGGGGATCTTCCTATTCCTGGCAAAGCTTTCAGGCTGGCTGCCAATCAAAAAGGCTCGTCCAATAGGCTGACAGTTCAGGTTACCCACATGAGCCCTGGGGATTAGAGGGAGATGGAATCCCAGGAGGCCGTGGGGCAGTCTTTCATCGGGCCTGAGAAAAAGAGAGAGACAACGGTGCCCGCTAACGAGCGTTCACAGGGAACAGAAGCGCTGCTCGAACCCCAGGCCTTACAGGGGAGTGTCAGTGCGCAAAAATGAGAGGAACTGAGCAGGAAGAGCTAGTTAGCCCTCTGGAGAGTAGGTTTATTTGGAACGTTTTTTCAAAACTCCAATTCAGTGTTCTAGAACTCTACTGTTTTCAGTTAGCAGCAGTGATTGTGACATCAGCATTAGAATGTTCAGTTAAGAAGATTCTCATCGTGCATTTGTGACCTCACACCTTAAAAGGTTAAAAGAAGGAAGAACTGCCTGGAAAAAGCCCGGTCGCTCCAGCCTGTCACTCAGGGAACACTAACAGGAAGTCTGTGTTTATTTTACGCGTTCAGACTGCGCTCCTCCGTCGTGCTGTTCGGCCAGCGGGCACAGCGCACCGCTCAGGCCTGCTACAGAAGCGGTCGCCGTGGCGAGCGCTACCTCGCTGTCAGGGAAACGGAGCGAGGTCCGTCGCAGGGCAGGCTGGGTTGGGGTGGGGGGGGGGGTGGGTCGAGCTTCGCCACAGCTGTCTGTCTAACGCACAACAGCACTTTGATTGAGGCTTAAAGAAGAGGCGAGGACTCCTCTGTGGAGGGGAATGCAGTCTGAAAGATGGTGTGTTGAGTGGGGGAGGGGGGTGAGTGTTGAGTGGGGGGGAGTGATGAGTGGGGGGGGAGTGATGGATGGGTTTAGTAGGCGTTTTCGCTGGGTTCTCGCATTAAGCGTGAGGCTGAGAGCTCTGGGAACGTGTGACTGAGCTACACACACTCTGTAAGCACTTCCATCTGCGCTTCAGCTAAGCATGACAAAGCACAGCCTCCACACACACACACACACACACACACACACACACGTACATACATATACACACACACACTAACCATGACAAAGTACAGCCTCTATGTATGCATACACACACACACACACACACACACGTATGCACACATGCACACACACGTACATACATATACACACACACACTAACCATGACAAAGTACAGCCTCTAAGCATGCACACGCGCACACACACATATATACACACATACACACACACACACACACATAAACATGCACAGGAATTCACATCGTCCCTTCAAAAATGGCAAAAAAAAAAAGAAAAGGAGCTAATTTAAGGACAATTTATTCGCCGAAAGTGTCTTTTACAAGCAACAGTCAAGCGCTCGTTATACGGGAACAAAGGCTCGTTAAGCTGACGGGCCTCTCGAACCCTTATAAACTCCATGCTAATAACAGTAAACGAGCGGTAATTACATGTTTTCTTGCTGAAAAATCCTGCGTACAGATTTCTCCTCCTCTCTGTGTGTCAAAAACAACAAATGGAAGAAGAGAAGGAGAGAGGGGGGGATGTGGGGAGAAGGGGGGTGGGGGGAGTCACAGCTGTGGCTGCAGCCTCAGTCAGGACCCCTTTGCGCTGCTTAGCGTCGTCTCTAACACTGCCCGCCTTATTTAGATATTAAATCTCCGCTCGCTTTGAAGACAGGCTGCCCATCTGTCATCCCGGGCCCATATTGGATCTGATGAGCATTAGCCAGTTCAAAGTGGGAGATTTCCACTGTAACAAAGCCAGGGTTCTTTTTTTCTTTTTTTTTTTCTTTCTTCCTTCGCTGCCCCATCAAAGTGAGTCGTGTTACAGAGTCACAGCCCCCCGCCCCCCCACCCCCCCGTCCCGGGCCCTCGGACACGGCGGGGTAGCGAGGCCCTCCCTGCCCTCGCGCGCGGCTCGGTTCAAAATGGCGATGGCACTTAAAACGGACCGTCATTCGCCGGGGTCTCAGAGGAAGTAGGGGCTCATGGGAAAGCGCGTCGGGCCGCTGAGTAAGACGCCCCGCCGCTGGACAAGCGCAGCCCAAAACGCCGCCATTAATGACGGCTATCCGCCATCAGCCAACATCGAATCAAAATCAAATTCAAATCAATTATGCTTGTAGAGCGCATTTTGCAGAAAACCGGCACACAGACGTTTTACAGAGCACCAGAGCATCAACGTCCCGACATGTGCCCACCGCCCAACAGGGGGCGCTTTAAAAGGCCCGCAGAGGCGCAGACGGGACGCACAGCGACCCGCTAACTCCAGCAGGACAGGAAGCGCTCTTTTAGGCCTCAAACAGAACCCACGCGGTCACACAAATCGTGAAACTGCACACTATAGGACATTCCGTGGTACTCTGCTACTCCACCATCCACCGCCAAGGGCAAAATCCTGTTTCCTACCACTGAAAACCTCCACGTTCCCGGCAAGGTGCTTTAAGAAAAAAAACCCCATTTATTCCTTACTTGTGTGTATCAGCGTTTTTTCCCCCCCGCTGCAAACTTTAAACCCTCCAGGAGAGCCCCGGTACATCGGCTGTGAAAGCGCCTGAGTGCGGTTAGCGCTCCTCTCGTAAGAGCCGCTTCATAAATCCCGCTTCAAACACACAACACGGGTCCTCGCTATGCGAGCGCCAGCGCCTGAGTCTTCAGCCCCAGAGAGGTAGAGAGAGAGGGAGAGGGAGAGGGAGAGAGAGAGAGAGAGGGAGGGATGGATGGAGGGAAAAGGTGAGAGCTAGCACGCCTGGGTGTGTAACCTTGGCGGTATTGGAGAGCAGGAAATGAGGAGGCCTGGTTAAGCCACGGCTAATCGATCGGAGGATTCAGCCGAGTGTGAGCTGAGCTGAGCTGAGCTGAGCTGAGCTGAGAGTGAGGCAGCTGTGGGGCATCCGATACTGCCCCCCCCCCCCCCCGGCTCTAACCTCCCTGTTTTCCTGTGTTTTTAAACGTGTGTCTAAATTGTCCTGGTGATCTGCTATCCTGATGATGTTATTTAGCGGATGAAGCTCCTCCCCTAAAAAAAAGCCTGCTCCTGCTCCTGCTCCTGCACAGTGAACAGCCAAAAACCCGCAGGCACAAACCCGCAAGCACGTCTGGCCTGTCAGTAATGAAAGGCTGCCTCAGAGGTGTTCCACAACACACAGAGCCCCGCCCCCTGCAGCACAGAGCCCCGCCCTCAGCAGCACACAGCCCCGCCCTCTCCAGCACACAGCCCCGCCCCCTGCAGCACAGAGCCCCGCCCTCAGCAGCACAGAGCCCGCCCACCCCAGCACACAGCCCCGCCCCCTGGAGCACAGAGCCCTGCCCTCTCCAGCACACAGCCCCGCCCTCCCTAGCATACACAGCACCGCCATCTCCAGCACAGAGCCCCGCCCTCACACGTAGATGCATAGACACGCATGCACGCACGCACACACACACACACACACACACACGCACAGCATTGTGAAACTGAGCTGCAAGAGCGATTGTCTCTGCTCCTTCCATTCTTAGTTTGAGATAAGAGCTACAGTGCTGCCCCTTGCTCTCCCTCTCCCCCTCCCTCCCTCCCTCTTTCTCCCCCTCTCCCCCTCCCTCCCTCTCAGCAGTGCTGAATGGATGAAGCTGACCCCAGAGGGACCTGCAGGAGAGCAGCCAGTGAAGCTCCTTATCTCTGCCTGAGGGCTACGATGCTAATGCAGCTACTGCTACTGCTGGAGAGAGGAGATCACCTGCTCACACACACACAGACACACACACCTCACGCTCACGCTCGCTTACACACACACACACACACACACACGCACACGCAGACACACCTCACGCTCACACACACACACACACAGACACACACACCTCACGCTCACGCTCGCTCACACACACACACGCACACGCAGACACACCTCACGCTCACACACCACACACACAGGCACAACTGATGCACGCACGCACACACACAGACCTACACACACACACACACCCTCACATATGCACACACACACATACACACAACCCTATACATGCACCTACACACCCACACACCTCACTCGCACTCACGCACACACACACACATGCACACAGACACACACACACACACACACACACGCACACACCTCACTCGCGCACACACACACACACACACACAGACACAGACACACACACACACACACACATTTGCTGTGTGAAAGCAGACATGAAAAGGACAGGGGAGGGCACTCTCTGTCCCTGTGAGGAGGGAGAATCGGTGTTTGCTGCCGGGGGGAGATGTGAAGAAGAGGGGAAAAATAACACTTCACTTCGGCACGCCGGCGGGGGTCAGGGGTCAGCGGTTCAGTCCCAGCATGCCGTCCCTCAGCTCCATTTCACTTTGGTCTCCGATAGCGGCGCGGCGGCTTCTGTGCGTCCTCCTGAGGGGACGGCCGGCAGCGGGGCGGGGGGCGGGGCAAGGGGGCGGGGCTTACCGCTCCCAGCCAACCGGCTCCTTTTAACATCAGCACAGTCACAAAGCCCCTGGTTAAGAGCTTCCAGTCACTGTAGCTAAACGGACGGGGCTGCAGCAAAAATGCAAATAGCGTTTTGATTTCCAATGTTTCCACTCAAGAAGTAGGAGGGAAAACAGCAAATTGCCCACTGCTGGAAATTCATTTGATAACAGGATTTCCATTTTCATTTTTTTTATAGGGACACTTTATGTTCATATTTTCTGTGGTTGCCTGATTTGAGATATTTGAAGTAGGCCTACCACAGATTTAAAATCATGAAAAAAAAACAAAACAAAAAATATAACATTTAGAAATATAGTGACTTGGTACATTCAGAGCAGGTACCAATTTTAACTGTCATTTCGAATGTGCCTGAACATAAATCCCTATTTATTCCAGCAAATAGGAAACAAGAAAAAGAAAAGAAATGTCATTTTACTACTCTACGGAAATCAACATATTCAAACTGATATTTACACAGGGTTTCCAGCTCACGCTCTGATCTCACGCCAAATAAACAGAGCCTAACTGAAAACAAAGCCACTCCCAGATTACACAAATTATGTATCAGAGAGACTGACGATTGGCTACTCATCTGTGACATCACCCTGTGTCCACGCCCGCATCACAATCAGTCACACTCCAGCCAGCTGACCATAGGTGATTGACACCTGAGATAACTGAAGAGCACCACAGCGTACTGCTTTTATGATCATGCAGCAGATTAAATACGGTGCTAATTTTTCACCAGAGCAGCTGTGGCTGCCTACTTGCTGAGCCACTGAGCCACTGAGCTAACATAATCATATAACTATGAAGAGGCACGTTACTGCAAGCTACATACGAAAGTCATCGGTTCAGCAAACGGCATTAGAGATGCATCAGAACCCCCGTTCTTGAATATTCTTACGGATTCAAACGCAGAATAATGCATAGGGCCCGCCCTGCACTCAGTAATGATAACCAGCCTGCGGAATAAGGTACGCGCATTTCCGTCCGCCCTGTCGCCTTCATGACATCAGCGACTAAGCTGAAAGGGGCCGGAGCTTGAAGGGAGCTGGGAGAGATCGAGCGGGAGGCTAGCCAGGAGCGACGTTTCCGCCTGGCATGCGTAACGCACTGGAGCCTGACTGCTGATAATGTTTATTTTCTGAGCAGTGGTGGTGGGGGTGCTATATCGATAGCACTCTAGCGCTAGGCGTCATTAGCATCGCAGCTTGTAAATTACTCCCCCCTTCCCTGTCAGGTCCAATCAGCCGGCAGACGGCGGAACGAGCGGCCAATCATTAGGTTTGCCCAGGAGAGGCGGGCGGGGCCGGGGAGATGAAGCGCTATCTGTGCGGTATCTGGTCTCCCGCTGAGTGACAGTGAGCGTCTGTGTGCTCAGAGCTTAGGCCCCGCTTCCGCCCTGCCCGCCACGCCCGCGCACGAGGTTTCACTTTGGGGTAATGTGTGTGTGTGTGTGTGTGTGTGTGTGTGTGTGTGTGTGTGTGAGAGAGAGAGAGTGAGTGTGTGCATGTGAGAGAGAGTGTGTGTGCGTGAGGGTGTGTGTGTGAGTGAGAGAGAGTGTGCGTGCGTGTGTGTGTGTGTGTGTGTGTGTGAGAGAGAGAGTGCGTGTGTGTGTGTGTGTGTGAGAGAGAGAGTGTGTGTGCGTGAGGGTGTGTGTGTGTGTGTGTGAGAGAGAGAGTGTGCGTGCGTGTGTGTGTGAGAGAGAGTGTGTGTGTGTGTGTGTGTGCATGTGTGTTTTTTTCTCTTCTCTCTCCCAGTTCAAGCCAAGACTCAGCAGCCCTCAATCTGTGGAAATTTTCCACACCACTGCGATGATATTGATTACACCCACTGCTCCCAGAACCCCTGCACACACACACACACACACACACACACTCCTCCCTGAATACCTGCACACACACTCATGCACACACACACTCCTCTCAGAATCCCTGCACACACACACACACACACTCCTCCCTGAATCCCTGCACACACACACACACACCCCTCCCAGAATCCCTGGACACACACATGCGCACGTGCACGCAGACAAAGACAAACACACACACACACCACTCCCAGAATCTCTGCACGCACACACACACACACACACACACACACGCACACACATGTACACACACACACCTCCAGCGCTGCTCAGCCTGATCCCCATGAAACCCTCAGATCTCCGCGCGGCGCTGGCGCTCTCTAACACGCCGGCCCGCGGGACCGAGCGCAGGCGGAGGGGAAACGCTCTAAATAACCGCGCGCTAAAGCGCTAAAGACAGGATCTCAGGCGAGCGTCATCAGGCCCGCTCCCGAGACCCGCTGCAGCCGGGCGTCACGGCCGCGGTGGCCAGCGCGCGGCTTTCGCAGCCGGGAACTCTGGGACACGCTCGCAGGGGTCTCTCATTACTGTAATAAGCGGGCGGGGGGAACCTCGCAGCTTGTCAGAGCCTCCGGCTAAAATCAGACGAGCCCCAGCAGCCAGACGCACACAATGGCCCTTTGTCCCAGCGAAACACACTCAACACACGTCCTGCACACAGGGGACCGGCACACACCCACCGGAGAACACAGTGATCCTCACAGAGCATTACCGATCAGACACACACACACACACACACACACACACACACACACACGCACACACACACACACACACACACACACACACACACACACACACACACACACACACAGTCCCGTACTGCTATCCTTGTGAGGACTTCCCATTGTCTACATTCATTCCGTAACCTCTAACCCTAACCCCAACCACTACATGCCTAACCTTAACCCTAACCTTAACCTAATTGTAACCCTAACCCTAAAACAGCCTCTTGACCCTATGGGGATCAGCAAAAGGTCCCCACAAAGATTAATTTTCCTCATCTTTCTATCCTTGTGAGGACATTTGGCTCCCACAAAGATAGTATTACAAGTTCATACGTGCACACATGGAGACACACACACCACACAAACACAAACACACACACACACACACGCATACATGGAGACACACACACACACACACACAGTGTTAGGCAGGCAGGTAGGCAGACAAACAGACAGAGAAAGAGTGAGACAGACAGACAGACAGACAGACCTAAGGCGGTATTTAAGAGGTAAGCGCCATCGCGGCTGCAAGCCTAACCCTGCCCTCCAGCACTTGTTTCCTAGTACCTTATTTCCCAGTCTCTGAGCTCAGCCTGTAGCCCCACACTAACTGGGGTAACACCCTGATTATCAGTGAGGAGGGAGCGGAGCCTGACGGGCAGTACTGGGAGTAACCAGGGGCCCCACCAGGGATTTTGGGCCCCTGGCCTCACCACCCCAGAAAATGCTATGTCCTAATATTTTATGAGTGCCACTGTCAGTCAGGGCCCTTGGAATCATGCTACTACCCCCCCCCCCCTTTTATGACACTCCTGGGAGTGACACGGATGAGGTGACTGGCAGAGCTTAAGACTGGGGCACAGGCAGGTGAAGTGCCACTCGCCAGGACCCACTTCACTCATCCCCCACCCCCCACCGGCCCCTCTGTCCCTCCCCCCAGCAACCATGACGACAAGAATCTGAAGTAGGGAAAAAAAAAAAAAGGAAAAGGGGGGAAGAAAAAAAAGGCAGCAGATATTATGCATGCCCTTGCTACCACTCGGCATTTAAATGTCATTTACCGAGGCAAACGGTTCACGGCTAATTAGCGCTTAGCGTGATGTACAGCGCTGGGCAGCGTGGAGCTGGGATCTCTAACGCCGTCGCGGCGTTTAGAGAGAGCTCACCTCTTAAGTACCGCCGGCCGCGCCTCTCCGATCGGCTCGCCGGGACGCCTCGCCCGCCCGCCGCATGCATGCATGCATGCAGCGGCGGCGTCTGGAACCGCAGCACGCGTCGCATGCCATGCGCTGGAGCGTGTGAGCCAGGAACAGCGGCGGACAAAACCGCGAGCTTCCGCAGGAGCGCACTGACCCAGGAGCGCTCACTGTCGCCCTCGGTTACCACTACTCCTAACGGACACAAAACACCGCCGTCCAGCTCAGGGCTCCACAGTGCTCCCATTTTAGGAGCATTTGCTCCTGAAAACTGACGTGCGCTAACAGGATAAATAATTTAGGAGCGCATCTACTAATCAGGATGCATTAGCATGCTCCTAAATTTTTCAACTTAGCAGCACGTGAGCTTCTTGGGAAAAACGTTTGCGTAGAGCCCTGCAGCTCGCTCTCTCTCACCGAAAGGGAAGAACACACTCACCTGTGTTCCTCCACTGGCCCTTTAACAGGCTGGAGCCCCTCAGCACACCTGTGCCCAGGTGAGAGAGCCCTGCCAGCACTCCGCTGTGCAGGTGCCATGTTCATATCGGCCGAGTTTCCTGGAAATGCGACGCCACTGAAGGGAACAGAGCCCATGAGCCTCTGCTGAGAACACACACAGCGCCTAATCTGCTCCCAGACAGCAACACGGAGCCTGAGCCTGGACTGATTCTCAGCTTTACGTGCGGCGGTGGTAGCTAGGCCACATGAAGAGGCATAGCCAGGCCACAATGCACATGAAGAGGCGTGTGTGTGTGTATGTGTGTGTGTGTGTGTGTGTTCAGACGCACGGGGTTCGGTGTAGGTGAAGCTAGCGCGTACACACGGGGGGGGGGGGCGGGGGGGGGGGGGGGAGCGGGGGGACGGCTCAGGCGAAGACGCCATCAGCGGCGTATATCACTCCCATACATCACACCGTCCCACCTGGAGAGGGGAACAGCGTGTGCGTCCCGCCCCTTGCCTGAACCCGCCTTGCACACACGTGTCCCACACACACACACACACACACACACACACACACACACACACACACACACACACACACGCCGAGATTTATGAACAGGGTCACCTCCAGTCCCAGCATGCCTCAGGGCTGGGATACATCACAACTCCACCCCCGACATCAAACGAGCCTTTTCTCTTTAAACACACGATACGAGAGTGAGCGGGAAAAAAACGAGCTAGCGCCTCTCTCTCTCTCTCTCCCTCTCTCGCTCCGCTCTTCGCTCCATCTTAAACCCATGAGGGTTATTCTCCTCCAAACGGAGAGGGCATTACGCCGATCCATAACGGGAACGTAAAGTTCAACAGCCCGCGGGTTAGCGCCCGATAGCGCCGCGCTACGCTACGCTAGCGCGCCGAGTCCGCGCCGCTGCGCGCCGCTCCGTATGAAATGCAGATGAGTCCATCTACCGCGAAGAGATCTGTCTCTCAGATCACAGGCCTGTGATTTACCAGCCCGGTGAGCGAGGGAGAGACGGACGGAGAGAGGGAGGGAGGGAGGGAGGGAGGGAGGGGGGAAGAGAGATAAATAAAACATAACAGCTTTTATGAGAACTGATTTGCAAGGCAGAGAATCACTCTGCTTCTGCAACTACCAGCGGTAATTGAATTGAGAATTCATTTAAATCGAGCAAATACACTTTACCGAAAACAATTCTCCAGGATCCAAAAGCCTCGTTCAAAAAAAAAAACAAAAAAAGAAAATCAATAGAGATGGTGCTCAAAATGACCATTAGCCCGAGATGCCAGCTTTTAATTCAGTCTACAAAGACTGTTCCCTTCTAAATTAGATCCACACTGCAGACCAAAGAGAACTTTCCAGTATGGACAAAAAAAGCTGCCTCTACTTCCAGAACAAAGGAGGTTTGAGTCCAGGAGAACCGTAAGAAATCAACACAAAGCTCGACGCTCTTTTTGTCTTTGTTTCCCTTGGTCGTGCGAGGCGAGGAAATCCCTAAATTATTAAGACACGTTTCAGCCGCAATACAGAACATGAACATTGGCTATGACGTTAACTGCACTAACACCATAACTAAAGGGGTGGGAAGAGATGCTTCGGTGAAAGAGTGCGAGAAGCAGAGGAGAGATTAATGGGGTGGGACGCTGTGTGGAGGGGAACAGGAGTCAGAAGGCCTCGGCTTGTGTGAAAGCTGCATGCAAACAAAGGCTGCCAGGATCTCCCTGGGTGTGAATTACAGGGATAATGAAGCGTGGCTGTGCAGCCGGCAATGTGGGGGAGAGAGAGAGAGAGAGAGAGAGAGAGAGAGAGAGAGAGAGAGAGAGAGAGAGAGAGAGAGAGAGAGAGAGAGAGAGAGAGAGAGAGAGAGAGAGAGAGAGAGAGAGAGAGAGAGAGAGAGAGAGAGAGAGAGAGAGAGAGAGAGAGAGAGAGAGAGAGAGAGAGAGAGAGAGAGAGAGAGAGAGAGAGAGAGAGAGAGAGAGAGAGAGAGCAGCGCCACCACGGGCTGAGCGAGAGCACCAGCTCCGCCCTTACAGAGCGGCCTGGCGATGATACACACACACACACACACACACACACACACACACACACACACACACACACACACACACACACACACAAACACACGCATAAACACACCACACGCACACCACACACACACACCACACGCACACACACGCGCGCGCGCACACACACACCACACGCATACACCACACGCACACACACACACAAACACACCACACACACACACACGCGCGCGCGCACACACACACCACACGCATACACCACACGCACACACACACACAAACACACCACACACACACACACGCGCTGCCGGCACTATTTCAGGACGACAGCGTGACGCAAGCGAGCGATGCAGCGGGGTCACCTGCTCTCTGTCTCGGGGGCGTCTGCGGGAGCGGGGGGGGAGAGAGTAACTCAACGGAAATGAGTCACAGGAATCTGCCAGAGGTTTCTTTAATGCGTTTGAGCACTTCTGTTATTACGGTTACTCACTTACACTCGTATCCAGAAGAGCAGCGCAGCGTTGTAAATAAAGCGCGGAACACAAATAACAATCAAGGCCCAACACACGCTGCGGGACGTTCACGAAAAAGGGCAGAGCACCCCGCCCCCTCCCAGGCCCCCTAATCTCTCTCCCGACCAACCCAACCTCTTCTCTTCCACCTTGACCAGCCTAGCTGTCCCCTATGTGCTCCCCCCTCACAGCCAGCGAGGCTATTTTTTGTGGAGCTAATTTGCACCATGTGTTCTGTAGCCGAGCCCCCCCCCCCCCTCCAACCCCCCCTCGTGGATGCGTGTGAAGCCTGCACTACTGTAAATCTCCCCCTGCCAAGTGCCTCTCACCCCCCCCCCCCCCGCCTCCAACCCCTCGAGCAGAGACCTGGCTGCCAGACTCGAGCAAAGGCTGTATAAACCGGGGGGCGGGGGGGGGGGGGGGTAGGACGGGTACAGGAGGCCTGAACATGAACCCTCTGACAGGGCCTTTCCACACAAGCGTTTGACCCGCATTGGGATGTTTCTACAAAAAAAAAAAAACTTTAAAAAAGACAGCCTGCATTCCATTACAACCCACGGTGTCCCCCCCCCACACACAACCCCCCCAGCCTCACCCCAACCTCCCCGTTCCCTCCTCCCTGCTCCTCCAGAGCGGCGCTCTCTTCCTGCTACGCAGTCGCCCAGCTGGGCTCAATTTCTGTCACATCGCTCTGCGATCTCCGCCCTGCCGAGGCCCGGGTCCATCAGCGGCCCTCTGCGTGCGCTACGCCACGCCTGGACACACAGCGCCGCACGCACCGCCGCACGCACCCCGAACTCCCCTCCAAACTCACCCCCAAACTCACCGCCAAACTCACCCCCAAACTCACCCCCAAACTCACCGCCAAACTCACTGCCAAACACACCGCCGTCGTACACAAACAGACCGCCTGCCCAGCCTTGCTGCAGGAACAACGCTGCCCATACCCTGACTGCTGGGAGCAGATGTAGCGATCAATGTTATATATGCCTACCCCGTTACAAATAAACCAACACAAATGACAGCTTCCAAATGACTCTGCGGAATGATGCTGAAAGACATTGAGGGCTGTGCTTTGATTAAATGAAACCTAGGGACAGCTTTTGTTTGGCCATTTATTAGTCACGTCCAGGTTGACATAATTGGGTTTTTTTCTCTGCAGACAGCTCTATTACACCTTTGGGACAATCAAATTCAGCAACTGTGTCCTCTAGGAAATGACAGAGCTTAATGACTGGCTGGAAATATCTTAAGGATTATTGCCATGTCATTTCATTTTTGATTAAGTATTTATTATTTTACATTCTTTATAATATATATTTTTCCCTTTTCCTTCCTGTCTTAGTTTCACATGGTCTAACTTAATTTGACAGCGCCTTGGAAATAATGGCAGCTAAGCAGAAACATTATGTTTATTATTATAGTCACTGAACAGGAAACGCTGGCCCTTCCCACAGCTGCCCATTTTCATTCAGCGAGCCGGTTTCCATGTTGATGGCTCAATCAGGGAAGTGGTCACAGTTAGTCAGCGTCATACGGCGCAACTGTCAGCTGGAGAGCAGGTGGAAGTGATGCGCACGCCGGGAGAATTTGTGTTTCTAATCTTCAGGCGGCAATCTCGCTCGCGCGACGCACACAAAATGAACCGGCACGCGGCCCCGCCTTCGCCGATGTGCCGACAGGACGATTTAAATACACAAATTGGACGCACTTGCGACTTTCCACGCGCAAGCGAGAGAATTATTCAAACCACACGCTGCACATAATGCACTTGCGCACGCCCACACGGTTTTTCGAGGGGGGGGGGGGGACTTGATCTGTCAAAACGATCAAGTCCTCATTGCTGCAGATTTACATTAGAATGATTTCTAGCCCATGTAAAGTGCCAAATTGCCTCTGCTTTGCCATGTCAATTGTAGACACACACACACACACACACACACACACAGTCTGTTAAAAGAATATAATATCATCCATATCGTGTGTTTTGAAAACAAACAGCTAGGAACGGGTGTGCCACATGGAGCCTGATAACACTAGCCTACATTATAATACAAAGAGGTGGTGAAAGTGATCTGAGTAAGAAACCGCTCAGTCAGTTCTGCTCTGTTTGTGCCAAGTGGGGGAATATGCTCATCAGTAGAGTAATGTTACATATAAGCCTTTTAATCACAAATAATTGTGGAACTTCAGCACTGTATTTTTTTTTTTTAAAGAAAATGATGAAAACAAAAGAGAAGGCTTAAGGAGAGAACCCTGGACTGATCTCTGCCTCCTCAGTAGAGCCGTAAGCTCAAAGCTCAGCCGAGCGGCATCTGCAGAGCTGAGGAAGGTAGCGTTTCCTTACCCTGTGATTTAGAGCGGGCCCCTTTCTGTGCGTTTGATTGGCGGAGCACTGGGGATGGGGGGGCGGGGGGCGTCACATTAATCAAACACCCCCGCGATTACCGCCGCACAGTGACCGCTTCGGCTAAAGCACCGCCTCGCGAATCCAAACGCGGCGCTGAGAGCTACCTGCCTGTTTGCCTCTCAAACGCCTTCTTAATATCACAGTACACCGGGGGGGTGTGGGGGGGGGGGGCAGTCAAGTCTCATTTCCCTTCCACAGAGGAAAACACAGAGCAGAAATCAGGAGCTCAGATGCTAGCGAAGGCATCGCAGGAGGCGATTTGCGCGCGACCCGCCAAACGCCGCCGTCGCGGAGCGACCGGACGCTCCGAAGGGCCCGAGCCGAAGGGCGAAATCAACGCGGGGGTTTCGTGCGGCCCGAATGATTTTTAACGCGTAAAATACCCGACAGATCTCCGGCTGCCGGAGATGGAGCGACAGGCGCAGAGCCCCGGATCACGAGACAAAGCGCGAGAGGTCCTGTTTAATAATTTAGCCCCGCGTCAAGGAGCCCGTATCGATTCCCCCTTTCAGAAGCCTCGCGAAAATGTTATCTGCAGCCCCGCAGCCCTTCTCCGAGAATATCCCTCCTCCATCTGCGAATGTAATCACCGCGGGACCGCTCCGCCACCCCATCCTTGACCCGACACACCTCCATTTTGATTCCCTCCCCCGCTCCCGTCTCCTTATCCCGCCGCCCTATGGGGAGCCCTGCTGGCCGACTCAACTGGTTGCCATAGCAGCATTTATGGAATGCACTTCTGAGGCAAAGTGGTTTCCAAAAAAAAAAACGGGGGAGAGTATTGCCATCATAAGGTGGCAAAACAAAGGCAGGAGCGCCCGGTGGCTACGCGGGCAGCTGCGCTGTATCCCTTTCCCCTCCTCGTTTGCACTTCTTTGTGCGTTCGCCGCCGCGCCCGCGCGTGCAATCAACCTAAACGCCCCCCCCCCCCCCTTCGAGAGAGCCGAGCCGCGGATTTCCCACAAAAAAACGCGCGTGTCTCGGACGAACGAACGAGCAAACAAACAAACAGGCGGGCGAGCGAGCAAGCCGCTAACAAAAGAGCGCCTCTCTCGCCCTTTGGAAGCGCGCCCGTTCGCCAAATTCGGCAAACAGCTGCTTTGAGCCCCGCGCGGCGCACGTACCGCGGCCCGAGCGCCTCGTTTCATTAGGGAAGAGCGGCAACGACGCTCCCATCAGCGGGATTTCTGCGTCCTGAAAAACACAGCATATGCCCCATTTAAGAATATTAATCAAAACCCCCCTCATAATCAGCACCCAGGCGGAATTTCACAAGCCGATTTATTAACTGGAGTACTGTCAATCCTGCCCTAGTTTGCTCAGATGGGGTGGGGTGGGGGGGCGCATTTATCCTAAATGTAGATAGCGAACGCCATACGAGTAGACCCGGGCTTAGTGCATTCAGAAGCACTAATATCTACAGATGACAGGTGGGGGTGGAGATAAAGCTGGGGGGGGGGGGGAGGGGGGCTACTGCAACTGATCTCTATGCAGTACCCCATGAATATGGATGAATCTTGTAATTTAAATTTATGAAGACAAAAAAAAATTTTTTCATTTAGTACATCCAACACACATAATGCATTCTATATTATGGAATATCAATGATGCAAATCACACTGGCTTAACCAAGGGAACGATAAAAGCACTTAATCATCTACACATTTCAAATTCACATTGCTCTATATCACCCTGTCGCGTACTCTCTCACACCGAAACAAACAAACGAGGTCAAAGCCAATTATTGCGTCTGTGTTAACGCCGCGGTCTCTCTCGTCTCTCAGCTGTGAAGCACTGCGCTGCCCCGGGGCTCCACAGCCGTAGCTCGCCCTGACCAGACTGCAAGGAGAGCGGGGACAGCGTCACGACGCTCCCCTCGAATAAACACACTCGCGAGCGCCGCTCTTCCACCGCCGCCGTCCGCACTGCCCACTTCCCTAAAGACGGATTTTCCGCGAGGCGGGAGATTGAGAGATCGACACCCTCGGCACGGAGGCGGCGGCGCCTCGCCGTGCGTACGGACGCAAACCGGACGGCTCGCTTCCGCCGCGGGACGGCTGGCCTTCGGAACGCGGCGAGAGCGCGGCGGCCGAAACGGTCGGGAAAAGACAAACCCCCCCCCCCCTCCCCCGTCCGTCCGTCCGCCCGGTCGCTCTTAACGACGGCAAGATGGCGGCGGCTGCCGCTGCGCTCGATAAACATTAACAAGACCCGCGACCGATGGCGCTGCTCACCGGTCCATAATCGCGTTTCAGAAACGATCCTCAGAAAGAGAGGGAGGACGAACGGAGGAAAAAGAAGAGACAAGCTTTCTGTGGGCTCCTGACCAAAACACGCTCGGCTAATGTGTCTCGCTGAGATTTTAATCACAGTCGGAATGAGCGTTTATTGACAATATCCATTAATTTAAATTGTTCACGCCAGATCACAATACAGAGCGTCATTTTGGTAATACATCTATTTAAACGGAGCATTGTGTGTGCCTGTGTGCGTGTGCATGCGCGCGTGAAAGTGTGTTTTGTACGTACATTTGTTTCTGAGTGGGTGGCGATCATTAAAATGCAATAATAACTACAGATACATTGATCAATCATGATTATACCGCTACTCCGCAAATAATACAGCACAGACTTGATTTATGGTTCAAAGCAGAAAACAATCCATTTTAAATATGAGATCAAAAAGAAAAGGTACTTTTCAAAGAGGTGTTTCTATCTGCTGGATTCACATTTTACAATTCCTTCCAACAAGCAGCAAGACATCCAGAAAATACAGCTACATTTTGTTGGTTCACACAATAATGCACATCTATTTGCATCTTTATCAAATAATTTTTAATTATGGCTTTTGAATTAGCTTTTGAAGGCTCTGCGATAAGCACTAAAGCCATCACGAGAGAATTACACTGTGAGTGCATTAGCATTTCGTGCATCCAGGAGGTAATATATTTTCAGTGCAGCAGGAAGCCTGACTGCTGTCTTATTGAATTAGCTTCCCTGGAACAACTCGCTCTGCGCACAGTGCCCGCGCACAAACAACAATCAGCCTTCTTTCATTCTAATGCCACTCGGCATTTCTTACACGAGAGCTAGCTGGAAGATAATCGCCTAATTCGTTTTACATCCTAGCGTCTCTTCAATCCCTTTCGATGCCTCTTCCCCCCTCCTCCTAATCATTCAACTATACCCGATTTTATTGTACGTCCAAACGCAACACAGGAAAATAAGATTGCGGTATTAGCGACAGGGGCTCGCGCTGGCGTTTAATTAAACGCGCACGCACTTTCATTCAAGAGCGCTGTATGCAGATGAGCGAAAATCTCTACCGCAGAAGACAGATCGGGTAATTAATCTAACCTGGAGAGGCAGCATCTCCTCATACGTGCAGTTTAGAGTCAGGCTACTGCTAAATATGTATCAGAGGCAAAAAAAAAAAAAAACAACAACAAAAAAAACAACCCCTTTTAAACGCAGATACTTTTTTCGTACTGCTACCGCGAATAAAAACATCAGCCTGGCGTGAGTCCTGGCGGATGATTATATCGTACGCGGTGTCTAATTAAGTGTCCACGAGCGGAGGGCTCCCAGGAAGAGCGGGCTGTTTTCCTCTCCGCCGCCGGCCCCAGGAGGGACGCCGCCATCGCTCCATTAGAGCGGGGGCCGTCGCACAGCTGAGGTGACCAATACTGGCAAATTAGTTTAGCCGAGGGGAGGGGGGGCGGGGGGGGGGGGAGTGGGTGGTGACAGCGCTGACAGACACAGAGCTCCGTCATCAGGCTCACACACAGTCAGCAGCCCCCGGATCGGAACCGAGACAGGGAAACAAAGGGAGAAAGAAAAGAGACAGAGGAGGACAGATTGACAGAGAGAAAGGGTGGTGGGTGGGGGGGGTTAGGAAAAGGGGGGATGGAAGAGAGAAGGGAGGTATGTAATGGCGAGCGCCAAGCCGGAGGGATGCAGCTCGTCTTGTGATGTCATGCCATTTCGCTGCTGCCGCTGGAGATACGAATCTCCGAACCATCGCGAGAAGGGGTCCAGACCAAGGCGATATGAATCTTCAAACCATTATGAAACAGGGGCCTCATTAAGGACAGAAGGGGCCTGCATCGGCTGCCCAGCAAGAGGGTCTTAAGGGAGCAAAGAAGCTCCACGAAATGAAGAGTTTGCACACCTAAGCATCGCGGGCAATTTCACACAACACGTCTGCACACGTGTGCCTTATTTACTTATTTATTTATTTTAAAAGGGGGAGAAACACCCGACTGCGCATGCTAATCTTGTCTAATGAAAATCAAACAGAAGTAATGGACCAGAGCCAGGATGTGCGCATTAGCCTAATGGACGCGGGCTCCCCTGAAATCAATACGCGCTGCTAGCCGGGGCTAAGACGCTGCGATATGTATTGAAATTCTGCTAAGCTGGGTTTGTTAACCTAAGCTCAAAATAGCGGCTCATTATCACACATAACCACATCAAGCAGGAGAGCGGCCACCGCCCAGAGCGGCCAAGAGAGCGCAAACGCCGATGAAGGAATCATTACACGCACGCCATTAAAGCCATGTCTGCACGACGGCACCGGGTGAAGAGAGCTGTGTGTAATTGGGATAATTTCATCCAAACCCTCCTCATATAGGATTCCCTTTGTTTAATCTTTTTTTTATTATTGCTGAATGTTTTCTGAAGCAGGGTTGTCCTCGGAAAGCATAAAGGCTCTTCTTGTGTGATGATGTAAGAATGAAGGGGAGGAGCATGGCTTGATTGACAGGTGAAGCAGGGGAGAGGGCGGCCATGTTCCGCTGCCTGCTTCTCGATGGCCGAGCGGCGTGCGTGGCCCAGGGGCTCAGAGGGGACCGGCGGGGTCCTGTCCCGCCCGCGCAGGCGGCTCCATGTGCTCGAACAACACAGGCACTGCAGCCACTTCAGTTTGAATATTGGGGGGGGGGGGTTTTAAATTCATATACCCCAAGAACTGCAACCCTGGGGCATTCCCCAACACCCCTCCCCCCCTCCCACCGAAGAAATGTTTTTCTAAGAACATCTGTGAAATGATAATTTTTTGGTGAATTCTAAGGGGAAAATACTTTAGACTATACTGCGCGAAGGACACCCGTCACCACTGGATGCAAACCCTGGGGAAACGCGCACGATTGACGCCAGGATTAGCGGGAAACGCACTATATGTTATTATTGGCGGGAATAAGCTTCCTGCTGCCTTCAGCTTTCCTCGCCTTCAAATCCGATTAAGGTCGAAACGCGGCAGGCCTCGCCCACATGCATCTGACTCCACCCCCCACTCCCTCCAATGGCGGCCTGTCCGGCGACCTCCCGTCATCACCTCGGCCAATTTTTCTCCAGTTAACGGCGCCCCCTGGAGGGACCTGGGTCTGGGGGGGGGGGGGGGGGGGGTGTCTCCGGCTAATTGTGGGATTGATGGGCTCCATCGCCCGAACCCCGCGTTTGCTTTATGTGCATATTTATTTACGGCTGAAAGTCATAACCGGGGTCCGGGGCCACAGTCTCTCTCTCTCTCTCTCTAACTCGTTCTCCCCGAGCGCACGTCATCCTCGGAGACGCCGTTCGGCCAATATCGCGACGCGAAGCGATAAGCGTTCCGCAGCGAAATCAATCTGCCGTTTTATTGGCCGCTGCGCCTATTCAGCTCCCGCCGCCGCTTTCCTCCGCGGCCACAGCTCCGCCTCCCAGCTTAGAGCCGCCCGGACGGAGAATAAATCCTAAAAACTGCACAAACGCGCTGCAGGAAATGACACGTTCAAAAAAAGCCGTGTAACAAAAGAGAGAAGCGAGGATACAGGAAATGGATTAGGGACGCCTCCGACAGACCCCCCCCCCCCCCCCCAGCCCCCCTTTTAAACCCCGGCAGATAAACACACGGTGTGGACTACGCACCGACTACGCGCAAAAAAACACCCAACCGCGTTACGTTGGCCTGCGTTCCAGCGACTGTCATGTTTCCGTAACACCCAAAGTCATAAAGGCCAGGCGACTTCATATATCCTCCCTTTTCTCTCCATATAAACGCTGCACCTCCACCGCCTCAACACTCCCCCATAATAGCGGCTCGTACCGCTTCAGATGAGAACCC
>CM077294.1:7245724-7263224 GCA_039654925.1 Anguilla pacifica
AGGCTGCCGCTGACACTTTTTTACAGCCCCTCTGAAACGCCGCGAAGGGCGGTTAAAAAAAAAAAAAAAGCTATCTTAAAACAAACAGGAGGAAATATGGCGCACGGTTACAGCCGAGCCCGTGAGGCTGGCGCAGGCCCTGTTTTAATTGCCGGTCTGTCGCTTCTCTCCGGAGCCGAAGGTTGCGTGCTTTACGACGTGAGTCACGCGGCTGCAGGGCGGGCCTCTTAAAACCGCCAATCTGCTACACGTTTAAGGCGCGCTGTGATAAGAGAGCGTTCCTCTCCATCGCCCCCAGGGATCGGATGAGGAGCGGAGCTCAAGGGTATGTGTCCGGGAGGGGGAGGGGGAGGGGTACGGGGGGGCGGGGGGGGCACACACCGTTGTGCTTCAGGTCTTTTGTGAATTCAGTATGCCCCCCCCCCCCCCCCCACCACCACGCCAACCCCCACAGTTCTACCGCTCTGAAATAGAAGGGGTTGGGTGGGTGGGTTGTTTCGACAGCAGAGCCGGGGATCCATTAGCAACCGCCATTTCCGCTACGCAGCCCCGAGTTCGCCCTTTAGTTTTTGAAATCGACGACGTAGCCGATGATACGTCCTCCCACGGCGACGGAACGCGAGACCGGATCCCGCCATCCCGAAACGCGATCGTTTCTCGCGCCCGTTATTCCTCAATGTGCCGCTCCGCTGTCAGTCTCCGGCTTAAGCTCATGAATATTCATGAGGGGAGGGGAGGGGAGGGGGCGGGGCGAGGGGTGAAGCCCCAGCGGCCCCCGGCTCCTCATCTGCGACTCGCTCACTGCTCAGCGAGCCATTCTCCGCCGCCAGCCAAGCGTGGCTAATTTAAAACACACCTTCCCCTCGTAAAAGAGGGAAAACCTGTTTCACCTTCCCTCCGCGCACGAGCCCTCCTTCCTATTGGCTACAGCTACAGCCACGGCGCTAACGGGGAAATTAGCCACACGCTCGTTAGGTAACGCCAGGGGTTTTTTGGGGGGGTTTTCTTTTTTTAAAATCAGTCATGGTTGGTTGTGGGAGAGGCAACAAGCACGAGGAGGAGGAGGAGGAGGAGGTGATGAAGGAGAAACGAAAACATTTCCACGTGAGGAGCAACATTCTCAGACTACATTTCCCCCCCATTTGCTGCGATAAATAATAAACAAACAAACAAACAGGCAAATAAATAAATCAGGGGACCCCATAAATAACAGAGAGAGAGCAGCGGCTGAAGACTTGCTTCAGTCTCAATCCGCTCTTCTGAGCGGCACCGGGCTGCTGTTCACGCCGTGGAGTCACAAACAGCTTCTCAGATGCGAGGCGTATTCCCCAAATACAGGTTTGGCACTTCAACAGAAACAAATCAATTCACAGGCCTGAAAAAGGACGCCTGGAACGAACGTATAAAACGTAAAAACATTTGGGATGTGTGGCCCGCGTCTGTTACCTCCAGAGTGAAGCCGTGTCATTCATTCTTTTCCTTTTGTTTTTCCGGAAATGAAGGGACCTGTACAGTAGCTAAGCGAAACTCTGCTAGCACCAGACGCAGCAGTGGGACGTTAGCCGCGCCGCCAGCTAATTAAGCAGGGGGGGTGTAACGGTTAAGTTTGGGGAGCACAGACCGAACGCTTCGGCCGGCCTGGGCGCTCAGGACCGAGCTCCCTGTCGAAATCGGACAGGGCGCCGAAACCTCCTTCCCCCCACATCAGTTCCTGCAGGAGCTCAGCGGGGGGGGGGGGGGGGTTGAAACGCGTACGCGGCGCGGGTTTCCAGGCCGTGTAGCGGACCCTCTTCACACGCTTCACGCTGCTCTCTTTCAGACGCGCTCGCTCAGTAACGCTCAGACAGCGCTAACCCAGGATCGGACCCATTACACATCTGTTCCATTTCACCCCTTTATTTTCTTTTTTTTTTTTTTTACATCAGCGTTTTTCACGCTCGCCGGACAGCACGGACAACCGCTCCTCGTCCTGCAGCCCAAGAGAAAAAACTTCAGACCAGATTACATCAAATCTCTGAACCACCTTTTAATGGCACATTATACACCAGCCGAGTCTCTCTGGGGCAGAGACGCAAGCCCTTCGACAGCAGCGCTAACTCCAGACGCCAGCGCGTTTCTAATCTGCCATCGCCGGTTGGTTAGAGTTTCAAAAAAAGTCAGTTCCAGACATTGTAAAACACAGCCTTAAATTAACCTCCCAGCTTGACACACATCCACTGCCACGTTCAAATGATGACCCAGCGCAGGGCACAGTGTAAAGAGCTCCCTCCCATTGAGGGCCCTTCACACCTTCCGCTAACGCTAACTAGCGCAGGTGACAACGGTCTGCTGAAGGTCTCAGCTGGGTACGATTTATGTCAGCCATTTTGTGAGGACAGGTGGGGGGGGGGGGGGGGTTGCTTTGTTGCTTTGTGGGGCAAGGGCGGGGGGGGGGGGGGGGGGGGCACTTTTTCTGCTTTATCCATCAACAGCAGCTGATTGAAATCTGAAGGGAATCCGTCACAAGGACGGTGAAATGACAGCGCGGAGGAGAGCGGCGGCGTTTGACGGAGTGATGCCACGCGACGCGGCCCGGGCGCTATAACTCACGCCGCCGCCGGTCCCGCCCTCAAACGCGTCGACGCGGAAACGCCGCAGTCTCCTCGCGGTGGAAAAACGAACAGAAAAATGACCCCCCCCCCCGCCCCGGTGACATTACTGCAGCCTTCAGCCGGACGCTCCTCAGCGGCGTCCCGGGGGGCTGGCGGGACACGGGGGGGGGGGGGGCGAGAGAGGCGCCCAAGACGCGCCGCTCGGGGGGGTCAGGCGCCTCGTCGAAAAATACATCACTTCAGACACAGAGCCTCCTTTATAAACAGGCCTGCTCTGCCATTACCCTAATGACTGACTGACTGATGGGGGTCCTGTTAGACCAGAGCGACCGAGCAGCCAACAGACCTCTGATTCTGTTCTATTATGACTGCATCAGTCATGCGTAAATACAGAAACTCACTTCTGCATATTTTGGGCTTTTTAAGCTGGCGAGGTTTCACATTGAAGAAATTCCACTTGCGGCAGCGTGAGGTGGACATTTGAAAATATTAGAAGAATTAGATATTAAAAATATTAGTCATTAGATTCTCAGTGAAGGTGAGACCTCCAGTGTGTGAGTGTGTGTGTGTGTGGGTGCGTTTGTGTGTGAGTGTGTGTGTGCGTGTGAGTGTCTTTGTGAGACAGAGACAGAGTAGCAGGACTGACCCCTCTCCAGAGCAGCTGACAGTAACACAGGCCCTGGGAAGCAGTGTAATTAGATGACAGCTGTACAGACACCCAGAGCATGCTGGGAAATAGCAGGGAGCCTGTTCAGTGGAAAATGACTGGAGGGTTTGGGCAGAGAGGGCCAGGCTCCATCATAGCCCCTATATTACCTGAGAAGCCCCGGCCAACGTAAACACAGGCTCATTTATACCTGCAACACTCAGGGGGACGACACACAGGACTGCTCACGCTCTGTCTCCTCTCCTCGTCTCAGAGAGAGAGAGCAAGGGAGAGGGAGGGAGAGAGAGAGAGGGAGGGAGGGAGGGAGAGACAGAGGGAGGGAGGGAGAGACAGACAGAGAAAATGAATGATAGACAGAGAGGGAGAGAGAAAGAAAGACAAGAGAGAGAGAGAGAGAAAGAAAGCGAGAGAAATAGCCTGCTGTAGAGGGCGTCTGTCCCTGGAGGTGGGACCGCACAGAGTGGGGGGGAGTGGTGTGAGGGGGGAGGAGGCCCTTTTAGAGACAGGACTGCAGAAAGCCAGCGCTGGGCTCTGCCGTATCGATCCCCATCGGTGTGTGTGTGTGTGTGTGCTTATAATCTCCTCTCTGGATCCATAATCTGGCTCTGTGCAGAGTATATCCGCCAAGCCTCAGGGAGCCAGGGCTGGAGGAGCAGCACTCAGAGGCCCGATCGATCGGCCCGGCAGCCCGCGTCCCTCCAGCAGAACCTGCCCGCAATACAAATGGGGAGCGTCCGCCCCCCGCTCCCCCGCCCCCCGCCCCCCGCCCCCGCTCCCGCGCCAAGAGGGGCGCGCCGTGCCTTTAAGACCGCAGCGGTCACCGCAGAAGCGCCGCGGCTCGGACCCGACGCGCGGTGAGCTGCGGACTGAGGGGACCGAGGGGTCTGCCGCGTGTTTCAGGGATAAACAGCCACGCAGCGGACTGTCAACCGCTGAAGGTTCCGCCATTTTGTTCGTTTTTTTTTTTTTTTTTTTTTTTTTTTTTTAAATCTCCCCTGGCCGTGTCTGGAAAAAGTCTTCCGAGTATTTGTCACGTTCAGTCTAGCATCAAACGTCTTTCAAGTGGTGCTTCAGGTCTTCTGTGCCTCTGTCCACCCCTCTCTTGGGGGAAGGGGAGAGAGGTGGAGGGGGTGGGAGGGGTGGAGGGCTGGGGGGGTCGGTGGTCATTGTGTGTCACTAGACGAAAATAAAAGGATTTAACATTTAGCAAAGCGTGATCCAATCCGGGCTTTGTGCCTGCTTAAGCCACTCAAGTCTAATCTGATTGCAGCGGCCCTCCAGAAAGGCGCCACAAAGGAATAAAGGAGCAGCCGCACATCGCGCTGAATATGCAGGGCCCGCCTTCGACAGCACAAGGGATTTGACCGACCCAATCAATATGAATTTAATAGGGGGCTGAGGCTTTAGATGAGATATTATGACATGGGACATTATCGTGGCTACAACCACAGGCTTTCAGGCCTGTAAAAAAAAAAAAAAAAAAAAATTGCTTAAGCCAACGGATTGTTCTTAAACGACGCGAACGGCGCATTAATTTGAAAATTAAAAAAGTTCGTAATTAAATCCGACTCGGGCCGCATAATTGAATTATTTACACGACGGAGCGTGACTAAAACAAATTATTAGGGGAGCCACCGGTGTATTCGCGGGTGGAACGGGCTCGTCCGGGCTAAATTCGTTAGCTCGCCCGTGAACCTCGCACATCCCACAAGCCTCCGGCTGGCTGAGCATCACAAGTGACAAAATGGCGGCCGCAATAAGCAAATCTGATGGTGTTCCTTTCCTACACATAAATACATATACATATATTTATTTATTTACTAACGCTAGGCAATGAACCGCAACGGTGATTATTATCAAATGCAGTAACGGTCGTCGCGACCATGTGGCGGACTGCCTTCCTTTTCATCTTCTTCTCTTTGATTACACCTGATGTGGGACTGTACGTTCAATTCCGAAAACGCAACGTACCCTATTACCACCAAAATGTAAAATAAAAAATAAAATACCACTAAATTACCACCAATAGCAATAACCGTCTATTTTCGCACTTTATATTCAGAGCTTTTAGTCTTTAGAAAATCATTGGGCCATTTTGTAATGTTCTCCAGAACATTTTTGCATAAATTAGGTGAGGTCGCACGAGGGGGTCAGCTCAATTCAGCGAACGATATCCAGCCCAAACGCATACAGAGTGAGCTCTAGAGCACGTTTAGCACGCGCTCCACCTTCCAGCGCTAAAGAACTCCCCCCCCCCCGCCCGCCCCTGCCCCCCCCCCCTCATCCCCCCACCCCACCGCACCCCCCAGCGGTTAAAGAAGGCACGAGGAGGAGCCGCACACACGAGCTGTAATTTCCCGCGTCTTCGCATTAGAAAGCTGAGCGTCGCGTCCGCGTTCCTGCTTGACCTTTTCGGTTCCTGGCAGACGAGGGAATAGGCCGACCCCACAGGCTCGGGTGGGGGGGGGGGGGGGAGTCGCTGGAGCTGAGGCAGGCGACGTTTCGCCTCTCGCTGGACTGGAGTGCTGCTGACACTCCTCCCCCCGCCCCCCCCCGCCCCCCCCCCCCGTGCGAGGCGCTAGTCAGTTATAAGAGCTCTGAGAGAGCAGGAGGCTGCGCTCACCGCTCTGCTAAAGGTTACCTCTCTCTGCCTCCATCTGCATTAGTAATAACAAGAGCCCCGGCAGGGTGCACTCACACACCCAGAGCGGGACGAAAAGAACCCCCCCGCCCCCGCCCCCGCCCTGCCCGCCGTTCCCCCGGAGATCCGTCCTCTCCCCCGCGCCCCAGCGCCCCCGCTCCCCCGCGCCCCCGCGCCCGCAGGTGGGATTGCCATAATCTCCCCTTAAAAGAGAAAATCCTGTGGGGTAATTCACACCGCGCGTAATATACGCGCTCCGGGAGGAGAGCTGTTATAATGGGACGGGGGCGAAAGCCAGCCCCGGCCGTAGAGAACGCGGGGGGACCAGCGACCGCGAAAACGCCAGCCCCGTTTCAGAAGGGGGGCTCAGCGGCAGAGCGATAGCCAGCGCTTTCTCCCAGTGACACATCAAACAGCGCCATTCTGAAAACGACCGCCCTGCAGTGGGGGGGTGGGGGTGGGGGGGTGGGGGGTGGGGGGGGGTGGGGGGGGTGATTTCAGCAGCAGAATTCCAGGAATGTAATAACACCGGGTCGGGCCAAAGCAGAGTTAATCTGGAGCAGATTTCACACAGCATTACGGCTCACGGGGACTTTCCCTCTGTCGAGCAGGTGGACACGGGCAATTTACACAGGCCCACATAAGTGTGTGTGTGAGTACGTATGTGTGTGTGAGTGTGTGTGTGTGTGTGTGTGTGTGTGTGTGTGTGTGTGTGTGTGAGAGTGTGTGTGTGAGTGTGTGTGTGTGTGTGTGTGTGAGTGAGTGTATGTGTGTGAGAGTGTGTGTGTGTGTGAGAGAGAAAGTGTGTGTGTGTGTGTGTGTGGCTGTGCGTGTGTGTGTGTGTGTGAGTGTGAATGTGAGCGTGCGTGTGTGTGTGAATGTGTGTGAGAGTGTGTGAGTGTATGTGTGTGTGTGTGTGTGAGAGTGCATGTGAGTATGTGTTTGTGCATGCGTGTGCATGTCCGTTTGCGTGTGTGTGTGTGTGTGTGCGCGTATGTGTGTGTGTGTGTGTGTGAGTGTGTGTGTGTGAGTGTGAGCGTGAGCGTGAGTGTGTGTGTGTGTGTGTGAGCGTGAGTGAGTGTGAGCGTGAGCGTGAGCGAGAGTGTGTATACGTGTGTGTGTGAGTGTGAGTGTGTATACGTGTGTGTGTGAGTGTGAGTGTGTGAGTGTGTATACGTGTGAGTGTGTGTGTGTGAGTGTGAGTGTGAGTGTGAGTGTGTATACGTGTCTGTTTGTGTGTGTGTGTGAGAAAGTGTGCTTGTGTATACGTGTGTCTGTTTGTGTGTCTGTTTGTGTGTGTGTGTGTGAGTTCGTGTGTGTGCGTGTGTATGAGCGCAGTGACGCAGGACTCACCGCCGGGCCTGTAAACGGTCTCGTCCTCGGTGATGAAGGAGGTGATCTCGCCGTTCTCCGTGCGCTCGTAGCGCGACTTCTTCTTGGGCGTCTTCTTCTTGCTCTTCTTGGAGGACTCCTCGGTGGTGGCGCTGGCCGCGTCGTTGTCCTCGTCCTCGCTGTGGTCGCTCTCGGCGTAGTTCTTGGCCCCGCCCTCCAGGGTGCAGCTGCGGCGGGGCCGCGAGCTCTCGCTCTCCCGGGCCTTGTCCCGTTTGTCCCGGTCCCTGTCTCTGTCCCGGTCGCGGTCCCGGTCCCGCTCGCGCTCGCGCTCCTTGTCCTTCTCCTTGTCGGCGGTCATGATTCGCCAGGTGCCTTGCTGCGTCCTCTCACGGCTGGGCCTCCGTGAAAGGTAGACAGTGAGCCTGGGCTTCAGTCTTCTGAATTTACCACTCAAATCCAGGAAAAATTCAGCCTCACCAACAACCCCACGATTTCACAAGAGCTGTAGAGGAGAAAAAGACATCATTAAATTAACCTTCTGAAGAGCAAGCTGCAGTGTTCTAGAACTCCGTTGCCTTCAATTACCAGCAGTGATTATGACATCAGCATTAGAATGTTCAGTTAAGAACATTCTTATCATATATTTGTGACCTCACACCTCTAAAGGGTTAAAGGGTTAACGAGCACAAGGTGCACAAGCGGAACCTTCCATCACCACACGCCTTTCGTACTGAAGAGGGAGGAGGATGAGAGGGATAAAGAAGGTGGTTATGGGTAATGCCGCTCAGCTCAGTCCTTCCACAATCACCGGAGGAGCACCACTGAGGGAACTCAGCGCTGGCAAGCAGAGCAAGGCCTGCGTTAAGCACACACAAACCGAAAAGCCTTTTCCTATCGCCCGGCTCACCTCCCCAGCAGGGTCCAAAGAATGTTCTCCAACACAAGCACCCTGAGTGAGACTCCCCACTGTGTTACCACCGCGCACAAACCACAGCAAAGTCTTACAGGATACCAGGCTTACGGGCAGGGATTCTTTTAGCATCGGTATTTCAGGCTGATTTCATCCAATCACGGCGCGTTACTTTCACCACCCCTGTGAATACCAGCACTAAAGTCAGCAGTGATGGGACTTAAGAACAGCCCCAGGCCACAGGGACGTGGGGGGGGGGGGTTTTGGGGATGGATCCCTGTTCAGCGGCCTGAATCCTCAGCAGAGACGTTACCTCGGGCTGGACTCTTCCCTTTTAAATCCAAACTGACAGCTCGGGATGGGGGGGGGGCAGGGGCAACCCTCCGCGGAGACGACAGAGCACAGAAAATCTGCTTTTACCGTCCCAAATCGCCCCTTTCCCCTTCCCAATTATATTATTATAGATTATTATAGAGGAAATATGGGTAGCCATGAAAGACAACGGCAGAAAGAAAAAAACAAACAAACAAACAAAAAGACTATAAATAAGAAAGCAGAGCAGAGCCGATGGGCCAATCCTGCGCAGACAGCCGTGTCACATGGCAGTAGCTGGCCATGCGGTAGGGTACTCACTCTCTCGCTCGCTCGCCCGCCCGCCCGCCAACGTCAGCCGTTCCCAAATGAGATAAAGACGCCACGCGCTCACTGTGGAGCTGAACCTGGCTGCCGCTCCAAACGTGAAGAGAGCAGCGGAGAGAGAGGGGGGGAAACGCGGCGGAGGAGAGAAAGGGGGGAGCCGTGGCGGAGGAGAGAACGAGAGGCGGGCAGAGCGGAGAGGTGTGTCCAACAAAAGACTCGTTGGTAGGGAGGGTGGGGGGGGGGGTGGAGTGGTTTTTGGCAGGGGCAGAGGCGCTGTTGACAACAACACTCCTCGCTGGCAGCCTGTCATCTCCAGAGCAGCCCCCGGCCGGCGGGGCAGCTGCTTCTGTCGTCACGAGCGACGCACAGGGCGCGGCGCTCCCCGGTGGCGACGCGGCGCGGTGCAGCCCGGCGGGTTTCCCGCTGCTATTAATCACCCCGCCATGAGCTGGGGCGCGTCCGCACCTCCGCCTTCCCGACCGGGACGATCCGCCCGCGACCCCACGCGCACCGCGCAGCCGCTGAGGTCATCGCGTCACCCGCGAGACCAGGGGACGGGTCGCCGACGGCAACGGCGCCTCTTCTGATTACATCCGAACCCGGCTCACGCCCCCCCCCCCCCCTGTTGTTTTCGGCAGACTTTTCGGGACGTCACACGGCCTGCTGCAGTACCAGCGGTGAAAACACCTCAAACTAAAAGACAAAAGTGCTTCAGCAACCGGTGTTAAAACAGCAGGAGGCTGGGGGAGTAAAAGACAGAACATAAAATTAATCAGGGAATTAAGGAAGCTGGGCACCATCTGACTTCATCTGCTGATCACACACTGTAATGGAGGGGAGGTCCGTGAGCAATATCGCCGTCACCGCGACACCTAAAATCTCTTATTACTTCAGCTATTTTTGGCTTCTTTCTCACCCCTTTGCGACACCGATATTACTGCGTCCTCAAAAACGCTGTTATCCAACCGCTTCCCCCCAAATGAGCTTCCATGGCTACCCTACAGGAGGAAGAGCCCACGCCCCCCAGAGAAACTACCCTAGGCTGGACACTTTAGCCCCTTACGCACTTCTGTGACCCAAGCGTAATATGCTCAGCCACAGTTTTTCTAAACTATACGTCAAAACAACAGCATGTATGCTAACCGTTGCTTAGAGCCTACAGTCGCACCAGTCTGGATGTCTGTACAGAGGGATGAGGGGTGTATTGTGCTCTTCATATGCAATTTGCGACCACAGGCCTCTCTCTCTCTCTCTCTCTCTCTCTCTCTCTCTCTCTCTCTCTCTCTCTCTCTCTCTCTCTCTCTCTCTCTCTCTCTCCCTCCCTCCCTCCCTCCCTCCCTCCCTCCAGGCCCCCATTTTGGGCGCTGTAGTTTTAGATTGGAAACCCGCTGGCTAGGCAGGAGACTCTGGCACACGACCGGCCGCCACATCCCGCGGTGGAGCTCTGTGGGACGGGTGCGGAAACTCACTCGCGCGTGGCATTCGCCACGTGGGGGGGAGGGGGCGGGGGGGGGTCTCACGTCACCCGCTTCCGCTCGGCACCAGAGGCTGGGGGTGCGAGCCGGGCCGCTAAAACACAAACGGATCCCGCTTCCGTTGAAAAAGAGCGGGAAACGCGGGCCCGTCTCCCAGAGCGCACGCTCGCGTTCCCGGTCAGCGGATCCTCGTTACGAGCGAGCGCTTCGGCCGTTTCCACCGCTCCCCGGGCCTCTCAAACTCCCCCTGCCCCTCAAACTCCCCCTGCCCCTCAAACTCCCCCGGGCCTCTCAAACTCCCCCGGGCCTCTCAAACTCCCCCTGCCCCTCAAACTCCCCCTGCCCCTCAAACTCCCCCTGCCCCTCAAACTCCCCCGGGCCTCTCAAACTCCCCGGGCCTCTCAAACTCCCCCTGCCCCTCAAACTCCCCCTGCCCCTCAAACTCCCCCGGGCCTCTCAAACTCCCCCGGGCCTCTCAAACTCCCCCTGCCCCTCAAACTCCCCCTGCCCCTCAAACTCCCCCTGCCCCTCAAACTCCCCCGGGCCTCTCAAACTCCCCGGGCCTCTCAAACTCCCCCTGCCTCTCAAACTCCCCCTGCCTCTCAAACTCCCCTGCCCCTCAAACTCCCCCTGCCTCTCAAACTCCCCGGGCCTCTCAAACTCCCCTGCCCCTCAAACTCCCCCTGCCCCTCAAACTCCCCCGGGCCTCTCAAACTCCCCGGGCCTCTCAAACTCCCCCTGCCTCTCAAACTCCCCCTGCCTCTCAAACTCCCCTGCCCCTCAAACTCCCCCTGCCCCTCAAACTCCCCCGGGCCTCTCAAACTCCCCCTGCCTCTCAAACTCCCCCTGCCTCTCAAACTCCCCGGGCCTCTCAAACTCCCCCTGCCCCTCAAACTCCCCCTGCCCCTCAAACTCCCCCGGGCCTCTCAAACTCCCCCGGGCCTCTCAAACTCCCCCTGCCCCTCAAACTCCCCCTGCCCCTCAAACTCCCCCTGCCCCTCAAACTCCCCCGGGCCTCTCAAACTCCCCCTGCCTCTCAAACTCCCCCTGCCTCTCAAACTCCCCTGCCCCTCAAACTCCCCCTGCCTCTCAAACTCCCCGGGCCTCTCAAACTCCCCTGCCCCTCAAACTCCCCCTGCCCCTCAAACTCCCCCGGGCCTCTCAAACTCCCCGGGCCTCTCAAACTCCCCCTGCCTCTCAAACTCCCCCTGCCTCTCAAACTCCCCTGCCCCTCAAACTCCCCCTGCCCCTCAAACTCCCCCGGGCCTCTCAAACTCCCCCTGCCTCTCAAACTCCCCCTGCCTCTCAAACTCCCCGGGCCTCTCAAACTCCCCCTGCCTCTCAAACTCCCCGGGCCTCTCAAACTCCCCCTGCCCCTCAAACTCCCCCTGCCCCTCAAACTCCCCTGCCTCTCAAACTCCCCCTGCCTCTCAAACTCCCCCTGCCCCTCAAACTCCCCCTGCCTCTCAAACTCCCCCTGCCTCTCAAACTCCCCCTGCCCCTCAAACTCCCCCTGCCCCTCAAACTCCCCCTGCCTCTCAAACTCCCCCTGCCTCTCAAACTCCCCCTGCCCCTCAAACTCCCCCTGCCTCTCAAACTCCCCCTGCCTCTCAAACTCCCCCTGCCCCTCAAACTCCCCCTGCCTCTCAAACTCCCCCTGCCTCTCAAACTCCCCCTGCCCCTCAAACTCCCCCTGCCCCTCAAACTCCCCCTGCCCCTCAAACTCCCCCGGGCCTCTCAAACTCCCCGGGCCTCTCAAACTCCCCCTGCCCCTCAAACTCCCCCTGCCCCTCAAACTCCCCCTGCCCCTCAAACTCCCCGGGCCTCTCAAACTCCCCCTGCCCCTCAAACTCCCCCTGCCCCTCAAACTCCCCCTGCCCGCGTCGTCTTTCATATTTTATTCATCTTACTCGCGGACGCGGGTTCCGCTGGGCGATTTTAATCCAAACCGCTAACTACGGGTAAATAAACGCAGGCCCCCCTTCGCCCGCCGCTTTTAAAGAGTCCGTAAAGGGAGGGCCGCATTAAAAAAAAAAACCCCAAAAGCGAAAGAGACGAAAACATGGCGGAACTCTCCGGCGACGCGTAGCTGCGGTCGCGCGCAGTCCGCATATTTCATTTCGCGTAACCGCCGGCAACACAAACAATCTGCAGGCGGCGGGTCCGCGGGGACGGGGGGGGGGGAGAGGAAACCCAAACGCGCAACAGGCAATCGCCAAAACGGGCCGCTTTCAGACGACCGCAAGATCCTGGAAACGATTTCTCAGAGAGTTATTCCGCGATGAACGTATGACTGGCACGGATTAACGCAGGCTTTTCAAGAAAACCCTCCGAAGCAGTGAAATTAGTGCGGATCGAGCAGAAGGAAATTGAGAGTGATGTTAGCCTTGGGACTGAGCGCGCCTTTCCCACAAACATGCTGGACTTGCAAACAATTTTAGATAATAGGGTGGCCATAAAGGCTTTTTAAAAAAAAGGCTTCAAGCTCTTTTTTTTGGATAACCATTTCTTTGAACACCATGACAAATCTAGTCCTAACGTTATTGTTAAGTTAGTCATACTCGTGTAACCGCAGCAGTGTTTCTATCCCAAAATACAACGGAGGCCGTTTCACAGCTGGGAATACTTGGTAACTCATTCTGCGCTTGAAAATGGCAGTCTGTTTTATGACGAGACCTTGGCTGTATAAATGAAGACGTATGAAAAAACCACAATAAAGGGAAGCCAAATTTTCTGTGTAAATGAGCAGATTAATCTCACAAGCTAGAAAAGAACACCCAGCACATTTATGTGAAAAAGGAGGCCCGGCGCCCGGCTTCACACTGACTCTGTTAACACGACACCGCTCATTTCAGGGTGTTACTGTCGTGCACAGTCTGGTCCAGCTCCGGCTTCACATAAAACGCTGAACCAGTTAAAACTGACTGCGAGAGATCGGGCTCCTTCAGTACCACAGCCCTACGGTTAACCTGCTGCCGTATGAAACGCATTCATTCAACAACAGTAGCAGGTTGATTTGGCAGTTCCTAAGAGGAACGTTTTGGCCAGCCTAGAACATTCTGTCCAGTTAATACGTATTTAAACGAAAGCAGAAATGAATACTGAACACTTCCTCTGATACACATCGGCTCAACCAGATTGTTTTTGAAACCAACTGCCAAATTCTAGCTTTCAGATGCATTGTAAAAGGGGTCTACTGATCAGAGTACACTGACAAGTGTACACTGTACATACTCACAAGTATACTCACCATTCATATTCTCCATTACTTCTATTTGCGAAAGCACTATTAAGACTTTAAACCAGGGGTGCACAACAAGGGCCAATCCATTTCAGGATTTTGTGTGAACATTTGCCAACATTTATTTAATTAGTCCAATCGTATCTTGATCTGACGTGTATAAGCACCAGCTACAGCCACAGACTGCAAGTGTATCCTAGAGATTTTACTGTGCCCAAGTGCACTCTAAACTCACGGTCTGTCCATAAGCCTGCATTTCTCTCCATTTCAGCACACACCCTAAAGTCCTGCACTGTCCATAATCCTGCATTCCGCTCCATTTCAGCACACACTCTAAACTCACGGTCTGTCCATAAGCCTGCATTCCTCTCCATGTCAGCTCACACCTCTTAGATGTGGGAAACCGGGCGGATGGCTTCCATTCAGCCTGAGCCTGTGCTTTTCCACGGCGCTCCGAGCTTGAGGATCAGCACAGAGCCTTCAGATCTCCACAGTAAAATACAGACACCACAGCGCCGGATCACACGTCTGCTACAGCCCTGAAGCACCGACGCATCGTCCTACAAAGAGGCCTTCAAATGCATCTCACAGCGCTTAAATCTCATCAAATTATCAAGCAAAACAAGACCAGCTGTACATATGCGACGCTTAATAGATCAACAGCTTCAGCTGCCACTTTAAACAAGCGCTCGGTGGACTGTAATGCGATTTAATAGCATATTAAGAGGTTTCTCAATGAGCGAAGGCACACAGATTTAAAAAACTGCATGTCAGAGGTGAAAAGGAGAGATGAAAAGGGAAGGCAAACACGTCTAGCTCGCAGCACAAACATGAGGAGACAGGATGCGTCTAATTATGGCGAGCTGGACAGCCGTATTTGCGCTGCGTCAGTCACTGGACGACTGCGCAGCTGGACAGCCGTATTTGCACTGCGTCAGCCAGTGGACGACTGCGCAGCTGGACAACCGTATTTGCACTGCGTCAGTCACTGGACGACTGCGCAGCTGCCCAGCCGTATGTGCACTACGTCAGTGCCAAGTGGCTGCGCAGCTGGACAGCCGTGATGCGTGTCAGCTGCAGTTCCCGTCCAATGGCAGGTCTCCATGTTTCTGCTCAACCCACCTCACCTCCCCCCTGCAACCTTACAGCATGCTTCCACACTCCCCCACACAAATCAGCGCAATTCTGGTCAGAAAATGGCTCCACTTCTAGGTTTAATTTTCCCCTATCTGGCTGGAGAAAGAAAGCTCTTAAAGACCCAGTGTGCAATCACTCTTTTCCAGAGTTAATTACGCCAACATGCCACTTCACTAAGATGTAAGATTATTTTTTTCCCGCCCACAGAAAAGTACTGAAATTTCCTTTTGATGTTAAGTAATTTCTAAACACAGCAGGACACAGAAACGGCCATGTCTGTTCTATATGGATATTCACTTCAAGTTAACTACAGACTGAGAGCCCGCTAAAGGATCTTGCCGCTGGGTAGCTCAGCTGCGAATCGCTGTGCCACTTACGCAAGAAAAGTGATCTCCTACAGACCAACACCAAATCCTCCAGTGCTGAGCAATACAAGAACTTTGTTGTTTTCAGGATGAAAACTCATTTAAACTCTCAACTGGGCTAAAAGAGGCTTAATGTCACAGCATGCCTTGTCTTGCACTTTTTCCTGTGCAACTTCTTCTTTTCTCTTTTTTTAAAAAGGATGATTTCATTTGCTGGGAGTCGGAACTGTGAAGAATTCCCATATCGTGATGCTGGTTTTATACCCCAAATACAGGCTTTTGCTTTCATTTGGATTAAAAACGAGCGCAGGATCAGTTTTCCTAAACTCCTTTACATCATTGCCAGAACACAGTGCTCGAAACAAAATCCAGATAAAAATGCCAACTAGTCACTTGACTGGATTCCATTTAGCAGGAATTCAGATACAGGCAGAATACTCATAATCATACTCAGTTTGATCCACAGTCAGCTCCTGAGGACAATAAATATCCAAAGGTCATAAACCTTCAGCAATATCCAGCATTACACAATTATATGAAAGGAGGCCCATCAGGATTAAATACAGTCATATTTAAAGACTTTCTGATTGGCTGGTGGCCTGAAGAACTGATGACAAAGCAGAACCTTCATGGACATGCTTTGCATTTTCCCAGAAGCCAGGCGGACTCAGACCTAGTTAAGCTTCAACAGGAGATGAACAGAAAATAAAATCCCTAATGTGCTAATGATAGCTAAAGAATTAACAGAACTCAACTTCCAGACTGCTCACAGCTACTCCAGTACACAACTGCCACAAAGGACACAGACTAGAGTAGAAGATTACAGCACTGGCCTGTGCTGCTTTACATAACACCGTGGTTTACTCTGTGTGTGTGTGTGTGTGTGTGTGTGTGTGTGCGTGAGTGTATGCATGTGTGTGAGAGACTGTGTATGTGTGTGTAAGTGTGTGTGTGTGTGTGTGACATGCGTGCGCATCTGTATGTGTGTGTATGTGAGATTGTGTGTGAGTGTGTGTGCGTGTGTGTATGCATGTGTGTGAGAGACTGTGTATGTGTGTGTACGTGTGTGTGTGTGTGACATGCGTGCGCATCTGTATGTGTGTGTATGTGAGATAGTGTGTGAGTGTGTGTGCGTGTGTGTATGCATGTGTGTGAGAGACTGTGTGTGTGTGTGTGCACGTGTGTGCGCATGTGTGTGTCCAACCCTTCTGTCTCCCAGCTTGAGCCGGTTCGCTACAGTTCAAATCCCCCTTCCTAAAAAAGAAACGGGGGCAAAGCCACCAGACGGATGAAAACGGGGCACACCCCGGGCTCAGGTTCGTCCCAGGCCCGGGTCGGTCAGGGCGCGCAGAGCTCTGAAGCGCCCCGCCCGCGAGATCTCCCAGCAGCCCCGGCTCCCCGAGGCGGCGCTCGATGCCGTTTCTCGCGGTAATAACTCCGGCCTGAAGCGACCGGCCCTTTCTGCCCGAGCACGCCGACGCCGCGGAGCGCTAAAGCAAAGCACTGCCTCCAAAAGCACCTGCAGCAGCTCTGTTCACCGCTGCCTCTCCCCCGACAGGCTCTGTTCACCGCTGCCTCTCCCCCGACAGGCTCTGTTCACCGCTGCCTCTCCCCCAACAGGCTCTGTTCACCGCTGCCTCACCCCCGACAGGCTCTGTTCACCGCTGCCTCACCCCCGACAGGCTCTGTTCACCGCTGCCTCACCCCCGACAGGCTCTGTTCACCGCTGCCTCACCCCCGACAGGCTCTGTTCACCGCTGCCTCACCCCCGACAGGCTCTGTTCACCGCTGCCTCACCCCCGACAGGCTCTGTTCACCGCTGCCTCTCCCCCGACAGGCTCTGTTCACCGCTGCCTCTCCCCAGACAGGCCCTGTTCACCGCTGCCTCACCCCCAACAGGCTCTGTTCACCGCTGCCTCTCCCCCGACAGGCTCTGTTCACCGCTGCCTCACCCCCGACAGGCTCTGTTCACCGCTGCCTCACCCCCCACAGGCTCTGTTCACTGCTGCCTCACCCCACACAGGCTCTGTTCACCGCTGCCTCACCCCACACAGGCTCTGTTCACCGCTGCCTCACCCCACACAGGCTCTGTTCACCGCTGCCTCACTCCCTACAGGCTCTGTTCACCGCTGCCTCACCCCCGACAGGTTCTGTTCACCGCTGCCTCACCCCCCACAGGCTCTGTTCACCGCTGCCTCACCCCAGGCAGGCTCTGACAGCGCTGCGATAGAGAAAAAAGGGCGGAACTTCCACCTCCTACACCAAAAAAAAAAAAATCAGTTATTGAGAGCATGATCTCTCAGTGCAGGGATGACTGTTCTATTTACAGTGAGTCAGAGATGAAGACTCCGGGCTGCTGAACTCGGGGTGCTCCGGCTCGGCCACGAACACCGGAGGCGCCGAATATCAATAAATCTCCGGCCTGCCCGAGCTCCACCAGAGTGCCGGGACGCTTTCCGAAAAGCAGAAGAAAGGAGGGCTTCCTTCACCCCCCACCCCACC
>CM077294.1:7268224-7290724 GCA_039654925.1 Anguilla pacifica
CTATCTGTCTCTCCCTCTCTCCCTATCCCTCTCCCTCTCTCTCAGTCTGGGGAAATCTGCTGGGGGTTAATTATGTATGTGTGTGGGAGTGTGGGGCACGTGGTTTTACATGCATTAAGTGGGGGGGGGGGGAAAGAAATGAGAAGCTAAGCTAATGTGCAGATCAATACAGCGCAGAAAACAGACCACTACGCACAGCCTTACCAAGCTCGCTGACTCCACCCCCCCCCCCCCCACCCTCAATACAGCACAGAAAACAGACCGCTACGCACAGCCTTACCAAGCTCGCTGACTCCACCCCCCACGTAAACGGAGTCTCCTGTAATCTTTCAAGCATACTTCTAGCATTATGGCGGTATGACGTAGTGGGGTACTAAAGTGTCAACATGAAGAGGCTAGCGTACCGGCCGATTAGCAGCTGGAGCCGCAGCCAAAGTGAGACGTCTTCCAGAACTTAAAGAGGATCAGAAACAATCATTCTCCAGAGTCACTCGTCTGAACGCAACATATGCTTTTCTGGGCGGTAATGGGCTTCCCAAAGAAGACGAGACCCAAACGCAAAGCCAGCTGCACCAGACAGTCATCAAAACAGCTGGGGGAAAAAAACTGCATGCCATCTTAGGCAACTCCATATTTACTCACTGATGTGTTAAGAATAACTGAGCAAACAAAAGAGCTATGTAATCCCTCAACAAACTAACGACGTAATCCCTCAACAAACGCTAAAAAGACGTTAAATCTAAGCGAATTATTTGAATTAACTTGATTAATGTCTTTGGACAGTGGGGGGGAAAAAAGGTGCTTTTTTGGTTTTGATGTTTTGATAGTGAAAGCAGGAAAAGGGCGAACGGACAACACTGAAAGCTATTGTGTCGGCACGCTGAAAATACTCCAAGCTTGTTTAACTTCCACTGAGAAAATAATTACCGCAGAGCTACTTTTACCCAAGTGTATATATACACGTGTCAAACCAAATGAGCAATGCATTATTCTGAAAGACAGCTGAGAGCTTGTGTTTGCACTCTTAGCCGCACGCTGCGCTAAGCTAATAAAAGAAACTCCAATGAAGGGAAATGTGGCCTGAAAGTTTCATATTTTTCTTTCAGCAGTTCCTTAACGCGCTCCAGCTCCCTGATATATCGCCCGGGGTAATGGGACCAGGCAAACACCGACATCACCCACCCTCCTCCAGCAGCCCTGCCTGAAAAAAACAGGAATAATGCCAGGGGGGGGGCATCTCAGCTCTGACCAATTGCACACCATTGCTGGCCTAGTAATGCGGGCTGTGATTGGTCCAGCATGATAGGGCCCCACCCACTATGAGTAATCAGATCAGAAAGATTCTGCTTCTCCTGCTTCATTATCTCCTTACGGTAATTAAGGTGAAGACAAGGGGCAGATCTAAAACCCCGCTTTTATATTCCCCCCCTGTTTAATACCCCCTGCTACGCCCACCCCCCCCCCCACCCCCCTCATTCCCCGCCCCATCCCCTGTCAGACAGAAGAGCCTCTCCCTTCCTTTAACAGATGGAACAAACCTCCTTACAATGGCAGCCCTCCTGTTTAAAGCCTAGCATTCATCACACACACACACACACACACACACTCATCAACCCGCATTGTATCATGTAGCAACAGCCCCAGTGCTAATTACACAGCGGCTCGTTTTTTTCCACCGCTGACGAGTTCGTCATTAGCGCGACGCCTCTGCTTCAAAAAACACGCCCCCCCCCAACCCCCCCCTCAAAAATAAATAAATAAATAAATAAATAAATAAATAAATAAATATGTATTTACAGCGTGTCCCGGCAACCCGGAGGTTTGATTTGTCCTTACGCCAGAGAAAAAAAAATGATCTCTGGCTCGGCATTACGATGCCGCTCATGAACCAATTAGATGGGCGCTAAGCGCTATTGATCCCCGACGCTCGTCTTCAGGGGGCCACAAAGAGGAGGCTCGTAATCCAATACCTGCAGTCGGGGCGCCGGGCGCGCGAGAGAGCCGCGTCCCTGACAAGCGCGCATTCAGCAGATCACAAAAGGGCCGACGTGTTTTATTAGACCGTTACAATGCACGCGCCCACCCAACAAACAAGGATAGGTGTGCGTTTTGAAAACTGGGGGGTGGGGGGGTGGGGGCTGTCGAATCGCGGTCACAATCCAGAACCACGGGCCAACGGTCACACGGGCAGAGAAGACGGTAATCTGGGATCCGTTTCCGTTTTTTTAAAAGTAACGACGCGTGTGGGGAAAGTCACAAAAAGCCGCTGAAGTGGCTCAGATCTCCGTCTGACGTTTGATGGTCTTACAGCACTGCGAGGGTAACGGGGAGATCAAGCCGTTTCGCAGGAGAATTGGTTACAGAAGAACTGCTGAAGCCAGTTCTGTGCAGTTTTTTTACGCAGGGTTTATAGGCTGTGTCGAGCATACCAAGCTAACACCGCACCTCACAAGCAACACGGCAGCCCCCACAAACTGCAACCCCAACAAACTAACGGGCCAACAAACTAACAGGGCATTTGTACTATTCTACCAGCTCTTACAAACTGTCGGGGCATTTGTGCTACGCTAACAACCCCTACAATCTGCTGGGGCATTTGTGCTACGCTAACAGCCCCTACAATCTGCTGGGGCATTTGTGCTATGCTAGCAGCCCCTTTCAAACTGCTGGGGCATTTGTGCTACGCTAGCAGCCCCTACAAATAGCCGGGGCATTTGTGCTACGCTAGCAGCCCCTTAATGGCTTCCTGATGAGGAAGGCCATAAAAGTTGAAAAACACTCAGAGAGGAAAGGAACAGAGGGAGGAAACATAACCATACACAGACAGGAGGCTTTACAAAGAAGGGGGGGGGGGGGGAAATCCCATTAAAACATGAATCTAGTAAAATGCTCTATATTTAAACGCACAAGGACAAACTCACGGGTGTTGTTATGATAATAACACACAAAACTGAACTATATCATCTTACCGAAGCCTTATCTGGCTAATTCTTTACACTGTTTAATTGCAGTTAATACTATAGTTCACCTAATGGTTTTCTGATTGAAACTGCAGCGCATTCCTGCTTTGACTGAAACGGGATATGACAATACAGCAAGAGGATCCTGCACTGGGCAGACACGCATTTACTGCGAGAAGAACAACACCTCTTCAAAAACCAAAGAAACTGCAGCAGAAAGACACAGAACCTGCTTCAATAATATCTTAGCCCATTTAACACTGTGTTTGTATGTATTACTTACGGTGTAATGCAGTTTCCATGGAAACACAATTTATGTATGGTGATAAGAAATGTAGATGTTTGTCGCGCGCATTAAACTGAGACTTCTCATTTATTCCCTATCACGCTATTGTAGTGTACTTTGTAAACCCTTGAATGACAATGTAAACATTTCTCAAAAGGTATGGAAATAAAAATAAGGGGAAACATTCGATAGACATGATCTTAAACATACAGACTCCCAATGCACGGGTCAGATGCAGTGCTCAGTAAATATATGCTAATGCTACTGCTGCTGGTACAAGCAGGGAGACAGCTTTACAAGCCACGTCATGTCAGTCCAACTTTTCATTTTCACATTAAACAAAAACCATTTTTGGAGAAGTGCGTACAGAACACTAAGAGAAAACGCAAAGCTCCTTGGTGGGGGGAAAAAAAAAATCTATATCAAATGAGGCGATTAACCAACACAACACCACCTTTTATTTTCTAGGCAAAACATTCAGGTGACTAATACCAACATTAGCCAGATATTCTTGCAATTATAACTTTGGTAAATATCTCGCTACTCAAATTACAAAGTTTTTTTTAAATCGGAAGAATGAAACCAGACGTCAGGCGTGCAGAGAAAGACGTTTGCGCGCACCAATAATTCCAAGGACCGGGCGAAAAAATCCAGCAGTGTTACTCGGGTTTCACTTCACTGCGATTAAGACCTCACCCCAATTATAAAAATGAGACCGCGCTGTTCACATGACCACTGAGACAATCAGAGTTTCTGCGTTAATAGGGCTATGATCAGATTATTACTGCGCGTGAAACCTAAACGCAGGCATTATCACAGACGTACTGCCTATAACCTTCTGAAGCACGGTACGTCTGTGCCACCATAGATGAGTGATCCGGTGAACATCCAGCCTGTATCCTCCGTGACATGTTCACAAAGCATTCTCTCACCCTAAGTGACATGTTTGCTGTTCCCCTGTATTTTCCATGTGACATGTGCTACAGCGGAAGCGTGTGGCGTTTGAAAGAGAGATTTTTTTAACAGCTACTATGGCTGTGTGAGATGAGGGGGGTGGGGGGGGGGGAGGTGGGGGGGTATGCTTTCCTAAACATTTGGGCTGTCAAAATAAATCACAGCTAGAGGGGGGTGGAAAAAAGAAAAAACCCAAAAAATCTTCACCCTTCCTGAGACACGTACAGTCACTTACAGACACTTAACACAGAAGTGAGCTGCTGTTCTCACACACACTAATAACCTTGGCCTGCCTATCAATTCCATTACTTTATGGAAGAGGAGGATTATAAATAGAAGTGCCATTTCTCACTACCAGGCTGTTTCAGCCTCCCCCCCTCCCTCCTCCCTCCTCCCGCCCCCATATCATTAAATATTTATCCTTGCAGAGAAGCAGATCTCACCAAGGTGATAAGCATTTAGGAAGCGAAATCTTTCCCCTTTTTTCCACACAACAAAGGCGCATTCATTCGAGAGGATTATCTACAAGTGTTCCTTTAATCAGTGAAAGCCAGAACTACAGAAAGCCCTCTCCAACTCAGCTGTTTTAAACATCAACCTCCATCTTCAGATAAATCACTTTTTATTTATTTGATATGGGGGGAGGGGGGGGGGTTGGTTTTAAAATATCAAACGCTGTTGCGACAATGTTTTGACTCCTTGTAAGAGTGGCAGGGACTCTCTTTCACAGAGCTATCTCTTTCTTTGCCATTTTCCCCAGCACTGCTAGGCCAGCTCTTTCCTGATGGCGAAGATATTGCATTTTCTGCTTTGGAGTGTAAACACCTGCTGGCAAAACCAAGCCGTTGTCCCACTCCCCCCTCCCCCGCCCCAACCCCTCCCCCCTCCCCCCCCAGTGCTTGATGAAAGGCATGGAACCTTCGCGAGCCGAGGATTCCATTTACAGCGAGGCCGGCAGGGTGGAATCAAGGGCTCCCAGAAGAGAGGGGAGGGCGGGGGGAAATAATCACTCGCGCTTCATTGGCTGTAGCGGAGGCAGATGTTAAAGCGCTCGCCGCGTTTGTCGTCTTTGGCGCATTTCTCCCGCTTTGTCTCTGCGCTGTTTTTATTACAAAAACTCGCTGCGTCGTTTCCAATTTCCTTCTTCCCCCCCCCCCGAGCGCCAGGAAGAGGGGAATTTTATTGGTACACGGCCACAGGACTGTAACTGAAGACCTAACCCCGGGTCTGAAGTGGACGGCCCTTTTTTGGAGGGGGTCCAGGAATGGCAGGTTACGGGCCTGACAGTAACACCAGTGAGCCCGTAAACTACGGAAGCAAGGCCTCTTAAAATGCCAGCAGTCTCCAATGAGTTAGTTACAGCTTTCACAACAAATGAGACACTTTGCTCGCAGTGTTTCGGCTGAATGGCCGAGTTTTAAAGTGCAAACAAAGGAAGAAAAGCCCCAGGAAATCCAGAGGGGACAGCTTCAGGGCCCTGTCCACATTCTCCCTGCTCTTCCACTCGCGTGGTTTACGTTTTCAGTTGGTTAATGACAGGACGCTGTTCCAACCGGCTTTGGCCGAGCAAACGGACAAAGGAAAGGGTGCCAGATTCGGATTTCTCTGTGAGAAAAACAATAAAAACCCAGCACACAACTACACCAAAAAGAAACATTTCCGTTTCAGGTCACACCATTTTTTTTTTTTTTTTTTTTTTTTTTAAATGACCAAACATTCATTTGGAAATAAAGAAATGTCACACACTTCTCAAGCCAGCAACACAACATAGGCTAGGCCTGGGGGGGTTTTAGCCGACGTCCACATTTCCGTGGTTACTAAATCAATAACTGTCAAACTTATCTGTCCAAGTGCAGCACTGCATAGTCGGACTCCATTTTGGCTCCACGGGAGTTCACAGCTGAAGTCAGAAGGCTGAAGTTAGCAGGCTGAAGTTAGCGGGGTGAATCCAGCGGTGCAGCACAGAGCCCTGCAGCTTCATTAGGCTCACAGTCGCCCGCTCAGTGACCCGCACGCTGACCCCGGGGTCAAGAACGCCCGACCCCCTCACAAACACCCATCATGCCTTTGTGTTTTCTTACGACCACTTGTACATTCATCCGCTGCAACAACAAAAAAAAACGCCGTCCCGCATCGACAACTCTCAGTCAGGCGCACGAGAAGGAGAGAGAGAAGAAAAGAAAAAAAAAAAACTGTTTTCAGCTCTAAGTTTGTCCGTAAAAAAAAAAAAACACTAAATGAATAACTGTGTCTAAAACTGTGCCCCCTCGTGAAATGTTATTAGGGTTTTAAAAGGGCTCGGAGTGCAGTAGCCTGTCCCAACAGAAGATTTCGAAGCCATTTCACAGCCAGACACAAAGCTGCTGATATAAAAAAAAAAAAAAAAAAAACTAAAAAAAACATTGCACTCCCTCTCCTCTTTGTGCTCCCCTGGTCACGGGTCTTTGGCCACTCCAGCAAAAAGAAACAGACTTACTCTGCATCGTAAAAAAAATATAATAAAATAAAAAAAGACTTTTTTGGAACACAGTATTGAGCTGAACCAAACTAATTCAGAGTTATGGTTATTAGACAATCCCCTGGAAACAAACAAATCTGCAGTGATACACTGACCTGTAATTACTGATAAATGTCTGTATTTTTTTATTTATAAATTTATACTCAAATATATGTGTGAGGTACTGCATTCCAGTGTCCAATGAAAAAAAAGTCCTAGGTTTTTTTTTTTTTGCCAGAAGAGGAAGCAATCATTTTTAATTGGTCTACTTCAAGAGGGCTTAAACAGGTTAAGGAAATCTCTGTTCCAGAAGCAACATATAGCAAGAGGGTGGTGTTAAAATGCTGATGCTAATTCACAGGTCTGTCCATAATGCATGCAGGACAACACTGTGGCAAACAACCGCTTCACAAATTCTATGCGCCAACAAACCTAGTTCCTAGTATACAATGTGGAACACAATTTTGCCTGTCATTATCTCGTGACCTAGCTACGGGGGAAAGCATTTTGCATGATGCGAGAACCCGTTGCACTTGTTGTACGTCACTCTGGATAAGAGCGTCTGCTAAATGCCTGTAATGTAATGTAATGTAATGCAACTCATTTCACCCTTTGGCCAAAGCTAGGCAAAACAAGGTAAAACTAACCGGTGTAAATTACCTATCAATGTGATTGAACTAGCTAGACAGAACTCTAGCTTGTCCAACTGGAAAAAAAAGATGAAACTAAAAATAAAATAAAAAGGCCTAAAGATATAGTGAAGCAGATGCTCATCAGGTCAATGGTAGGTCTGTGGGAGTGCTGCATGTGACAACTTGACCTCGTGCAAAAACAAGCCGTAGATTTGCGTAGCCCAAGTCCATGCCTGAAACCCAGGTGAAGATGAAATGATTAACCTTGGTTCACTCTTTCAAACAGGTCATTAACATTTTTAATGCAAACACTGTTTTTTTTCCCCCCACATAATTACAGTTAAAAGAAAATAACCTTTGTCATTATAACCCGCTATGCAAATACAGTAGACAGAATGCTGTAGGCCCTTTAGTGGAATCATTCATTTGTCCTAAAAAGGAATCCCCCCCCCCCACCCTCCACCCACCCACCCACCCCCTGCCCTCCACCTCTCAAGAAATACCTTTTCTGTCAGGGTCTAATTTATTACAGAAATATAACACTGAAGACAAGTCTGGAGCAATTTATGAACTCAACTGTCTTGTTCAGAGCAAGACAGCAGCAGATTAAGTCAACAGGAGCCCGACCGGTCCTCGCAGCTTCCGAACCGAAGAGACGAGAGACGTCTCGCTCGCGGGGGGGGGGGGAATCGCCTGCGCCAAAAGGAGCGAGGAGCGCGCCTCTCCCGCATAAAGGTGCGAACGCGTTTCCGTCGTGCGTCGGGCCTAATGGCTCCGCGAGTGATTACCTTCTTAACCCCGCCGAATCTCTCTCGCTCGCCCGCTCCCGGCGAGATGAGAGATGAGCTCTCTCCCTTACCTTCCAACCCCCCCCCCCCCGCCTCCAACCCCCCCACCCCCACCCTCCCCGTCTCTAAAAGCGCCAGCCCCCATTCCTTACAGTCATTTACATTTTTTAACAAAGTCCTAATTCGCCTCTTCAAAAAAGGTCAGGCGCTTCGCCGGCGCCTGGGGCGGCCTCGTCATCCCCCTAATTAATCTGAAGAATGGGCCCGCGTTCGAGGGAAAGAGGATCAAATCCAATAAGCTGTCATTTCTAATGACTGTTTTGCTCGGCGCCGTGCGTTAATGCGGTCTGTCGACGCACACACACACACACACGCGAGAGAGAGAGAGACCATTCTGATTTCATCTTGATGAATTATTAGGATGACCCTGACAAGGAGAGGCACATCCAGCATGATAATAATCAATCTCGATGGCGCTGTTTTTTAAGCAAAGCGCCACGCGGACAAAAGCCGCGGCTACTTCTGTGCGTGATGAAGCAAGGCGTTCGACCGGACGAACGGTGCGTCAGAACTACAAGGAGGACTGAAGCCATCAAGCCATCAGTATACACTAAAATCCCATATGCAGCTCTGACGACAGAGGGCAGGTGCACAGCCATGCAATCTGTCCCAGAATTCAACCGATAAACATTTAGAAAGGAACCAAAACAGAGGAAGGAAGAATGTTTTACTAATTTCTCAATACTGCCCTTTTCGGAAATTATTGGCGATTTTCTTGACAATCAATAATTCCCAAAGGCAAGCCCTCGTAAGTGCCTTTAAAGTGAAAACTGTGTTCAGTGACGACCCAGAGGAATCGTTCTCACCCTGCCCTAGTACTTTACAGCCAAACAAATCCTCCAGAGTAAACTGCCTTTAGGGGGGGGGGGGGAAATTAGCAAAACACAAACAAGATCAATGGAAAAAACGGCAGATACGTCCATTTAAAGTCTGGGCAGTTATCATTAAGGACTGAGCAGGCAATGCATAATTCACAGCGTGATGCATAATTCAGAGCGCACAAGCAGTTTTAATGCATTAATAAAACTGCGATGAACTTGTACATGTGAAACACTCACAGTTTAAACCACACTACCTCCGAACAACGCAACGCCTGAGTAAACTTGTTTTCCGAAGCCTCGGCTTGACACCCGAAGTTCGACGCCGGCTATTTTGGAGACGATCCTCGTCGGGATGATTCACTGCCCCAGACCGGCCCCAGGAAGCCATTCGTTGTGTTTAACTCGCAAACGACAGAGCGGTTGAGATCTTTTATTGCTCACGTCGCCTGCTACTTCTGGTGCCTTCACGCCTGTGAACTGACAGAATCTGTCACGTCCAAGACAAACGCGTTTTATGAACAAAGTAATTGAAAAAAAAAAACCTTATGAAAGTATGGTTTATGTTACACTACAAACTAAGGGTTTTTTTTTTTTTTAAGTTTATGGACTTGCCATAACTTCACTGACCATATATCCTTACCGTGTTAGCTTGACTTGATGTTCACGGCTACGGATAACTGATACTTTATGAGAACTGTGCCTTATCTGACCTGGGATCTGTAGTTGTTCTCGTGACCTTTGGTATGCACTTATTGTACATTACTCCACATAAAAGCATCTGCCAAATAAAATGTAATGCAATGCAATGTAGTATTTCGCACTGTTGTGTTTAAAGCCACTGTGTTTCTATGAAATCAAGATTCTGTTCACCTCGGTCACCAATCAAACGGAAGAGGTGACAGGGTTTGATGCGATCTGCGAGAGAGTCATAATGGAAGGACAGAAATGCCACTCGGCCCTATCGATACAGGAAAAGAGGCGCTCCTCTTGACTCCAGTTCCACTTTACTGCCGAATTAAGATGCCAGACAAGAAAAAGGCCACGATGTCATCCAATAAAACGCGTGACGGTGAGGCTCCGACCCAATCAGACGGATTGGAGGTTACCAAAAAACAATCTTAAAAATCGAGCTGAGTGAATTCCTCTTGACAAGGCCAAAATTAACTGGGTAACAAAAAAACCGTTTGCATGTTGATATGCAGGGAGGAGCACTATACCGTTAATACACAAAATTCTTTAATAAACAGGCTTTTTAACACATAGCCTAGCCTAAACATACTTAGCCATATACATCAAACAGAACAAACAGCAAAAATGAAATTCTGAAGCTGAGATATGAAAATATCTACTTACTCAGAGGCCATTCATCCACTCACACACAAAAAAATGTCAAGGAACATCACATTAACTACAGCTACCCCCTTCCCTAAATCATTAACAGTTACAACATGCCCTTAGGCCTGAGCAGAGGCCAGTGCACCACTCACTCACTCACTCACTCACACTCTCTCTCGCGATCTCTCTCTGAAACCTGAGGCATCACCAATCCCAGCATTCACCACACAAACAGGAACAGGAAACTGTCTACACAAGCTGTGTAAAGTCCAGCCAATTCCATCAAGCGGACAGATTAAATAACTATCCTTCACCGCCCTGTCAAACACTCATCAGCCTCTCTATGCAACAACTGAGCCGGCACAACACACTTTCAGGGAAAAGCCCTGCTTGCATTACCCTTGATCCTCCTTCCCCCTTTCTCAATCCAATAATGTTCAGCTCAGACTATGATCCTGAATGCCTGCCCATTCTCTACACATTCAGCCAACAGTAAATCATTTTTTCTAATTAATTAAGCCACATTCTTGCGTGTCGGGGCCTGAGATCCTTTTGTTAGCTCGTAAAACCTTTTGTCCATTTGGCCACATTCAAATTGAATTATCTGTATTTAAGAAATACCTTATACTATTATTTTTTCCCAAACCAATGCTGCAGTGCCACACAGCACGTGTTATCCAAAAACTGGCAAACTACAATTTTATTTCTTTCCAGTGCAGTGAAACCACATCTCAATAATGGCCACCAAAAATCCTGGGATTACAGATTATCTCTACCCAACAAGCTGGCTATCCCAACAGCAAGATCAATTCTCTTTGCGTTTTTAAGCTTGTAAGATGTTCTAATCGGCAAGCAAAGCGGTGAAATACATTTAGATACATAATTCACCACAGTGAAATGCCACAAGCTTTTGGCCAGCAGTCAACCTGATTAGCAAGGTGTCATGAGAGCTGCTAAGGCACAATTATGAGAGTTTCAGAGTAAAATATTAGCCCAAAAGGTTATCAAATGTATGCAAATGAATTTAAACAAATCTATCCAACCTGTCACACCCTGCAGCCCTGTATGTCAATATCCTAACTAAATTGCATACATACACCAGACCTGGCGATTTTGTCCTTAACCTCCAGTTGCACAGATATAATCTGGCGTGCAAGCCCTACCATAACCTAATCTACAATGCATCAACATGCCCACCGCAACAGGGAGTCCCATGCAGAATCTTGTTACGCTAATCCATCTAAATTGTTACACCGCACAACCTCTAAAATAAGCATCTCAACTACTGCATTTTACTCATCCCCATCAATCCAACAAACCTGTACGTCTGTTACAGAATCCTACTCCTACTATGCGCGGTAACATGTCCCTAAGCGTTACTACTTCATACAAGCAATTCCATGTTTTCACGTGCAAGCTAAACTTATTCAGCCTAGCATTTATAGTCGTTTCCGTGCACTGTCACCCAAAGGCAACGTGAGTCATGGCTCACAAAAAGCCAAAAGCTAGCGTAGGCAAATACATACCCATTCACACTCCCACATTTACAATTATGGAAACACGAAAACAGTAACTGCTAAAATTAGTCATAACCAAGGAGTTTTAACACGCTAAAAAAAAGATTAGTTCAGCTTTGATTTCTCCCTCCGAAACACATACAATTCAGATCAGCCTTCAGAGCGGCGTCGGGAAGCTCTTTGTAAATACATCCTGGAAGATCGAGGGGATCGACTTCCTCCGTACATATACAACAGCAGCTCGCAGATTTAATTATTCATTCAGAGTTTGCGGTCTGACCTCTGGGGAGGCAATCAAAGACAGAAAACATATCAGAGAGGCTTTCTGCTGGGATCAGCACGTGACGCGTTTCTTTTGTTAATGTTCACACTCTGTTAACGTGATTAAATGCCTGACCAATCCCTCACGCGCCCGACATATGGACATGCATAACCCGCTAAGAGCTGAAATCGCTAAAAGGCAAATAGGTGGGGTCAGTCAGACACTCGCGAACAGGTTCATCGGGAGGACGTTCTGAATGAACGGCATAGGCCTACTACATTCACATCGCTCACAAAGCATTATAAATGTGACGCTTTCCATCTCTCCCAAACCCAGTAATGCAATGACATCAGGCACCTGCGTACATTGTGAGCCTGCTGGTAGCGATAGACAGAAATCTTCTGTTGCTCAATCCCATCTACACTCATCTCCTCCTCCTCCTCCTCCTTAAACCTCAGTATTTCCTCAGCCTGACCTTCCGGCGCGTTTCTGGTCTAAAACCGCGGGTCATTTCCAGTGTGGAGTCCACTCAGGGACGCGGTTTCCTCTGGGATCCATTTCTGCGGCGGACGGAATTACGCTTCCAGTGTACTAAGCAGTCATCTGATACGGTGGTGATTTATCTGCAGCTGGCGATGGCTCGTATCCTCGTTTTTTTTTTTTTTTTTACCAGCGCGCGCTCCATTTTCTCCACAGCTAAACTTAATTCCACATGCTCGTCGTGCGCTATCCTGCTACAAGCGCGGCTTTTATTGACACATGGAAGTTGTAACAAACAGCATCTGCACTCGTTGATTTACGGCTCCCGAGCATATAATAATACAAGAAATAGTCTGAGGAGAGTATAAAGAAAACAGTTCAATGTAACTTTAGTGGAAAAGTCAGAGGAGCAAGCTGTTACCGTTTTTTTAAAAATTGGAGAATAGTCGTATAGCATTTCATGCATTTTGGAATCATATTTGTTTCATGTCTATGCTCCAAAATCATCTTAATTTGCTATTGGTTATATCTAAAGTACTTCCATCCTCTCCCCATTTGCAAGGGCTGCTTAAGGGGGTGTCAATATATAAAATGAACACTGTTTACAGATTTCTTTAGTTTAATGGAACTTCTGGTGTTGGTCTGCATCTGTACTACACAATTTTAAATAGCTCATGATGGAATGACCAGGGTATTTATGAAAAAAACAAAACTATATTAAATAGCAAAAATCCAATTCTGTCTCCTCTCTAAAGTCATAAGCATGTAACATGTCAATATTAATGCCCACGGAAAGCAGGTCAATGGTTCTTAACTGCAATATTTCAAATCGTTTTCTTCAATTCAAAAAGACAGCTATCTGGCTGCAAAGTGAACAAGGCCCCAGTGCCTCAGTATAAAGCTATGAAGCCAACAACAGCCAACATTTCTATGTATGCTGGAAAACGTATCCAGTTTACAGGGTTAGTTTCCTGTTTATTTGTTTGTTTTTGTTAAAGCTACTCGCATCAGCAAGCTAACGTCCACAAAAGTATCGTAAACAGCTCAGGATCTTCCTCTCCCCCTCTGCTTTCCTACAGTATGTGGTTCTCATGTCTCAGGACTCAAGACTATGAATGAGGCCCATCAGCAGGCACACACTGACTGTAACCATCTGTTTCCTGGCCACTTACACCATGGCAGACCATCCATTTTCAAAGGCTAGCGTGCACGCGCGGCTCAGCAAAAAACCACCAGCTGTCATGTCTACCTCTCCTTCCAATGACAGGATTCTCTCTCTTCTTCCTCCTTCCTGCTTTTTTTTTTTGTCATCCGCAGTGGTGTACATGCAATCAAAAAGCCCTGCTGCTACACTGACAGACAGACGGACGGACGGACACTGTAGCACCCGCCCAGTAAAAACCTGCTATCACTCACAAGGTACTCTTTTCAGGATATCTTTCGCTCGCTCACGAAGCGGAAAGAAAAGAAATCCTAAGGGCTGCACACGTCAGGGACCGAGACAGACAGGAAAACCCCTGCATCAGAACAAATTGCCAGTCTGAGGTGCTACCAGCGCCCTACCATCTCATCTGGAGCTCTTCCTTTCGAGCCAGACACCCTCCTCCGACTTGTTTTTTCCGAAAGGCCGGCTTGCTTATAATAACCGCTCCGCGGGCACGTTACCCTCAGAAGGTTAGCATTACCCGAGGTGCGCCAGAGGACCTGGGCCGACCGTACGTTTCCTCCTCCTCCCCCGCCCCACCCCCCACGTACAGCAGTCTGCTGGCCCCGTGCCCAGGCCAGCCGAGCGCAAGTAGGCATGTTTATCCTTTGTTGTCACCGTGACATCAGCAGCCGCCTCTGGTGCCCCCTGAACACTGCCCTCAAAACAGCACAGCTCGTTTTACAAGGCAGTTGGATAAAAGACCCATTTATCCTTGTTTTATTTTTTACATTTTGCACTGTACCCAATTAATGAGTTTTTTTTTTTTTTTTTCCAGAACAAGCTTTCACTGGAGGCCCGGGTCACTACTGCAGAGGCTGGAGAGGGGAATGCCACACGTTGTAATTTCGTGGCCAGGGGAACGCAGGCTTGCAGTTGAGTAAAGCAGTAGTCACGTTCGGAAAACACAGATCACCACATACCTGTGGACAGCGAGAATAACACTCCCTCGGAGCTTAATGGAAGACTTTAGAAGCCATTTTTTATCAATACACTTAGTCATCCTCAAAATGTCTACTGGTGTTTCAAGATAATACTGAGCTGGTTGAACAACCATAAACTAATCTGGCATTTTGCTATCAGTTGGCTACACAATGTGAACCCACAACTCTGGGCATGATTACAGGTTCATTTCATACCAAAAATACCAGTTCCACTATTCCACATTACACAATTCAGTTCCCCAACCAACACAAAGGCAGAAGCTGGGCTCTACAGGGCTCCCATTTTAGGAGCATTTGCTCCTGAAAACTGATGTGTGCTAACTGGAAAAATGTTTCGGAGCACAAGTACTAATTGGGATGCATTAGTGATCTCCAAAATATTTCAATACATGTGCTCCATAAAAAAAAAAAAATGTTAGCGTAGAGCCCTGAACAGAAGAGGTTTGGGAACCAGAACTCTACAGCTCGCCCAGTACCAGTTTCAGCAGTGAAAGAGCCCTTAATGTTGACCCCAAAAAAAACATTCAAACTCCCACTTGCCTCTGTGGCAGATGTCCCATTCACCGCTTAAACACTGATCTGATCTCAGAATTGGTTTCAGAAACAAAGGAAGAACAAAAACACCCCCCAATCAATTTAATGATTTGAACCAGTGTAAGAAAAAGTCAATACAGGAAGTAACTGGCTTAACAACCATCAGCCCAACGTTTTACAGCCAAAATAACACCACCGGCTGGCAGTTTTTACATTTTGATCAAGATTTCAGTTACCAAGTAACATCTTTAAGTTAGACAAAAAGCTCAGGCCTTTAAAAAAGAGCACTGCTGACAATTACTTCAGATTAAATATTTACTGAAATATGTGAAACGTGACATCTCTAATAGCAACATTTGCAGATGTCAAGATAATAACTTGGGGGGGGGGGCAGAGGAGGGGGGGTGGGGGGGGGGGGGCTTGGAAGCTCTGGGAAAGTATATTTGAGTTACAAGCCACCAATTTCCAGTCAATTATCTCCAGTGGCTGTGCTGTGAATGAGAAAGGCAGTGTCTTCCCACTTCAGTGAATTAATCACATCTGAATCATTAAGCCAAGGGTCAGCTCCCAGTTAACACAAGAGAGGGGGGGAAAATATGCCAAAAGAAACCCAAGGACGGCTAAGATAAAAACTATGACCAAAAGCCAATTAACATTTAAGGCTTTTAAATGATCTTTCCATAAAAAATGCAGGGGGGAGGGGGGGGAGTGGGGAGGGAGTACTTCCACTTCCAATAAAAACAAAAGGGAGAGCCCTACAGAGAAGCTCATTTAAAAAACATGCTCTAGCTTGGAGTCAGACCCTGCCACCCCTGCCTATGGTTTTGGTGTAATTAAAGCCTACTGGTTTCTGTGTTTTTTTTTTTTTTTTTTTTTTTAAACCGCTTGCAATCTCCCACACCACCTAGGCTACAACAATCTGAAAATGCCCTGGAGATCAGGATTCTAGCGTGATTCCCATGAAAAATATATGACAAACATTACTGGACTTCATAAAAATAACTAAACAAAAAAAGAGAGTCAATTTCCCCTTTGCACAAACAGAACAGTAACAGTCAGAAGAGCAGAACATGAAAGCCATGTCTCTTTTTTATTTAGAGTGCCTTTCCCCATCACTCTTGCTTTTTTTTTTGCTACAACAATCACATCACTGTGGGTTGACTAATCACACACAGCTCCACAGAGGCCAGGCCCCCCAGTGCACCCTGCATGGTCTGTGCACTCACGGCAACAAAAGGAAGCAAAGCTGATTTGGTTGCCCCCCCCACCCCCCCACCCCCCCACTTTTCTTTTTTTTTAACAATCGGCAACTGGTCAAGCAAGTCCACCCAATGCCTCCGCACCTCTCCCTGGGTTTTGAGTAAACACACCACGATAGCTCATCACACCCTAGCTCACATGAATGGAATTTTTGAGAGGCTTTTCCGACCGCACATTTATTACTTTGTTGATTTATTTTGGGACTGCTACTCTGTTTAACATGTGGTAGGCTAGATATCCTTACAAAGTATGTAGTTCCAAGCATGAAATGATGAAATGTGGGTCTAGGAATCAGACATATGGGGATGATTTTAAACTAAGGATTTGTTTAGTCTCCATTATCTAAACTTTAAAAAACGTCCAGAATTCAAGAAATGCTTAAGGTATGACGTTAAAAGAATTACTAATGCAGATTCCAAGTGGGCTGAAACAAATTTGATATGTGTGCCTAAAGTACTTCACGCTGGATAATAGGACACAATATGTGGTGTATTGTATTTATATGTAAATGATGTGGCCTACAGCTTTGTACAGGCTACACAATGTCCCGGCAAGGACGAGTTCAATTCAGTTGTAAATGCGATGAGATATTCACTTAAAACACGACTGAATTGTTAAGAAATGATCTGCGGGGAATGTCTGGACAATACTTGTAGATACTGTCTCCTGGGCGAGAACCCTCGCCTAGAAAAGCTTTCCAAAACATTCGCTTGCTAGCCAAGTTTTACTGCAGTGTAGTTTGCCAAGTAGCAAGACGACTTGGAGATTGCTAGAAGTCATACGTACCTAAAACATTTCCATAGCGACTGCACGCTTTCAGGCTTCGTGTGTTCTATCAAAAGTACAACACGTCTAACCGAAAGCTACAGTAAACCAAGCTTTCAACCTATCACCTCGAGGCGTAATTGCCAACATTCCATCTCAACCCCAGCGCACCCCCCCCCCCCAACCCAACCCCCCGCGCCGCACACACATACCCACCCACATCCTTTCTCACCCCCCGCTAGCCACATCTACCTTTTATACAATGTCGCTAATAATACTCACCCGCCAGTCTGATTATCTTTAAGTTCCAACAGTCTGCAGCAAAAAAACTTCAGTCGCAATTCCGTCCGCGACTACGAACTGACCCCTTCAGAACCTTCCTCCTGGCCTGGGCCAAATCCAAGAACGGACCAAACAGTATCACGCAGGCATTTTATCCGTTAACAGTCGCTGTCCGCACAGAAGCAATGGGCACTTGCTTCAACAAAAGACGGCCTTGCTTTGCTAATTTATTCTAACAAAAAACGCCAAGGGACGGGTGAAACACACGGCTTCACCCGGTCCGCTTGTGCTGTGCCGTGTCTCTCGATGCTGAAGTACCCGATACAGCACTGTAGTTTGCGATAGGAAATCAGTGAGTTCGCCGTTTACCGACTCCGCTTCCTTTTTCCACACACGCGCTCTGTCCCCCCTCTCCCTCTCTCGTATGCGCGCACGCACACACACACACGCACACACACTCTCATACACACACACACACCACGTTCTGCCTATCTCTCTGGATGCCCCCCTCCCTCAGCTGTTGTACAGACGCATACACACGGCTGACCTAGTCTTTCTTTATCCAGACACTAGTGAGAGAGAATTACCCCCCCCCCCCAAACACCACTAAAAACCGGGCAATACAAAAACATGGACTGGATTCAAATGATCGTTGGGAAAACGGAGCTCTATGGGGGATCGTGATTGATGGGTAATCTTAAGAGCACGGTCGACTCGAAAATGCAACGGCAAGCAAGGTATTAAGGCGAAGTCCCGAGTGTGATCAACCCGTTCATATTCGTGGCAACTGCGAGTAAGATTAATGCACGACCCACCCATGAAACTGCAGATCAAACGCATTCAAAAAATAAGCGGGGAAAACCCTTACTGATGTCACGTCATAATTTAATAAAAAGCAAACGTATGGGATAGTGGATATTTATACCTACATATAATAATCAAAGATGCTAATAATGATAATAATAATAATAATGAGTAAAAGTATTGTTTATGTACTGGTGTGCAATGGACTTTTGCGGTTGCCTAAAAAATGTTAACAGACAAAAATAAGCGAACAAAACGGGGGGGGGGGGGGGGGGACGATGTGGTGCATGCTGTCGGAGTGCGCTTTGTAAACTGTGACCCTCATCTGCATATGGAGATAATTGATTAATCCACCGCTTCAAAACAGCCAGTTCGTTTTTCAAACACGGTAACCTATACGCAGCCTTTAAAAATGCATGACCTCAGTCACTGGAAAGCAGAGCGTTAAGTGAGTAAACGGTCCAGGTCCTGACATGTTCACTCTGTATCATAGGTAAGCTCACACACTGACATTCTGCCAAGTTACTGTACTCAGTGTGTTTTCATAAAATTTTACAAACAAACACACGCGCACAGGCACATACACGCACACACACACACACACAAACAATCCATATTCCTTTTTTTTTTTTTAAGTACTAAAACACAAATTATCTAGGATGAATAAACACGGTCCACGATATTACAGCCTCAGCTTGCAATTATCACTCAATAATTTTCCTTTCCAATTTAGTCACCTACAACCACCGTACCTCAGACATTTCAACTGTCTAACACTCCTTGAACAAAGAGACATTATCCAGAGGAGCCGGGTCAGGCGTGTGATTTGCATGCAACAAGAACAACCGTGTCTATTTTAATTAGTTTGAAAGCTCTAACACCACTCCCCGCTAATACAATCAACCATTACCAAACAAACAGAACGCACTGGCCATTATTAACACCTTTAGCATCTGAAGACGCACCGCGCGGATCAATAGGAATTGAGTTGGAGGCGTTGTGGGTCTTCAGTTGTGCTGGATGTACGCTAGGCCTGTCAGGTTGTCAGTTTGAGTGGAAGTCCCTGGTGATCCCAGGGCTGGCGAATGCCTCCCCCTCTCCTCTCCTCCTCCCCTCCTCCCCTCCTCCCCCCCCCCCCACCCTCACCATGTTAGGCTGAGACAGGGTGACTCCTGTTCACCCCCCCACCCCCCCAAGCATAAAGCCTTCACCCCAACTTCTGATTCAAACCAGCCCGTTCCTCGACTCCAACACGCATCAAGCTTCATTTCTGCGAGCGGAAAGCTGTCAAGTGCACTGTGCCACTCCGCACTTGCTCTTTTTCCACCTTAAGCAGCCGCAAAAAAAAAAAAAAACATGCTGAGAAAAGCATCAAACCGGACTGATTAGGAGATGGATGTGGACCACAGACAGGAGAGGAGGGGCATGAACGTAAAACACCAATACAGGAGTTCACTGCATTTTAAATGTAGAGAATGGTGACACCACCAAAACCAACGCATTCCCAGTTCAGGAGAATTACCCAATAAAAAAATCTGTTTTTATGACATGGACTCAGACTATTACTTTACCTTTGAAGATCTGAGGTGGAAAAGCTACCAAAGAATGAAAGTATGTAACCATTGCAACAAGGTAGCAGTACCATGATGGCCACACATAGCCATGCACACTTCAGCCAAAACAAACCAAACGGCTAGTACGCAGACAGCGAATCCGGAGCGCACAAGCAAACATCCCATTATATACGGCACTGTTCAAACGGGAGGTTTCAGCAAAAAAAAAAAAAAATTACATTTAGCAGACTCCTCTGGCCAGGTAAGACCATTGCAAAAGGATTAATGCGGTGCCACATCCTTACAAAATGCAGCTTTGTAACCGCAAATTGATGGCTGAGAGAAATTGATTAAACCAAATGAAAAAGGAATCCACACACTTCACTCTCTTGCAGTTTTCCAGCCTCTAATTCCCCCCAGAAGGCCCACACAATTGTTGAAAAATAAAAAAAATCTAGGAGGAAATATTAGTTATTAAATGTCATTTTTATATATTACGTTTATATTAAGTTTTGCTTAGATGACTGCTACGCTTCTCTACTGGCATGGGAAATTTTTTTTTTATTTCATCATTGCCGTTTGAGAAGTCGGAGCAATTTCATCCTTAACGGCACAGAACGTAGCCTCTCAGCCTCGCGAGCCGAGCGGCATAATTACATACTGACTGCCACAGCGACGCAGTCGCACAGTAATGCCTGTTTGCACGGCACGACAGCCCCGCTGTAGACATAACTTACCATGCTGATTTAATCATCCCTATCATAAGGACCGCTCCTCAATGCTCCCGTCTCAGCCATCTTGAGACCCATTAGTCTGCGGAGGCTGAGAGCCGGGGCCCCTGCCAGCGGCTGAGAGCGCTTCCTTAAAGGGACTCTTTCGTTTAAAAAAACAACAAAAAAAAACACGTGAAATAAAGCGCAAGTTGCACTTTAAAAAATGCAATCGCTAACGTTGATTTGAGAGTTATAATTTCGGAGATCAGTATTCGCGACCGAAGGTTCAGTCTTTTAAAATCATAATTCAGCCAGGTCGGGGAGGGCTGCTGCTGCTGAAAGACCGGATCCCGGCTGAAGTCTGGATCCGGATCCGACTCCGGGTTTTCCCGGCTACCTTCCGTTTATCGCATGGCCCTGTCAAGTCGGGCACCATTAACAGATAATGAAAGGAGACAACCGGTGCAGTTACAAGCAAAGCACTCCACATTCTACAGGCCTAAGCATGTATCTGGGAAAGCTGACGGCGTCTATTCAGCCCTGCTCAGCGATCAGTGCTCCCCCTCACAACACCTCGGTACGCCTGCTACCGCAACGCTCCTCCCTTCATATACGCGTTTGTAAAAGTGTGTGTGTGTGTGTGTGTGTGTGTGTTTTGATAAACACATTTTTATAATAACGGCAGCATTTTTATAAAATGCGGGGAGAAAAAGATTTGGCCGGTTCTTTTTGTGAAAAACATTCGTTTTCACAACAGCAACCGAGGCACACACAAAGCCCCAGAAAATACCACAGATCTGAAAATGGAGGATACAACAGAACATATTTCATTTCACCTTGTTTACAAAGCACTGAGTGTATTTATATTCTCCCCTAAAACTGATGGAACAATGATAACGTATCACTGCTTCAAAACAACATAATTTAAAAACTTCAGAGAATTCTCTTTATAATTAAAGCTCCTACTACTTACATCTAACCTGGTTCCCCACATGTCCCTCACACAAACATTCACCTCCACCCTAGGCGAGACACAAAGCCATGATAATGGGCCCTGTTTTCTCCTGCCAGATTTCACCTCATTTAGGGAAAAGGGAAGAAGAAGAAGAAAATGAGTCAGTGCCCAGATACTCAGAGAGCAAAGAAAACACCCAGCAAGACAAGTAAGTCGGCCTGGTGGCTGAAACAACAGGAAGGGGAGAGATACGGGTGAGCGGTCCGCGCGGGGAAGAGCCCTGGTGGGGCGGGAGGAGGGGGGGCCCTGGCGGCAGGAGGGGCCCCGGCGGGAGGAGGGGCCCCGGCCCCTTCAGAGCGCACACAAACCTCTTTCACCGCACCAGCGGGGACCCGCGCCCGAGGTGCAGGGCAGCGGGCTTTTTTAGGAAGACCCCGAGGCCGGCCCAGGGGAATAAAAGCTCTTCGGCAGACACACTTTGGGGCTTTTTTGTCGTCGTCCCCCTCCCCTTAACCAGGCTAACTTGGGTCACATCAACAATCCAACAGTTTTCAGTAAAGAGGAAGTATTCTACTTTCTAACTGGCAAGCCACAATTAAAACCCCAACTGAACACCATATATTAAGGCCTTAGGTGAAATTTCAAAAAAAAATTTGATTCACCGTATATTTTTCAATTGATTATTTCCTCACTTGCCAGAGCCTCTTATCTAGACCGATTTACAGGGCATGTGCTGTACACAAAGTGTAAATCACTAAATCTGAAATGGTATATCCAGGGGTAGGAGAGAGGTCTATGTGAAAACAATGGAAATCCAAACTGCCAAGATTTGCAGAGTGATCTCAGCACTGTTTTTATGAGCTAGCCCCCCCCGCCCCCCCCCCCCCCCCAGGA
>CM077294.1:7293224-7317128 GCA_039654925.1 Anguilla pacifica
ACACTCTCTCTCCCTCTCTCACACACACACATACCACTTACACACACACACCCCACACACACACACCACACTCACACACATGCACAGACATACCACTTACACACACTCCACACACACACACACCACTCACACACCCCACACACACAGACCACTCACCCACACCCAACACCCCACACACACACAGACACACACACCACACTCACACACAACACACCCACACACCCCCCCCCCACACACACACAGAGCTCTCCCACATGTACCCACACACACCACTCACTCTGTCACACTCCAGAACTCTCTTTACACAAGAATGTGGACCTAAAATAAACTCAGAACAGAACACCCACATTTAATGTAAAGATGTGAGCTTTTCTAAAAAATCAAAAAAAAAAAAAAAAAAAGTCTTGTGTTAACATTAGAAAGTCAAATGGATTTAATTAAAATCATGCCGCTGCTCAAAATTCACAGTATGGATGTAAAGCGATCCTCCCTGTTGCTGGTGGTTACAATAACTGCTTGTTCTTTCTGTTAGGGCACATTTTCTTAGAGCACATTTTTTGGATCTGAAAAAAAAACTGAGATTATTTACGTTTTCATTGAATCTAAGGGAAATCTATGCACTATGCAAGTTCAACAAACCACTGGCTCCACTGCTGAAGAGCCCAAATGGTGCAAATTAATTCCACCTACTGCCATCATGTGGTCAGTCTAAAGAATTGCAGCTTTGTTTCTCTGCAGTGCAATTAAAAGAGCACGTTTTCCATTATACGCAGGCAGCTAGCAAACGCGCCGTCAAGAGGGCATGACTATTCTTAATTAAATCTATCCTGTAGTGCGTTGGAGTACACCAGTTAAAAAGCTGACATAAAACCACATTCAGACACAAAACGAGCACACGCGAAAACAAAATCCATTTTGAGGGATTTGTTTCTCTAATATTCAGAGCATTGCTGCAAGTCCTTAAATGCACTTGTCTGAGATGAAGCCGTTTGGTTTTTTTTTATTTTTTATGGGAAGCAGGCGAGTCAATATTCTCAACTTGTACTTCTCAACGCCATCGATTATCCATTAGCAGAAGTTCAAATATTACTTGGCACTTTGGCCCCACAGTACGACCCCACGAAAGGAATATGTTCCATCGATTACACAGCAGACCTGGGATTTCCACAGACCTCTGGCATCTCAGTGTCTAAGCAGCTTTTAAACGGGTATGAATCCCTGCTCTTCATTAAGCCTCGGAACTTATGAGATTAACTCCAAGTGTACAAATGAAACACTTGCAGAATGTGATGTTATTGCTCTTTGTTGCCCAAGTCCTTCGAGTTTCCATTTATCTGTGCTGACTTCGGTTCCCCGACGCACAATACACAGCAAGAAGGGTCAGGTGCTGTTCTTGCGCAGACGAATCTGCTGCAAGTCACAACAACAAAACAATCCAATTCGCTAATGTGTAAATGAAGCGTAATAATTTCACGGAGTTATATAATGCCATTGTATGCCCGATTAAGTTTTATAAAAATACACTGAATAAGGCATTTTGAGCAAAAACACTTCAAACAGAGTTACGCCATTTCCCTCGGCGAGCAGTTTAGCAAACGTTAGCGGCCGCTAGCAGTAGCCTCACCGTGCTAATTTGAGCCAGTTAGCTAAGTGAGAATGACGGCCCTTTTACAAAAATAAGGTTCTGCGTAATTCCCTTGTTTCGGGTATCGTTTTCCTCCTGCTGTTTTGCAGTCATAAGCCTGTACAGGCCTCGCTGCTTCAGTGACTCACGTTTAAAAACCCTCATTGACAGAGCACAGCTCAGACTGAATGATGTGTACTACAGGCTAGCGTAGCCAAGCAGGCCCACACAACGAGGGCAGCAGTGTAGTGTAATGGGTAAGGTAACCTCTTGTAACCTAATGGTCACAGGTCCGATTCCCAGGTAGGACACTGCCGTTGTACTCTTTATAAAGGTACTTAACCTGCATTGCTTTAGTATATATCCAGCTGTATAAATGGATGCAATGTAAAAAGTTGTGTAAGTCGCTCTGGATAAGAGTGACTGCTAAATGCCTCTAATGTAATGTAAAGGTTTAACACAGAAAAGCACATTCAGAAAGAGGTTTTACACAGGAAAACGCACTCAGAATAAGGTTTTGCACACAGAAAGGCATTCAGAAAGAGGTTTTACACACAGGAAAACACATTCAGAAACAGAGCCCTACGCTCCTCGGTCTCAGCGGCGGGCGGACCGCGAGAGTCCCCGCGGTTTGGCGGCTGGAGCGCGCCGGGGCGTCGGGCGCGTCAGGTGGACGTTTAAGGCTGACGGCGGCCGCTGCGCTGGCGTGCGGGGCGCGGGGCGCGGGGAGGCCCCCCCCCAGGCCCCCCGGCGTTTGAGGATCCCATTAACGGAGCGGGGAGAGAAGTGCTTACAGCAGGGGATCCCGCTAAAACACAGTATTTGCACAGGAACAATACTGAGGTTTGGAGCGGAGGAGGGCTTGACTGCACAGGAGACGGAGGGGGGCTTTGGAGAAAGAGAGGAGAGGGTGCAGAGAGGGGGGGAGAGAGAGAGAGAGAGGGAGGGAGAAAGAGAGGAGAGAAAGAGAGAGTAAGGTAGAGAGAGACAGAAAGAGAGAGAGAGAGGGGAGAAAGAGAGAGAGAAAGAGAGAGCAAGCAAGAGAAAGGGAGAGAGTGAGCAAGAGAGAGGGAGAGGAGAAAGAGAGAGAGAAGGGGGGGAAATGAACATCTGTTTTCACTATGCTTGTCCTCTAATCGCCGTGATCCCAGTGGCCGTAGAGCAGAAAGGAAACAGAAAGAGATAAACGCCACTCTGGCCGCCCCACCACACCCCGGGCCGTGAAATGGCGATCCGTCCAGCCGCCGCGCAGGCTGACATTTTAAAGGGGCGGCCGCCCCTGCGCTCCTCCACATCCGCCATTACGCATGCAAATGAATTACACCTGCTAAATGTCACTCAGCGACCGATCGACATTCATCCCGTCCAATCAGAATCCGCGTGAGCACGCCCGGCGAGGGACGTCCTCCCGCTGCAGGGCTCCGCGCGGCTCGACCTCCATCGAACCCCCCGAGGTCCGCGCTGTGACTCGAATTTCTAACGCGGGGGGACGGGTGCCGTTTTTATGATCTCCTCTGATTGTGTGAAACCGTTCGGGGTCAGGACGGGTCGGGCACACCAAAATAAAGCCTCAGTGTATCTGCCGTTCTCCCCTCTTCTCAATTGGCCATTTGTGAAAGCCCTTCACCAACGAGCCAGTTATAATGGAGGACCCTCTGGCCTTGATTTATTAAGAAAGCAGAGGGGTGGAATATCTAATTAGGATTCAATGGCTGGATCGCCACCGCACACTGAGAACTGCAGTCCTCTACACGCTATGACGACCGACCTTTGGCAACAACCGTATTGTTTCTTAACCGAACATTCTACTGCTGATGTCACAATCACTGCTGGTAACTGAAAGCAGTGGAGTTCTAGAACTCTTTTGAAAAAAAAAAAAAAAAAAAAAAACATTCCAAAAAAAACCTACCCTCCAGAGAGTTAACACAGCAGCTCTCCAGCAATGAAAACACCACCCATGTATCAATGCTGCATTTATGACTGCCATTTCAGCTTCATAGTCATAATGGCATTATCAAATGCGTGGAGGCCAAGGTCTACCCACATTTCTCCCCACCCAACAGTACTTGGATCTTAACAAGCATCTTTTTTTTCCCGGATTCCACACGTCCTGCAGATCAGCCCCTGCAAACAGTCCCGTTGTTAGGAAAACAAAGGTGCGTGAGTGAGCGTAGCCAGGGAAAGCAGGCAGGACACAGAACACCGCGCACCTGAACACACAGCGCAGGGGGCAGGGAGAGGAGAGGAGAGCGTGAGCATGGGGTCAGAGGGGCACTTAGGCAGAGGGTAAAGGGGAAGTGTTTGTGGCTGTAATACAGGGACTAACCTTGACTGCATTCACTTCCTAGCTCTCCACCACTGTCGCTCTGAGCCTTGACATACACACACAAACACACACACACACACACACATACACACACACACAGAAAAAGAAAAAAATATATATAAATAAACAGAAAAGAATACAGTGACACATCCAATGAATTAAGCCAATAAAAACATCTTTTAAATTGCAGGAATACAACAGACACCGAGGCCTCGGCAAGAATCCAAACAGGCTACAAGGTTTCCATAAAACACAATAATACTTCACAGAAAAGCATTTTCTAAGACGTCATACAGCTAGTGTTTTAGTTTGAAGCCCCTCCCTCGCGTTTAGGTCGCATGTCGTCGAGTCGCTCGGTAACAGCGTAGTAAAGATGAATTCCAGGGAAATTAACACTGCCCTCTAGAGTCCAATTTACCCCCCACGCTCGCGAACCAATCCCCTCCCCCTCCTCTCTCACTCTCTCTCTCTCTCTGCTAGAGCCAGGAAATAAAACCATCACAGTCCAGCCTCGCAGCACCTGCTCAATAACTCTGACGTTTCACACTCCGAGTCCAGAGACGGGGGGGGGCTTCGCTGCATTTACCGCGCGCTCCGAATGAAAACTAGCAGCAGCCGCCCACAGGGCTCCGGCACATGCACGGAATCTTCCACTCCAGCTGAACCGCAGGAATTCTCTCGGGAAGCGGCCGCGCTGCTATTCTAATGGCTCTCTGACAAACTGACCAAACCTCTTTTGTAGAGGGACTGATCTGGCTCTTTAAAAAAAGAAAGACCTCTCACCATCATCAGTCAGCGTTCAGAGTGTCATTCAGCCCTGGCTTTCTGTCCATTTAGTGTACATTTACACACGGATTTATACTGACATTTGCGTGCACACACATGGATTACCACTGCTATTGACGCGTGTGTGTAAATAGCACGCGCACGCGAACGCACACACGCACACACATGCACACACGCGCGCGCCTCTTCAGTCCACCGGGGACATCTGTTCGTTCGCATTAAATCATTTACAACCATGCAATTACCAGAGATAAATGTTATCAACAGTGTGAAAAAGATTAGATTGCTGTATTGAAACAGATTTTCTTTTCTCAGAGCACTGTAAACCTTGGGCCTCGTGTAGTGTATTGCACTCATTACCACACCACGATAAAAAGCTGTCTCATTTCAATGCCAAAACGTCATTATTGACCTAAAGGAATGCGAACACACTTCCCAGCATCATGGAGCCATCGTTTCACCCTCCAGTTATATTAGTGCAGCCTATAGCAAATCACCAGGGCAAAACAAAGCCTCTTCGACAGCAGTCAGCACTGGAAGGCACTGCGCGGGCAGCGTAGCGCGTGGATGAGTCAAGACCACCTCCCACCCTTTTTCCTCAGAGGGTCAATTTCTTTATTATACAACCCCAGACCCCTGCCCCTGTTCAACCTGACCCATCGGCCCGGCGCTCATTGCTAAAGCCGCGATCATCGAGATATACAAGAACGGCCACGATCCCTCTGTCAGCGTCAGAATCAGGAATCACGATAAACGGAAATTCCCTCCAGTACTGATCGTGACTGACAAACCTGACAGTTTTAATGACTAAGTCTCAGTGTTAGGAGTTTACTGTGGGCAAATACAAAAGGAGGAACAAAAAAAACTGTATTAAAATTTGTATTAAACACTTTGACCAGTTACTACACTTATGGCTACAATTATGGTTCTGTAAAAAAATGCAACGTCTCATTATTTAAACACAAATTTACACCTTGTCTCCTGACTAAGCCAAAACAACCCAAAGCGCAGCACGACCAGACAAACAACACAGCGAGAGGCCTGTTTGAATTTCACTTGGAGCATCTGCAAACCATAAGTGGCTATATCCATGCCCCAACTGTGTAATTCCGGGACTGTAAAAAAATAATTACCAACAGCATATTTACATGCGTTTTCAGTTCAGTTTTGAGATGCATATTTTAGAGCAAGCCCAATCTTCACGGGGCAGCACCCCCCTCCGTTTAATTTTCCACAGCTGGACAGCAGCCACACACCTCTCAGACTGAAAGAAACAGAGAGGAAGAGAGAGAAGGAGCAAAAGAAGAAAGGTCCCGCTAGAATGCCAACAGTCGCCAGAAAAATAGGAGGAATCGGGAGAGCGGCGCTCTGCGAAAACGCAACGCTAATTGTTCGAGCATCATCATCGCCTACCTCGCAAAACATTAGCTGGTGATTCGCGCGTTTTGCGAGGCAGAACCCGTACATTAACATTTGTGAAATGGAAATGGTGTTCTATGCTAGGCCATGCACGGCCACTCTCAGTCTACACAGAATCCATAGTGAAGAGGAAACCACTCAGATAGGACCGAGGCCCCCCATTACAAGCGCATTAAGCCGTCATCCCCGGGCATTTATCATCGCAACACAATTTAGGGATGGGTGACTCTGTCGGTTCTTACTCGGCTGAGAGAGGAGATGGGTTAAAACGGTAATTATGAGATACATTTGGACTTTCACCTTCCATTGCTGTTTACGATACACAGGTCATTGTTTTCGGTAATTATTTGACAAAGATAAATGGCCTATATGTTGTGTATAGCTACAGTAGCCTTGCGCAGTTCGACTTGTTTAAAGTGCCGACTGCAAACAATGCACGGAAACTATATCAATATCTCATTTTATTAAAGCACTAAAAATATAAACCCGGATATTTAAAATAGTTGTTATAGCCAAAACAGTTAATCTTCTGTTCAAAGTTGCTCCAATGGCAGTCTCCAGACCATTTTGATACACTGTTGGAAACATGGTCTTTGCAGGACATTACTGCCATTTTGTGTTGCCTTCTTCAGTAGCCTACTGTGCATGTGTTTTTCATAGTGAAGAACAGCGAATGATGTTGCCCTGAAGATGAATTCCCACTGATCTGGAAGCACAGAAGGATAAATTATCATTGATAAGGAAATACACATAAGTTCTATTGTTCGACTATAACTTAGGCTACACCTTGTTAAACCTTGCATTTATTTCAGAAAACTGACAAGCGACGATTATCTCGCTAATTAGCCATGTTTTACATCTATACATTTTCATATCTTGTGGATTACCTTTATCTTACTGACGTAACATCTGTTCCGTGAAAGTGACTGACTGACAGTCTCCCATGAGCCTTTGCGGACTCATTTTTCAGGGGCGGGTTTGTTATCTGCATGGTAGGATGTTGATGACTGCAATGTGCACCCGCTCATCTTCCCCTTCAGAATATAATGCCATCGGCAGCCGAATTCCTGCCTGGTAAATTGGTCGGTCTGGTCAATAATGCTTCCTTAAAGATAATCTGACTCTGCAAAAGGTTAAAAAAAAAAAAAAAAAATTTAAAAACTACATTATTGCGGATTTGACGGAGAGGAGTAAACTATAAACGGAATGCGTGCTGAATATTTATTAAACACACTAATTATTGGTACTATATTATACTAAAACTGCATGAACTGTGACAAAGATTGCGACATATTAGTAATTAAAAAAATATTAGAAATTTTGTTCTGCAGTTGATATAAGAGAGTAGGATTTGCAAGTGTTATCTTAAAAAAAAATTAAGTAATTATAATGGGGTTTATGATTCTAAAATGGAATGCATTTATATTCTAGTTTCATAAATTATTAAAATAAGCTTTTTGTGTTTTGTTTTCTTCTAGAACGTGCCACAGTCGTTTCATAACCCGTGTACAGGTTTTTAATTAAAAGCGTTTAATAATTAAAGCCTGGTTCCCCAGCCAACGAGGCTCAAAATGCGATTGCCGTTCTTTCCCCCTCTTATCTACAGGGGAGCTGATGACGTCACAGACGCAGAGGAACGCCGCTCGGCCAGGCATGACCGCGCTTCTAGCAGAACAGCCATCTTCACAGCGTCTGGCCGGGAGACGTGACCAAACACCGGCGACGGCTCCCTGTCCCGCCGCCGCGGGCGCGAGGCGGCATTTGGGGAATGAAAAGAATGATGGCATTAAGGTGCAGACAGGCAGGCGATTCCGCTCCCCCGCGCTTTCTTAAGCAATAACGATCGGCGAGATGATAGTCGCATCACAGCAGGTGCCGAATCAAAGCGGAAATTGACTGACATTTTCCCTCGCGCGAAACCTGACACCAAATAGGTTAGCAGGAAATTGTTTTAAAAGGTAATTGTCATTGAATGCAGAGGCAAATTTTTTTTTTTTTTAGCAATACACACCTCTCACCGTGGTTCCAATATCTGGTCCCTAGATATATACCGAATGGCCAGGTTATTAGGTAAATCTATGTAGTACCGGGTAGGACCCCTTTTGTTTCCAGAACAGCCTGAATTCTTCACAACATGGATTTAGTAAGGTGCTGGAAACATAGCTTTGGGATTTTTATCCATGCATATATATATATATATATATATATATATATATACACACATATATGCGGATCATACCCCTTCACAGTACAATAAGGGTGGGGGGTATACCCGATTTTCCATCTGGTAACATCGCCCTGCCCTGGAAAACATCAACTGGCTGGGACCGGCTGGGACGTATATCAGCATTCCAGTGGGAGGCGGGGACCAGGGGCCAACTCAGTTTCCCACAGATGTTGCTTCCTGTCCGGATCGCAGGAAGTGGCCGTATTTTAAACCTTCTGAAGACCGAGCACGGCGATAAGACGGCGGGGGAAAGCACGGGGGGCCACTTCGCCGAAAACGGTCCCCGGGGTCCCCGGACGGAGTTCCGCGTCCCGCTCCCCCCTCCTCCTCTAGGTCTCCGCCCGATGGGCTTTCCCCCCAAAAAAAAATTTCCCGCCTTTTCCCAGCGTCTGCCGCGGGCCCGCGCCCGCGATCGCCGCGGCTACGACGCGCCTAAACGCCGGGCCGCGGGTACGCTCGGCGTTCCGCTCGTTAGCGCGCCGAAAAAAAAAAGCCGTCCGTGTCCTCACTGCAGCGCCGAAACCTCATCACTGACCCCGCAGGAGCGCGGACGCGATTCCCAGCACCGCGGAGCCATCGTCCCCCCCCCACACCCCCACACCCAGTTATATTAGTGCAGCCCATAACAAATCACCAGCGCAAAACAAAGCCTCTTTGACAGCGGCCAGCGCTGGAAGGCACTGAGCGAGGGTAGAGTGTGGATGACTAAGAGTCCCCCCCCCCCTCCACCCCCCCCCCCCACACCCCTTTGTATGATGATAACAGAGGTTTTTTGATAGGCCTGGATGCAACTTAATTTTACACTTGACAAAATTGGCTGGACATGAAAGGTCATATAGAAAAAAAAAAAAAAAGATAAATAAATGGCTTTACTCGTGATGCGTGCTTTGAAGATTCGTCGGGAATACAGAGAGCGCACTGTCCGACGAAATGCACCGGAACTTTCTGAAGGTCACCAGAGGCGAGGGAAGAACACATTCTCTCCAGACAATAATCGATTCATGCAGTCTATTACTAGACCACACTCACAGTGCTTAATTTTACCTTTCACCCACTGCCCGCACAAAAAAGCCTGAAACGAAACTTATTTTCGTGAATACCCGTGCCTATCTTCAGCCTTCTTGTTATCGAATCATCGCATCTTTGCGTTGCATCTCAATGCGCGTTCTGCGCAGGAAACAGAGGCGGATACGAATCAGCCGCAGCCCGACAATCAACGCAGGCAGCGAAAGGGCAAGTGTGCCCCGCAGAAAGGGAGAGGGTGAGATCACTGTCTCTGTCGGAAGAAGCCACGGGTTTGAATTCGGAAGAAGAGCAGGCAGAATAAAATGAAAAAAAGGCCTTTTACAGGAGTCACGAGCGCCACACTCTGACTGGGGTCCCACCCACACGGAGAATCCCTCGCCGGTTCGTCCGGCCTCCGTACGCGCGTTAAAAAAAGCCGCCGTGAGGAGAGGCCCGGCCTTTGTGCCACGGAGGCGGAGGGCGGGCGGCTCTCCGCGGGATCGCATCCGCGTAGCGCGCGGGCGTAGCGCGCGGGTGTAGCGCCGCACGCACTCAGCGGCGCTCAATGTCACAGCCTCATTTGCAGCCGGCGAGCGGGACGCAATCGAGGTGTTGTAATGAGCAAGAAGGAGCGGGCCGGGGGGGGGGGGGCAGGGCTTCGCTCACAAACACAGCTCGCTCCCATCTGCCTGCTCCAGAGGCTGAATGTGCTGGCATCTTGCGTTTGCAAGGGCTGCTGGGTAATGGGCTCTTCAGAGGCGGGACTGTGAGGGGAGATTGACAGGTACGAGAGGCGAGGGGCTGTGGGGGAGAGTGGGCGGGCTGGCTGGCTGGCGTAAGATCACAGACATGTGATTAGAATGTTCGTAACTGAATGTTCTAATGCTGATGTAACAATCACTGCTGGTGACTGAAAGCACTGGCGTTCTAGAACACCGAGTTTGAGGATTCTGGAAAAACATTTATTTTTTTTTTAAACCTGCTCTTCAAGGGACTAAGCCAGCCTGTCTCTGCTATTCAGAGAACAGGGCAGGGCCAATAGGGTGCTATTCTCAGAGCCCTGTGACTGCTGACCTCCCCGTGACTCAGGAAATGCAACAAATACCATTAAAAAAAAAAGAAAAAGTGTAAAGGTTCCTTCACCTAATTTTCTCCCGCTCTGCACTTCCTCTCCGTCGCGCTACATTTTGTGGGCATATCATCTCTCCCCCCGCCCCCCTGTCCCCCCCCCCCCATATACCTCACTCCTCCACCCCCCACAGCTGAAACAGGGCAGCAGATGGAGAACATACCGGGACTCTCTAATTAAAGGACCTGGAAGTTAAATTAAACATCCCAACACAAGGCCCGCCACCTCGGCAGGCTTCTGCATGGGAGCAGGGGCGCGGGGCGGGGGAGCAGGCTTTGAGGAGGAACACAAGTCTGTTCATTACGATCCCGCCGTGGAGAGGACAGGGATTAGAAACGCGGCCGCACAGACAGGAGGAAGAGAGGAATTCCTCGCTCTGAACTTAAGGCCTCTGGCTTTTCTCCTCTACCCGTCAGCTGCAGAGCACGGGGAAGGAAGCGGAGCTCTCCCATATTAACCAATCAGAGGCGAGCGGGCCGATGACCCCCGCACCCACTTTCAGTTACAACCCAGCAGTGGGGGAATGCTACACCTGGCAACCCGTGCATCCGTTTCCGAGTTAAGGTGCCTGAACCACAACTGAACTTTGTATAGCGTGACACAATTAGAAATTAAATACAGTCCGCTTGAATATCCATAGTCAGGTTTTTTTGTTTGTTTGTTTTTTGCCTGGATCTGCCTGAATCCCTTTGGCTCTTGCCTACACCTGCATTTGACACCTGCCACCTAATATGCTCTCCTCCCACGGGACACCCTGCAGCCACCCCACCGCCCTGACAGGAGCCCCACCCACTTCCTGCCATGAGCCACCAGGCCATTGCTCGGGTGTCGACTGTAATTAAAAACCATGGATTGGAGGGGGGGGGGGGGGGGGGGGGGGGGGGCGAGCAGAAACACAAAAGCAAATCATTACATCCTGCAAGAAGCTCTGGTTGATTATTGGAAATGATTTACAACTCGCTAGCTATTGTACTGAAATACTATACAACTGCAACCACACACACACCCACACGCACACCTATCCGCACATACACACACACACACACACACACACACACACACACAAGCACACATCAACTCATGCACACACACACGCAAGCGCACACACACACACACGCAAGCGCGCACACACAACCTCAAGCATTCACTCACACACACACACACACACACACACACACGCACACACAGGACCTTGACGATCTCCTGACTGACAGACGCAGAGACGGATCTGCAGCCCTGCGCTCGGTCTCTCCTGACATGGGCCAATGAGACCCGTGCCCTCTCTGCCCTTGGCACAGCGAGCCCCCTTCACACCCCTCCCTAAACCACGGGTGTCAAACCCTCAAACACATCTTCCCTGTTCATCTTCCCCCCCCTTTTCTGAGTGAACCCGCCTGTCTCTCCGGCTCTGAAATATTTATTATGTCCATTCAGGTACAGAGCGATCACTCCTTCACAGTGCGTTACTTATTTTATTTTATTTTTTACGCCGGTGGAAGGCAAGGGTAAGGGGGGTTGGGGGTGGGGGGGGGGGTCGCCGCGGTGTCGCTACGCGGCCATGGAGGGAGTTCCCCCTCAATTAAGCAGAGGAGCAGTGGCGGAGGCTAGCAGAGGAGCGGTGGAAGCTAGCAGAGGAGCAGCGGCGGCTAGCAGAGTAGCAGTGGCAGCTAGCAGACGAGCCATGGAGGCTAGCAGAGGAGTAGTGGCGGCTAGCAGAGGAGCAGCGGCAGCTAGCAGAGGAGTAGCGGCGGTTAGCAGAGGAGTAGCGGAGGCTAGCAGAGGAGTAGCGGCAGCTAGCAGAGGAGTAGCGGCGGTTAGCAGAGGAGTAGCGGAGGCTAGCAGAGGAGCAGCGGAGGCTAGCAGAGGAGCGGCGGAGGCTAGCAGAGGAGCGGCGGAGGCTAGCAGAGGAGTGGCGGAGGCTAGCAGAGGAGCAGCGGAGGCTAGCAGAGGAGCAGCGGAGGCTCACAGAGGAGCAGCGATGAACACATTACTCTCCCATCCGCTGGAAAAACACTCCCTGTTACACTGCACAGCGGGGTGGGGGGGGGGGGGGGGCAGACAGGCATGCAGGCTACATAGCAATCACCATCTTTAAGAAAAACATGGTAATTTTCCCCCAGTATTTAACGCAGGAGAGCCAAGCCCTTATGGGGGCTGTCCAGAGCCAAATTCAGCCATGCCGCGCTGACCCTTTGCACATGACCCCACCCCCCCCCCCCCGACACCAAAATAAAAATCCCCTCCCTTGCTTCTGTCAAGCAGTCTGAAGCCGACCGCAATATAAACACGGATGCAGTGCGCCAAAGAGAGGGCCAGTGTTTTATCAGCGTTAAAGCATCGTTTTATCAGCGTTTTATCAGCGTTATATCATCGTTTTATTTGCGTTTTATCAGCGATGACAGCGTTGGCGGAGCAGAAATCAAACGCACAGAGCAGGCAGTGAGTTTTCCCTTTAACGGAGCTGGCGGTGGGAGAGAGCTCTGCCCTCGCCTCAGATGTATCTGCGAGAGCAGCCTTCTCCAGGCGTGCGGCTCACGTAACCGCGGGATACGGCGTCACCGCGCCTACCGGGAGCCGCCAGACACCGTTACGCCGGGGGGGTCCCGCACACGGACGGAGGTGCGGGCGGACGGACACGTCGCCGTCGCCACGGCACCCGCAGGTGCTGCTGACGCGGCACCCGCCAAAACCTGTCAGGCCCAATTAATCGCACCCTGATCTTCATACTCTCCGTTCAGGATGAGAAACTGTCAAACACATGCAGAGTGATATGCGGTGTTGAGGATGGGGGTGGGGGGGGGGTGGACCCCGGTGGAAAAATACACTGACAGTTGAGGAATTCTACCCCAGGGTGTTGCCATGGCAAAGGGGCTGTCACCTGAGGAAGGGGGAGGGGCTTCCAGCAGGAAAAAGCTTGTCACCACCAACTCCATTTTACACCCTCGAATCACAAGGTCAAGGAGGGCAAGACCTCTGAGCCGGGGGAGCAGGGGTGGGGGGGGGGGGGGGGGAGCAGTCTGCCTGATGGAAATGCTGGCTGGGAGCTTGGGAGGATGGCACATTAAAAAGGTCTTTAAATGAAGAAAGACAGTTTCAGATCGTGTCTCAGCACCTTCGGTTAAAGCGCAAAATGAATTCATTTTATTGTTTAAAGCACATTATGACTAAATGCCATTTTTATGTATTTGGTTGGGATTCATTTGGAAATGAAGCATGTCTTTATCAGGGTAGCTTTTGTCATATGCATATAGATATATTTATGCAAACAAGTATTGTTGGCATAATTATATTTTCAATATAATAATGAGTGAATTACCGACTAGTCACCCGCCTTCTGTAGCCGGTGGATGTAATAGTTCTCTTCTACCCTTGCTAGTTGCAAAACTGTCAATGTCAGCAGTGTTCTCATTGTAACACAGTATGCAGTGCAGCTAGATAAAACATGCCAGGGTTTCCTTATACACACACGCCACTTTGTCATTCCTTTACCTGTAGAAAGAGTGAGTAATTAAGTAAAGCGTCGATGGCGGTGGGGAAGTGTGCGTTTGCAGTGTGTGATGGCGGTGGGGAAGTGTGCGTTTGCTGTGTGTGATGGCGGTGGGGAAGTGTGCGTTTGCAGTGTGTGATGGCGGTGGGGAAGCGAGCGTTTGCAGTGTGTGATGGCGGTGTGTGATGGCGGTGGGGAAGCGAGCGTTTGCAGTGTGTGATGGCGGTGGGGAAGTGTGCGTTTGCAGTGTGTGATGGCGGTGGGGAAGTGAGCGTTTGCAGTGTGTGATGGCGGTGTGTGATGGCGGTGGGGAAGCGTGCGTTTGCAGTGTGTGATGGCGGTGGGGAAGTGTGTGTTTGCAGTGTGTGATGGCGGTGGGGAAGTGAGCGTTTGCAGTGTGTGATGGCGGTGGGGAAGCGAGCGTTTGCAGTGTGTGATGGCGGTGGGGAAGTGTGCGTTTGCAGTGTGTGATGGCGGTGGGGAAGTGAGCGTTTGCAGTGTGTGATGGCGGTGTGTGATGGCGGTGGGGAAGCGTGCGTTTGCAGTGTGTGATGGCGGTGGGGAAGTGTGTGTTTGCAGTGTGTGATGGCGGTGGGGAAGTGAGCGTTTGCAGTGTGTGATGGCGGTGTGTGATGGCGGTGGGGAAGTGTGTGTTTGCAGTGTGTGATGGCGGTGGGGAAGTGAGCGTTTGCAGTGTGTGATGGCGGTGTGTGATGGCGGTGGGGAAGCGAGCGTTTGCAGTGTGTGATGGCGGTGGGGAAGTGTGCGTTTGCAGTGTGTGATGGCGGTGGGGAAGTGTGCGTTTGCAGTGTGTGATGGCGGTGGGGAAGCGAGCGTTTGCAGTGTGTGATGGCGGTGGGGAAGTGTGTGTTTGCAGTGTGTGATGGCGGTGGGGAAGTGTGCGTTTGCAGTGTGTGATGGCGGTGGGGAAGTGAGCGTTTGCTGTGTGTGATGGCGGTGTGTGATGGCGGTGGGGAAGTGTGTGTTTGCAGTGTGTGATGGCGGTGGGGAAGTGTGTGTTTGCAGTGTGTGATGGCGGTGGGGAAGCGAGCGTTTGCAGTGTGTGATGGCGGTGGGGAAGTGAGCGTTTGCAGTGTGTGATGGCGGTGGGGAAGCGTGTGTTTGCTGTGTGTGACGGCGGTGGGGAAGTGTGCGTTTGCAGTGTGTGATGGCGGTGGGGAAGTGTGTGTTTGCAGTGTGTGATGGCGGTGGGGAAGTGTGCGTTTGCAGTGTGTGATGGCGGTGGGGAAGTGTGTGTTTGCAGTGTGTGATGGCGGTGGGGAAGTGTGCGTTTGCAGTGTGTGATGGCGGTGGGGAAGTGTGCGTTTGCAGTGTGTGATGGCGGTGGGGAAGTGTGTGTTTGCAGTGTGTGATGGCGGTGGGGAAGTGTGTGTTTGCAGTGTGTGATGGCGGTGGGGAAGTGTGTGTTTGCAGTGTGTGATGGCGGTGGGGAAGTGTGTGTTTGCAGTGTGTGATGGCGGTGGGGAAGTGAGCGTTTGCAGTGTGTGATGGCGGTGGGGAAGTGAGCGTTTGCAGTGTGTGATGGCGGTGGGGAAGTGTGCGTTTGCGGTGTGTGATGGCGGTGGGGAAGTGAGCGTTTGCAGTGTGTGATGGTGGTGGGGAAGTGTGTGTTTGCTGTGTGTGATGGCGGTGGGGAAGTGTGCGTTTGCAGTGTGTGATGGCGGTGGGGAAGTGTGTGTTTGCAGTGTGTGATGGCGGTGTGTGATGGCGGTGGGGAAGTGTGTGTTTGCTGTGTGTGATGGCGGTGTGTGATGGCGGTGGGGAAGTGTGTGTTTGCAGTGTGTGATGGCGGTGGGGAAGCGAGCGTTTGCTGTGTGTGATGGCGGTGGGGAAGTGTGCGTTTGCAGTGTGTGATGGCGGTGTGTGATGGCGGTGGGGAAGCGTGTGTTTGCAGTGTGTGATGGGCGGTGGGAAGCGAGCGTTTGCAGTGTGGTGATGGCGGTGGGGAAGTGTGCGTTTGCAGTGTGTGATGGCGGTGGGGGAAGCGTGTGTTTGCAGTGTGTGATGGCGGTGGGGAAGCGAGCGTTTGCAGTGTGTGATGGCGGTGGGGAAGTGTGCGTTTGCAGTGTGTGATGGCGGTGGGAAGTGTGCGTTTGCAGTGTGTGATGGTGGTGGGGAAGTGTGCGTTTGCAGTGTGTGATGGCGGTGGGGAAGTGTGCGTTTGCAGTGTGTGATGGCGGTGGGGAAGTGTGCGTTTGCAGTGTGTGATGGCGGTGGGGAAGTGTGCGTTTGCAGTGTGTGATGGCGGTGGGGAAGTGTGCGTTTGCAGTGTGTGATGGCGGTGGGGAAGTGTGTGTTTGCAGTGTGTGATGGCGGTGTGTGATGGCGGTGGGGAAGCGAGCGTTTGCAGTGCGTGATGGCGGTGTGTGATGGCGGTGGGGAAGCGTGCCGTGACGAGGCTGCGAAGCCGTGTAAGAGCACACGGAACAGGGACGGACTCCCCTTCCCGTCACGCTCAGAACGCGCTCTCTGGTGAACCGCGAACTTCCCGCTCCGCTTACCCCGCCCGCCACGCCCCACGCGAGCACCTCGCAGCGACGGGTAAAATAAACACGCGCACGGAAGCGAGGTCCGCCAGGGCTGGGCACGCGGTAACGAAGCGTGATTTAGGCGTGTTCGGGGGGGGGGGGTACCGCAGGATCGAAGCTGTCCGCGCACATTAGCACGGGGCTGAGATGCATTAATAAGATAAACAAGATGGCCGCCTTAATCCCCTCACGCAGACAGGAGCCGCTTTCCTCCCTCATCCCTGACTGTGATATTTGACTAAAAGAGAGAAAAGCACCCCTGAGACAGACATGCAAAGACAATAGAGAGGGAGGGAGAAAGAGAAGAGAGAGAGAGAGGGGGGAGATAGAGAGGAGTGGAGAGAGGTGGGGAGAGAGGAAGAGAGAAAGCGATGGGGAGAGAGAGAGGAGAGGGAGCGAGCCATGAAAGAGAGGGATGGCGAGAGAGACAGAAGGAGAAGAGACAGAAGAGAGAGAGGAAAAAGAGAGAGAGAGAGAGAGGTCAGATCTGCTGTGCCTTCAGTAGCCACAGCGCTAATGCAGAGGTGATGCTGATTCCATCTGCAGGGAGAATCAGACGCTCCTCCTGACGAACCGGCTCATTGGAGAAGGCAGCCCAGACAGGTCTGCACACGGGCAGGAAGAGCCAATCAAGCCAGGGATCCGTGCGAGCCCCCTTCTCCTGTTACTCAACAGTCAGCAGAGCTTCCCCAAACGCCAGCCACACACACACACAGACACACAGACACACACACACACACACACACAGACACACAGACACACACACACACACACACACACACACACACACACAGACACACACACACAGACACACACACACACACACACACACACACACACACACACACACACACACACACACAGTGACAGCTGCAGCCAGACAGGGCGACTGACCTAAATCACTCTTTTCCAGCACATTAAGCGCTCAGTCCCCTCAGACCCATTCCCCAGGAATAACACAGAAATACAAACACGGGGAGGGGAGGGGGGGGGGGAACAGCACCTCCAGTGGACGTGGCGGGGGGGGGTCTGAAATATCAAATAAACGCCCTCTCCCTATTTAACTGCTCCCTTTGTTCACCTAACACATCACGCATGCTGAACCAAACTGAAACAAAAAATAATTAACTGCAATGTTAAAGGACAGATGTGGAATTTATATTTATTTATTTATTATAAACATCAAAGGTCTTTTTTTTCTCCCTTTCCCCAAAACTCCTCTGCCAAAAAACAAAGGGAGACAAATTTCCAGGGATTTGACTTTTTACTCTTTTTCTTTAATAACACACTCAGATGAAGGATGGATCAATGTTATCCTCTTTTTTTTTTTTTTTTGAAAGGTCTGTTTATGAAGCGCAACAATCCCTGGTTAGCGCAGCGAGACTGCGCGGCGCGCAGTGAGGGATTGTGGGAATGATTGAGGGTTTGATATCTCCCCGGAATAAAGGCCTCCTCTGGAGGAGCCCGCACTGAACTGCACGCCCGGGAAAAGAGCTCTGCTCTCTGCTCATCACATGAAAGCGGCACATTACAGACGAGGAGGGGGGAAAAACAACAACAACAACAACAACAACAACAACCGAATTTAAACGTAGCACAATCGCTGAAAGACTATCCTGCAAATCCATAAAGCCCCCTTTCACTTAAGAGAGAATATTCATCACCCAAATTGCAGCCATCCAGTGTCAGGAGTTATTTACATCTTCCCCCCCCCCCCCCCCCCCCAACATCTCTCTCTGTCTTTCTCTCCCCTGCTCCCCTCTCTCCATCTTTTTTCTTCGCCTCTCGGTCTGAAGTGAGGAGCGTTGCGGCCGCTGCGCGTGCGTCTGTCTGGCTGCGATTTAGGGGAGAAGCGGCTAATCATAAGCGAGACAGTTTAGCGCAATCTCGCGTAATTAAGCGCTTTGCAGATGAGCGCCTCGCGCGTGCTAATTAGAGACAAACCGCTTCAGCAGCGGCGGGGGGCGGAGCAAGGAAGACGCGAAAGAGGCGAAACGGTGGCGAGGGGCGAGGCTCCTCCTTACCGCTAGGCTAACGGGGCAATGCTAAACGCCGCCGTTGCCCTCACCCCCCCACCCTCACTCCGCCACCCACACCCAACCCCCGTCCCCACCCCCACCCTCACCCTCACTCCGCCACCCCCACCCAACCCCCGCCCTCACCGCCCCACCCCCACCCAACCACCTGCCCTCACTCCGTCACCCCCCCCCCACCCCCAACCAACCCCCCCCACCCTCACTCCGCCCCTCCCCCCAGCCCCACCCAACCTCCCGCCCTCACTCCGTCACTCCATCACTCCCCCCCATCCCCCACCTTCACTCTGCGACCCGCAACCCAATCCCCCACCCTCACTCCGACACCCCCCCACCCCCACCCCCACTCCTGACCGCACACCGCTGCAGCTTTCTCCAAAGGTCACAGCGGGAGTCAAACGGAAAGGTCAGACATCATTACCGCCAAACTAAATAAACACGTCGTTCGCCATCCCCGCAACAGCTGTTGCATAATGCGTCTCTCTCTCGCAGTCCGTTCTTCCATTATGCGCCTGTCTTTTTCTTTATCCTCCCCCCCTCCCCCAAAGCTCCCTTCTTTATAGATTTGAGGAATGGCATTAGGATTGCTCTATCCTGCATTGATCCTTATCTCGGGGCTTTCTTCACTGTTGCTTCCACTCGCTGAGTCCCCGAATGGATCGGACCACTTAGGCGCGCTCAAAGCTCATTAATATTAACGGCGGCAGTCTCAGCCGCGGTGACGCACGCCAGATCCGGCGGAGCTCGGTAAACGCGGCACGGCGTGTCCTTCCGCGCGTGCGTGCGTTCGCCGGAGAACGCGTCGTCCGACGACCGCGTCGAATCGCCGGACCTGCCAGCGCGCTTGTCTGTTCATTTAAAATGAAGAAGGCTAATGTCGTGACGCTACAGTGTTCGCACACTGAATTATCACTGAGAAAACAGTGCGGGAATGCATGTATGTGAGCGTGTCTGTGCTCATATGCGTGTGCCTGTCATTGCGTGTGTGTGTGTGTGTGTGTGTGTGTGTGTGTGTGTGCATGAGAGGGACATAAAACATTAGCCCAGATCAGCACCAATATAAACCATTCCTAAAAAGCATCCCAGCTACAATAGTGTCTGTGTTGTCCCAGCCCTGAGGGCTAACCACTCATGTCCTAAAAGAGCCTGCAGTTCTCATCTCCCCGATTCTTCTGAACGATGCTTCTTATTGGCCGAATCCTCAGAACAATGCTTCTTATTGGCCGATTCCTCAGAACAATGCTTCTTATTGGCCGATTCCTCAGAACAATGCTTCTTATTGGCCGATTCCTCAGAACAATGCTTCTTATTGGCTGCGCCGCACTAAGCCGGCTAATCAAGATGCAAATATGGCACGCCGACAGAGATGAATCTGGCTCCACTCTCCGGGACGGTAAAAGAAATTAGACAGGAGGTGGGAGGAGTTTAGCGGTGACACTGCAGCCATTCTGACCCTCTTCACCCCCCCCCCCCACCCCCCACCCCCCGCTCCGGTCCTGGAGGGACGCCAGGCGGCTCGGGGACGTCAGTGGCTGACAGTTACATCTCTCTCATTTCCCCTCTCCCTCTCTTCTCTCTTCTCTCAGTTTCATCGGCGGCGGGGAGAGAACCACCGGCGTTTGTTTTTTGCGCTCCTTCAGACCGTCTCCCCCGAAGACTCATCAGCGCGGCGCCATTACCAAGTCAAATCAGGCGACTCTGCGGCGTGCTCGCACATCCAGGAGGGTTCAGTCGCACGTCCGGGGGCTCTGCAGCGGGCGGGGGGGCTGCGCGGGGGCGCCCGCGGGTGGGCGGGGCCCAGAGGAACGCCATCATTACCGCCACAGCGCGGCGCTTTGCGGGAGGCCAATGAGATCGTGAGGCATTATTCTGCCTGAGCTGAACGTAGCGTTCTGCCACAGCGCTAGCTGCTAAGTAGCGCGCGCGCGCGCGCACCCCCCCCCCGCCGCCACTGAAGGGTCTGCCGTCGGCGTGCTCGTGCCCCCGCTAGTGAGTATACGCGGTTGCCATGGCGCCCTCCGCCCGTGCCCCGCCCCGCTCCGCCTCCCACGCCCTGCGATGTTGGGGGCTCGCTTTCGCCCCTCTTATCTCGCCTGGCAACGCTCGGAAACAGGCTGCAAACGACAAAGGGAGGGAGGGGAGGGAGGGCTCGGGGGTGGACAGCCGGGGAGGGGGGGGGCGCCGCGCATTGTCAAAAACGCGCCATTCGCGGAACGCGGGATCAATCGGATGAAAGCCGGAGCGAAGCGGCGCGCGGAGCGTCTCGGGGGGGGGGGGGGGGGGATTCGAACCCGCAGCACCCCAGGGCCGGTGTGCAGCCGGGGTGGATGATCTGCCGCGATGTGACAAAGCCCCTGCAGCAGGACTGAGATGCAAACTGCCGCTGTCAGGAGCGATCTCCCCCTTCTCCCTCACAACGCTCGTGGAGACAAGCCCGCCTCGCCCACCTCGCCCGCCTCGCCCGCCTCGCCAGGACAAGCCAGACGTGCGCTACCTGCCCGCTCGCCTTATTAACTTCAGTTTATTCAGAGTCCAGGCCTGACGACAGCCTGTCAGAGAGCCGGCTTTGTGTGGTCAGAGGGAAGCACGGCTCACGCTGAGCGATCAGCATACACACAATGACTCAAATCCTACTGCGATGAGTGACTGCTAAGTACAATATCAAACACACACATCTGCCTGCACTCAGTGTGTCCTGGCACCGAAATCCAATCTTACAGGATACAAAAAAATGCACATTCTATTTCTGTTACTCATTCCTTATGACCGGCGAATCGCAGAAAGGAATTAGTGACTGCAGCGAAAGGCACAAACGGCGGTCTGATCATGAGATCACGAGCGGCGGAATATTTCCGAGGAAAAACAGCGGCAAACAGTGGCGCACTGTCACTTCCACAGAACTGAACGCTCCCACTGCACAGCTCACACGCCTCTCTCAACTGAATGCTCTCAATGGCAGGGGAAGCAGAACATTTTTTTGTCAAAACATACGCTCCCCCCCCCCCCCCCCCCACCGATGTTAATCAGTATTCAGTGATCAAGCAGAGGAGCCCAACGTCAGTGGCTTCCTGGTGTGCCATGCCCCTTTTCCCTGACCCCTGACCCTTGACCTCTCACCTATTGACTTTACATGAAATAGGTGAGACACACCAGTTGTCTTTGGGTCTCCTGTGAAAATGAAATCCCTCTGCAACTGATACCGAGCTGGTAGTTATTACTTCTCACCTTTCAATGGTTTCGATGATTAAAATGGAAGGGAACAGAGCAGCTCAAAGGATATAACAATGAAAAACTGCCCCTCACCAAGGTAGATGGTCACCTGACTGAACAAATGGACAACACAGCACGGAACAGGATAGCAAGGCAGAAATTAATACAGACACCTAGAGACCCTGCAGAATGGACAGGCAGACCCCACAGAATGTACACGTATACCCCACAGAATAGAGTGGACAGGTCAACCCCGCAGAATGGACAGGTATAACTCGGGGAGAAATGTGCACATGCAAGGCCCCATTCCCCAGGCACACACACACGTCCACCTGCAGCTGCCCAGGTAAGAAAGGCGATATTTAGCCTGTTCACTACAGTCAGTTTGCAAAAGCTTCTCAGATCACAGGAATACAACCTGCACGTATGTGGATAGCAGACAACTACAACAGAAGTCAGCACTTTGAGATTGTTCCTACAATGAAAATTATGTAATAAATGTGATTTATTATTGTTGCTGCTGCTACTTCAGCTGCTGCTGCTGTTAATAATAATATTAATAATAATAATCATAGTAATAATAATAATAATAATAATAATAATAATATTAGATTGGCACCTTTTTCCCCGAACCCCAGTGAAAATCAAACAGTGGCACAGGAGGTCTGTCAGCTCTCAGCTCTAAGCTGTGAAATCTGGGCTCGGGATCCCCCAGAGGGAGGCGGGGGGAGAGAGAGAAGAGAGAGAGAGAGAGAGAGGGGAGGGCAGCAGCCAGAAGCAGCCCGTGACTGTGAGTCCGGCCCCACAGGCTTCCTAAGTGCTTTCACAACAAAGGGGGGCTCTGATTCCTGGGGGACATCTGAGCACAGATCCGCACTGTTCCGCACACTGGGGAGCAGATGAAAACACACTAAAAAAAGGGGAAAGACGGGGATTATGGGTAGACAAGACAAAGATGCACCTACGTGCAAGATGGCCAACTCCTATTACGAGCACAAGGGGGGGGGGGGGGGGGGGGGGAGAAAAAAAAACCAACACCGGCATACAAAAATAAATCATCAGACAAAAGAAAGCGGGCTTATTCTCTCGGTCCGAATCATTCAGAGGGGAGAAAAGCGGGAAATGCGATACGGCTACTGGAACTGGCGTCTTTTTTTTCCAAGCTTTGTTGATTCTACAACCGCGCCTGACAATGCCCTGAATTACCCCTGAATTACAGCCGTATGACCCAAGCACCGGACACCCCTGAAGACTTAAAAGGCTTCAAAGAAACCTTTAGATGACAACAACAAAAAAAAGAGAGAGAAACAACTTCAGTACCGTCGAGGGGGAAAAGGGACTGATGTAGGAAATCAATGAGAAGATCAATGTGCTGGTCCCTCCCTCACGAGCAGCAGGAGAACCCGGCGCTTCACATGAGCACAGATAACCATCACAAAGGCCATCTCCAGCTCGCTGATTTACTGCCGGGCCTCCGGGAGGCTAGCAGCCAATCAGGGCTCTCCGTCACACACGCACACACACACACACACACACACACACACACACACTCGCACTCTCTTTCTCACTCTCTCACGCCGCCTCCATTGCGACATTATCTCCAGATTTTCTTCCCGCCGAGCGGGCACAGGGGCCGCGAGCGTGCACAGGCCGCGCGCACAGGGCCGCGAGCGCGCACAGGGGCCTGAGCGCGCACAGGGCCGCGAGCGTGCGTGCGTGACCGAGGGAGAAGCCGCGAGGGGAGACCGCCGCGTGTTGGCGGCGGCGGCGGCGATGGCGGCGGCGGCGGCGGCCTGCTCTGAGGAGCGCTGTCATCAGAGTTAATTAGCATCTCTGCCGCTGGATTCCGCGCGAGAGGCGGGGAGCGGAGGGCTCATTGCCTTTTATTCCTCCGCCTCTCGGCCTCGGCGCCCTCCCCCTCTTCCCTTTATCGCCTCCGTATCCCGCAGATTTAGCGCCGAATCGCAAACATCAATTTCGAATCGTTACAGGAAACCCACGAAGAACGGGGTATTTTTCCCCCCCCCCCCCCACCCAGCTGTTACCATTCCAAACAAGCGAATCTCTTCATTTTTAACGAGACGCGCAGCCCTTCTTATGATCAGGTAT